>JAUYWH010000003.1:9135637-9186718 GCA_034779795.1 Ctenopoma multispine | reverse complement strand
TGTGTGTGTGTGTGTGTGTGTGTGTGTGTGTGTGTGTGTGTGTGTGTGTGTGTGTGTGTGTGTGTGTGTGTACTTCAGGTTGTGGTTGTTGGTGATCTGAAATGTCAGGCTGTCTTGGAATAATGCAAGGTGCTAATTTATGCTGTGCATCATATTCAAATTTGGTGGCAGCTTTCTAACTGTCTGTTCAATCCCTCAAAGCATAGTTATAATCAACAACCACCTCTTCCCACATAAAAGTATTACTATTTTATTGCCAAGTACAGTGGCTTAGACAGAAATGTGGAGTTACTTGTTGCACCTTGACAATCATACAGTGTACATACTTAAGTACATCACCAGTAAAGACTAAATTCTTGTCCTGGTTGAGGTGGTCAGTCCATTAAACTAAATGTGTTTGGTCTCATTAAGATTCGCAGCATGTTCCTGTGTTATTTATAACTTCCAGAGGTGTTATGAGATATGATTGTTCACAACCTTGCAGGGCACAATTACTACTTGTGTTGAGGGTTGTGTTTTTGTTGTGTTTTTGTTTGAATGGAAATTTTGATGTTTTATTTTCGCCTAGAGATTAATGGTGAGGGCTAGGAAGACCTTTTTTGATTAAATAGACAAAGAACCAGTTGAACCACCATAACTATTTGTTATCTCTTGTCTGTAGTTTATTAAGCTACTTTTTAGGGCTGCGACTAAAGATAATTCTTACTATCAGTTTATCTGGGGATGCTTTTTTCAGTAAATCAAATTGGTCTATAAAATGTCAGATATAATAGAAATGCTTCTTAGAGATTCCTTCAGCCAAAGGTGTTACGCATTTGATACTTTGATTTCTCTAGCTAGCCAATTATGTAAAAAGCAACAAATCATAAAAATGTATAATCTTAAAAATAGGGAAATTTGTTTGTTTTAAAATTGACTGTTTATTTTCAGATTAGTTGTCAATTAAATTTCTGTCGATAAAATAATCACAATCATAATGTTATAATGTGAGTAGGAAGGTAAAAGGCACAAGACAAAGTAAGCTCTACAACAAAAGCCGAGTTATGCTTCTGCGTGCTGCACATAAGCAAGTGTATGCAGATGTTTATTTCATATTAAATAAAATAGTTATTTTTGTAATGCCGGTGAGAGGTGTCATACACATTTGTTTGTGTTTTTTAATACAAAGTGTGGCAAGTACAGACTCTCTTATTTAAAAGCAGAACAGGCAGTATTTTGTCAAAACAACATAAATTACACAAAAACTAATCTGATAGATAGGGAGTTGAATTATATCATATATCAAAGCCCAATGGACATCAGCACCAACAGTAAAGGAACAAACACTTATTGTTTTACCCAGGATTACAACAAACACTGACTGGAAGAATATCTGTGGAGCTGCAGAGGCAGCTCATTGCATCTCCAAAACGTGGAGTATTGATGTATTAGAAATGGGTTTATATTTGAAAATACTTCCTTGTGTGAAAATAAATACTAAAACCTAATACATTAACATAACATCAGGCCGAGAACTAAAACTGTAACAGTATTTACCATGACTCTTCACCATTACTAATGGAGCAGCTTGCTGGATGCATAATGCCTTGTTGAGATTTGTGAGTGGTGCATGTCAGCTCCTCTGGTTATGCATAACACCCCTCAACTGCGTAGGCCTGCGTAGACGTTTACATGTATCATCAGAAGCATAATTATGGCTTAAAGCCAAACATCTGGGCAGCATGAGCCTCCCAGGAGTTAGCAGCTTGACTATGTTTAAACATTTTCCTGGCAGATTTTTGAACATGATAGTATTTCAGACTAAGGTGTTGTTTTGTTGTTTACAATATGAAATACACAAAACAGCAAATGACCTAGATGATACTAAGCTTTCTTGCTTGTCTTTTGACCTAAAGGGTTAATCAGTGATCAGAATAAATTTTCTCACCAACTAAATGATTGTCTTGGTTTAGCTCACAAATAATTAAATCTAATTATATGTTCTAATACTCTGCATGTATTAAATCAAGACTTTTATGAACATAAGAACAGTGTGGAAAAATTGCTTAATAAACATGATGGCTGCTTTTGCTGCATTGATAAATTAATCTAATGCTGGTAATGATCAAATTGATCCAAGACACTGTATCATGCCACAGCTCCTGCTAGCAGCTACGTTTAACATCGCTTCACAAACTCAAGATGCTAACTGGATTTTGTGGCTAAAGTTCTTTTGATCACTTCTGTGCTCTTATGCTTAACTTACACTCGTTTTGTTTTTTTGAAGTTCAGTCTCTTGAAATGTTTTGTGTCTTGCGACAGGGTAAAAACCAGTGACTGCTAACCACCTCCACCTGCGACTACAGCTCTGGCAGCAAAGCCAACAACGGCAGGGAACTCCAGCTCTCTCCCAACCTCTGTGTCACTCTTCATCACCTCCACCACAACAGCTCCCCGCTCTTATTTCCCAACACATTTATTTGTCCCAGTCTAAAAGCATTATGCAGCCACAGCACACCTCACCTTACTCCCGTTAGCAGCATGTAACTCCCACATCCTCCTCAGTCCCCACTTCATATCTTCCCCATGTCTCATCTTCTCTAAACTGTTTACAGCAGACACTCTGACATTCGTTTGAAGAGAGCACATTTAAAAAGACACCAGCGCTTTAAACCATGGCCACACCTCAACCACCGCCTGTGTTGCTCCTGGAGTCGGAAAATCAGTTTTTTGCTTTAATATTATTTGCAGCTTTGCCATTTTATTTTGCTTATTTGCATTTATAAAATTAAGACTGAAAATAGGGGCTATACATTGCCAATTTGTAACGGTGTATGTGTATTTTTAGAAAACCCTTTTTCAGATGCAAAAGTAAAAATGTTTATTTTTTATAAGAGATTACTTGAAGTTTTTCACATTGATGGAAGGATTGGTTAAATGAGAAGTATTGCCTCCTCCCTCATGAGAAATTCAGTAGCGTGTAATGTTTCCATGATGTACATAGTGTTCTTTTTAAAAAGATGTGTGTAAAAAGACATATTTTTGCTTGTAAAGAAAAACAAACCCCAAAAGACAATGTTACACATTTGAATACATTAGAAAGCTGATTTGATGACTTGGTCTCCTTTTGAAATGAATTTGTCTTAAGTTTCTTCTCTCTCCTAGAGTGTAATCTACAAATAAAAGATCTTATCTCTCATCTAGTTTACAACATAACAACCTATCTTTGTCCATTTCTTGTTACTTTACCACAAATTTGCATACTGAATTGTCATTAGCAGGATAGATAGATAGATAGATAGATAGATCCTTAACTGTTTGCAAAGAGCCATAATATTTTTTGTATGATAGATGTCTCCTTTTCAGAGTGAACCCCTTTTTTTATATTTAGTTTTCTCAGAGCTTTCTCTTAAAAAATGCCAGGACACTCCTTTCACCACAACTACTATACAAAGAAACCACCCAAAACAATGACGCAGACTGAAAACCACACATTTGAGCAGCTCTACAAGGTCAACGTATCCTGTCTCTTTGTCAACACCCTGTAAGTTTGTTGTAACATGTTGTAGAAAGGAATCAAATTACAGAGAGGCGGGACTACCAGGAACACCACGTGGCACCCTGCCAAACCACTTTCAGTTAAGTGGGCGGAGGCAAGGTCCAGTGAGAGTAACACAATCAAAGTCTTTATCATCTTAGATAAAATCACACTGAATTCCTGTAACAACCTTTTTATTGGAAAAACATTTTAATCCTGCTATACCAGGAAACCATATTATAGATGTACACATTTGGTCAAAGTGCTGTACATGATGAAATTTTTGTACATCTAAAAATAATCAAAATAGAGGAAACTGCAAAGGACGTGTGAGAAGGTTCATATGGTATCAGTTTACAACCAAAGCAATATACTGGTGAAGGTGTCCAGTAGTATCAGCTTAAGACATTAAACTCCTCTCTAAGCAGTTAAGAGGACAATAAGTGCTGAAAAACTATAAAGGTGTCATTGCTGGACAGGAGAAATGTCAAAACAGACATCTGTGTATTTTCACAGCTCTTACTATATGTGAATTTCAGAACAGTGCAGGAGGGATACCACCGCCAAAAAGAAGACTCCATGAGGGTGGGACTTTCCATTTTTGGGAATCTTGGCTCTGAAACACGAGTCAGAAAAGAAATAGATTGACTAGCATCCCACAGAGCACTTTCCTGCAAATTCTCTGCAAGTTCAACAACAAAACTGCAGTGTAGAACATTTTGTTTGCTCAGGTTTGCCACTTACAGAATTCTCCAGTAGATGGAGCCAATCGTTGAGATGGTTGACGAGGGTGAAGGCGTCTGGGATGTTATCTCCTTCTGAACAGAAGAGCAACAGCACTGCCAGTGGAACGTCATCTGTACAGCTAAACACAACGTTGAGCACACATCATGGTCAGATGTATGAAAAAGTCCCTTGTGTGTGTGTGCGTCTGACAGCTAAGCAGGTTATTCTGCAATGCTATGCAACATGACAAATACTTCCCTTTGCTCTTGCAGATTAAGCACGACTTGAGGTCAGCATAAAATTGCGAGAACGCTGATGCAGCTCTCTGTCTCTACCTGTCTGTGTAGAGTCCTTTAGTGATGCCTCCTCCAGGGATGCAGAGGCGTGGCTCTGTGTTCGCGTCTGTCAGTCCCGGGAAGGCTGGCACTCGCTCCATTTCCATCCAGCCCAGCTCTTTCAGAGCGACTGCACTCATCTTCAGGAGGGATGGTGTGACTAGGTACCTCAAGGAAGCACTAAAATCAAAACGCATTTGTTAGGGAGTTTAATTGGCAAAAACAAAGAAATGAAGTGATGACGTTAGGTACAGCGTATGCACCCCTGCAGCTGTTGGTCGTCCCTCTGGTAGGCGTGACTGCTGGACAGCACCACAGTTCTGGAGAAGCCGCTGGCTTTGATCCAAGACACAATCAGTTGACAGAACTTTTTGGATTTTGTCTAAAATGAAAACGTTTCAATCTATTAATATAACAATGCCAGTTATATTTTGGGTCCATAGAAACACAAAATACATAAAACATACTTACTGTAGTTCACACTCTCTGAAAACCTATCTCTAAACGATACAACTGAAAAATAGGCCTCAAGCTAAAAATAAAACTGTTTGCTCATTGTGCATTGATAAAATATAACAATATTCTTTATTTCATGTTAAAATACACTGGACTGTAAAATTAAAAAATCACTAAAATTGTTTTACCTGAATAATTGGCGCTCTGATCTGAAGAACTGCCAACTTCAGCTCTGGTGCTGTGTAAACTGTGGATTAAAAAAGGTTGATGGAAGAATGGACAATCAGATGTCTGTTTGTTTGATTCATGTACAGTGGTGCCACACCCAACCCCGCCTCTGTAAGGAAACACCTTTCAGTCTTCATTATATTGCTGTACAACAAATTTAGCCATAAACTGGACGTCTCAATAATCCATCTTGACCCAAAGCTACTGACAGTATGTTTTTATAAAACATTTAGAAAACCATATTCTCAAGGGAAACACAGCTAACGTGTTACCTTCTGCAGGTGTGTGCATCTCCTCAGCGTCTTTGTCACACGTGGCATATGGGTTGTTCCCAGCCATCGGGATGAGACAGTCTGTGTGCATGTGTCCTACTCTGCTCATGTTGAGAGTGGACACAATGAGGTCCACCGCCAGCTGGCCCACATTACCGACAGCCACTGCTGGCTGTAAGAGAACAGATATATCAAGAAAGAGCAATCAGCTTCTATTTTGATAGTTTTTTAATAGACCAAAATATTTAAAAAATGAATGGTTCCAGCTCCTCATACTGTATGTGAGGTTTAGTGACTTTTTTTTTTTGTGACAGTAAACTGAATAAATCGAGGTCAGGAACAAACAATGTGAAGAAGTATCCTTGAGCTCTGAGTAAATGATGGGTATTAACCACTATTCACTCATGTTATACAAACAAGTAGAACATCAGCAGGCTAATCGTTTACACATTCATGCATAAATAATGATAATGTTATAAGAAGAATAAACTCTTGTGTGCCATCTAAATTAACTTTTTGTCTGATAATCTCGGATTAAAGCACGGATCAGTTTTTATATGCACATCAAGAAGTGAAACCACAAGATGCAGATGAGCCACTCACCATGACGAGGGTGAAATCTTTAAAGGAGGGCGACGAGTTTTCTGAAGCGATGAACATGACGCCGTGTAGGCAGCAGACACGCCGAGCCAAACTGGTACCGAGTAAGAGATTTAAGTACTTTTATTTTAAGCAAAACGATAATCTTCCGTTAGTTTTACTTCTATTTTCATGCCTGGTGTTGAGGACCTTCAGATCTTTCGCTCGGTGTCGATTGTTGATGACTGAACGTATTTGGTGTCTGCTGTGTGCCTGAACGAAATGTATCCGTGAAGCTTTTATTTAAGGTTTAAGCAAAGGTCCACACTGACAATATGTGTTCATCGGTCTGTGTATCTTTTTAGGATCTATAATGGAAGTAAAGTTTAGAGAATGAACATTTTTAATCAGGCATATCGAAAGTTTAACCACAGCTCCGCAAAGATTGTCTGCGTCTTAGAGATCTGCAACTCACGCACGCGTTTATAAAGCCATTAAGAAGAAGAAAAAGAAAAAGAAGAAGAAGAAAAAGAAGAAGAAGAAGAAGAAGAAGAATGCACTAAACTAAAATGTATCATCATATGAAGTAAGAAAATAATTATGTAACAACACAACATATATAAGAGTAACAGGTTCATTAGGAAATATAATAGTAAAAATACTTTTTAATATATTAGATGCAAAAATAAACATGGTGTGTTCAAATGTTTAATTGTATGTGGATACTAAAATATTATTTATACCTGCAAAAGTTCATTCTGAGTTTCAGCGCTGTTTCCCCAGACTGATCACGTTATGTAATATTCTGAGATTTAAGATGCTAATCTTAAAATAGCAGTGAGGGCAGGAATATTCTGTTTTGATTGTTTTTAATTCACAATAAGCTGCTAGCTAAACTCTTGGATGCTCACACCTTCCACAAATTACATGTCAGTTGTTAATAATATAAAGGATTTGACATAGTCATACAATGTTATCTGTGTAACATACTTTAAATACTGGGGAACTAAAGAGAAGTGATTCAGTATGTACTCTTAAAAATTAAAATCATCACGTCAATTTATTTGTTATCTTCAACTAAGATAAATGTTTATTACAGTGATTGTGGCAGACCGTACAATCAAATCAAATTTAAGCACTTAATCTTTTTCTTAATAAAAACATATTACTGTCGCTGTTAAGTTATTTTGCTGTGACCTCATTGGGAACAGGTTGGCCTTTCACTGCAGCCAGAGCATTTTCTACCATCATCTGCACAATCCTTCTTTCTGTAGCGCAAGTGCTGGTGCCAACATGGGGGGTAATCAGCACGTTGGGAAGCTGCAGGAGAGGATGATCCCTGCACAAGATAAAGCAGGGGAGATGTTAAAAGTGAGCAAAGAGTTGGTTGAGTTTCAGTAGATGTTTAATCCTGCTTCATTTCACTATAACTGTGTGTTAAAATAAAATACCTACTCATACTCACATTTACTGTCTGTGTTTGCAGATCGTTAAACAGCTGAAGCAACATTTGTTTTTTACTTCTAATGTTGTTTTGTGTAACTGAATTTCAGAAAAGATCTCGTTACTGCCTGTCTGCTGCCTCTGGATGCAACTTTGATAAGAGTAGAGTGAATAATACTGTCTTTTGCAGTTTTAAAGAAATAACTTTTTTACACTGTATGTACGATGCTGAGATGTCAGCATGTACCATGTTCCTCTGTAGTCTGTTTTTGTGACAAGGTTAAACTCTCTAAAGTTGTTGGAAAATGATTAGGATTCTGGTCAAAGAGTGAGTGGGTGTTTTCAGAGATGAGACCTTGGTAAAGGTTCAGGATGAGTCACATCTAATGCAGCTGCTCGAATCATTCCAGACAGGAGAGCTTTAACTAAAGCGTCCTGGTCCACAACCAGACCTGAGAGACGAAAAGAGGAAAATTGCACCAAAGACTATTATTTCAGAATAATCTTAACAAAACAATGTGTTTCTTGTTCTAGTGTAAGAAAAACACATTCCCTCACCTCTGCTGATGTTGACCAGCGTTGCAGTGGGTTTCATGAGGGACAGCTCTCTGTGGCCGATCAGACCTGTGGTTTCTGCGGACAGGTTGACTGCCAGCATTACAAAATCCGACAATTTCAGCAGGTCATCCATGTTCTCACAGTAAGTTGCTCCCACCGCCTGCTCATCCTCAACACTCCTGCACAGCACATAGAAAAGATGAGGATCAATAAGATTGTCTGTTTATGTGATCTGGTTACACAAGTGGTAGTGTATATCTACTAGTTGAGGCTTTTTGGTATTTTGACATATTATATTATGTCGAACAAAAGATTTGCTTTTGTAATTAGAGACAGCAACAGCACTAACAAACATCGAGATGCTTTATACACTGTAATTTGAAAACCAATCAGAACTTTTCTTTTTGTGAAGCAGATTTCACCTTCTGTTCCTGTTGTGATACAGGATCTTCATGTCAAATCCTTTACTTCTCTGTGCAATTTTGTATCCGATGTCTCCCATTCCAATGATTCCTAGAGTTGAGCCTGTGACTTCAACTCCCAACAGAGATTGTGGTAAAGAGGTGGTCTGGGGGTCGATGGCTATTTTGTGACCTAATGAAGATTTTAGAAGAGAATTTTTGTTGTTAACGATTTCAGGAAAGCTCCTTGTTTAGCTGCAGAAGTCTGACGCTACCACTAACTTCACAAATGTACTTATTATAAAATATATATTATATGTTTCTTTCTGTTAGATCAGCTTTAAATTAAACAGTATATCACAACAAAACTGTGGACAGTACGGCAGGAGACAAATCGAAAGGATCAATCATTACTGACTCCAATGATTTACTAATGTTCTTTGAGCAGAAATGTCACAGCCTGTTCCACCGTGCTTTATGGTGGACAAGCAGACAACTGTAAAGACATTGTTGTATTGTGAAGGTTTTCTCACTCAGTTAGTCTAAAAGCTTACCTTTTCTTCAAACTATTTATAAATACACTGTTTTTTTGTTTTTTAACCACTTGTGTAAAGCCTTGTTTTCTGCTGGTTTCACATTAGGTCAGGATCGAGTTCACCTTTGACCTCACCCTCAACAATCTTCCGTGCCGATGCCAGAAGCAGACCCATGCCCATGTCTGCAGTGGCACTGCTCACCACACCAGGCGTGTTGGTCACCTTTACCCCGACACTGTTGACGAACGGCACGTCAATGTGGTCGATGCCCACTCCCCCATTGGAGACAACCTTCAGCGATGGAAGTAAACTGAACAGCGCTGGCTCTGCAGCAGGAAGAGTGTTCCACTGGAATAAGACCTGGATTTTAGGACCGTGCAGCTGAGGGTTTTTTAGAAAGTCTTTGTGGCAGATGAGCTGGAAGTGTTGTCTCAGTATTTCACTGAAACCCTCCTCACCCAGCTCTGAGATCAGAGCCCATGGTTTTTCCTCCTCCATGTTTGCCTACTGCGATGACAGAACACAGTGTGTATGATTTAACAATATAACACGTGTTTACAGGCAGCATTCTGCCGGTAGAGGCTGACCTCAGTGGGAGCCACGCACAGACTGGATACCATTGTACTGGTTTACAAACCATATTTTTGAGATTAAAAAATCTAGACCTGTTGTTTTACTATAGTTTCCAAAAATGTATTCCTCAGTTATTCAGTTCACTTCTCTTAAAGTATCACATCTTACTAAACTGTTAGTGTCGTTCTTAAATACCGAACATGTCAGGATTCATTTATAAACTCACAAAACAGATCAGCTTACCCCCGACTTTGTTTTGTCCTGGTTCCCTCTGTTCTTGACACAGGAAGAACTACTAAGGAGTCCTAGAGAATTTCACAATAAGAGCTTTTTAAATGAACCGAGTGACATGCACTAACAGTAAAACCAAACCTACCTCACTATTAGATTAACCTGACTTAGGGCAAAAATGTGTTGTATTGCACTGAGAAAAGTGCAAAACATTGTTTAATATATAACCCAAATCTGGCATTCAGCAAACTGAATAAAAGAGACAGATTAAGAGCAGTGGACTTTACCCTTCAGCATTTCACAATATTCCAGTCTGAAGGTCCAGTATATCCAGCAGCACTACACCCACACTTAAAAACTGATGCAATGAAATTAAAAAAGTTCATATACAGATAGTTAAATTCAAATAAAATATATAAACACATGCATATAAAAAATAAATACAAAGATATAAGCTTAGTAAAATAATGTGTGTAATATGGAAATTGATATAAAATGCTATGAACACATCATCAGAACTTCACAAGATAAACAGTATGTAATGCATGTGTGATTTGCAAGAGCAATAAATTAATTAATGCTAACTGCTAAATGCTAAAGTATTCTCTTTATTTATAAAAGGCTTGATTATCAGTAACTAAGCTTTATTTTATCATGATTTCTTCACATTTTCTATACATATTTTTTGTCACATTTAGATGTGTTATTGACACATGTAGCATCAAAAAGTAGATTAGTACAGAGTGAAGTTCTCACCTTTTCGGCCGGAACAACCTTGCTGTTTTCTTTCCTGGAGCAGAAAGTGGAGGTTAATATAAAATCCATCCATTAACTTTAGATGAAGATTAAACAGTTTCAACTTGAGAAGCTGATCTGAAAGCAGAACAGAGGCCCATCTACACCCCCCCCCCCCTGGCATGGAGACAGGTTTTTCAGCACTGAATGTTCCTCTTACTGCATCAGCTTGTTAACTCAAACCAGGTTGGTTACATAAAACATTAAATCAAGCATTTGTTCTGTAGCAGCAACCTTAGGTCAAATAAAACTAAATGTTCCAGTAACATCACAGTGGAAAAGGTCCTAGATAATGTAAAAATAATGTGTGAGTGTGAGAAATGATCGTCACATATAGATGAGCGCAGTGTGCTTAAATTCACATGCCCCATTAGAAGCCAGAAAAGTAAAGTTTTCTCTGACAATTTGTTGTGCCTCTGTTGTGCAAAACTGCTGCTAGTTTTTTCCTAAAATGTGCATCAACCAACAGTGCAACTAACATACACTCAACCACAAGAAGCGAGAAAATTTCATGTGAGATCACAACAGAAATTGAAAGGTAGCACAGGGTGATAGGAACATGCCACAGGAACCACAAAATATAAAGTGTCAACAAAAGCCACAGGTCATGGTAGGTGCTTTTAAAAATGTGTGCAGGTCTGGCTTCAAGCTCTTCTAAACCGCCTGTGGTGCTAAAATGCTTACAATGTCAAAAGTATATTATAGATTTAATAACAATATCAGTTGCAAATTAACATCTGCATATTTGTATCTACTGTAAATAAATACATTTTTTATACGTAACTGTTGGGGAGCGAGTGCCCTTCTTTGTGGCTTGAGCACTTGATCCTCAAAATGTCTGTGCACGGCCCTGTTCGAACACATAACCACTGGGTGGCACCGACACGTTTACCTGTGTCATTGTAGCAGCATGAAGACACAACGTGTTTCAGTGTTTTCAATCGGCTTATTTGTGCTGAAAGGCCTGAAAACTGCTGCTCAGATTGCATCTGCGTGTGTGTGTAGAACACTGTTTACAATTTTTAGACATAATTTATTAATTACTACAATTTATTGAGCATGCATTAAATGTTTTATTCAGCTGCAAACATTTCCATTAGAAACCTATTATTATTATTACCATGTTTCTAATGCTGTGTATTTTGGTGACCTGACTTGCTGGTGCTCGGTAACACCTGGAGGCTAACGTCTAAAAATACAACCATAAATAAAACCGCACAGTCACTTCCTTTACGATCTTTAAGAGCTTCTTTTTTTTGTGTAAGTTGGTGATAAGGTGACGGTTTGGTGTGATGTTCTTCTGTGCGTCAGGGAAGTCGTGCGCATTCAGCTGCAGATCTGCAGCAGTTTACATTCTTATCACTGTTCCGTAACCTCCTTAAGGTATCTGATCCTCATCTCCTCCCTCTGTCCTTTCACTCATCCAACACATCAGTGGCTGTTTTTCCTTCCCACCTCTTCCCATTTTTTCTATCTTTCTTCACCTCTCCACCCCTCTATCACCTGTACCTAAATCTCAACGCTACTTTTCACTCCACCCTTGTCATCCCCTTCATCCTATGTTCTTTCGAGACATTCATCAGTATTTCCTATCCTGATATACAATACTTCTGGTGTCTGTGAGTCTGCAACCTTCTCTCTCCCTCTTCCTATGCTGGCCAAGAGCCATTCAGGGTTTCATTAAGCCAGTTCAGATCAGCAGCCAAGCTTCAGCTCCATCTGCTGCCACGCCCAACAGCAGGTGGCCTTTTAGCAAAGAGCTGACTCACGTGGTGGTTGACACAGCAATTATATCTCTGCTTCATTACACAGCATTCTTGATCCTGTGGTCAGGGCTCTTTACCAATCAATTAACAAACAGAAAATGTACACATGTCATAGCAGGAGGTCATAAGGATGTAGTGATGTTTTTGTACTTTAAGGAAACAACATGACGTATTTCATTAGCTTTTCTGCACACGTGCGATTTGTCAGTGACCACACTTTGCACATTAAGACTCAGTGTGTCAGAATTTGCTGTGTGGCATGTCACAGGCTCGTGTCTGCAGACAGGTGAGGACTTATACCTGACTCATGGTGTCATACTGTAGATTTCAGGGTACAGCACAGAGGAGACACTAATAGACTGCTGACGCTTATTCACAGACCCATCCTGACTCAGCTTATCGACAACACACAGCACTTTGAAGTCAATTTTCACTCTGCCTCCTCTGAGTAGTTAAAAATACAAATCTACAACAATAGGAATTTTAAATGCGATTTGTGCTGCACTGTAATAGTGCACACTTACACTTGTACTTTCTGGTAGAATTAAATTGTAGTAAAACAATCAAGGTACTCTAGGTTCCATATATACTCTCTAACTCTCATCTAATCAGTCACATACAGACACAAAATAATCTGTAAAAAAAGGATAGAGGTATTACTAAGCAACACATTGTAGAAATCTCCTGTTATGCGGAATGAATTTAATGGGATTAATAAGGAGGATGATGAGTGGAAATTACCTTTAAAATTATCATCAAAACCCGAATAACTCTACTACTACTTAAAACTGATGTGTTTTACTGGCAAAACAACGAGTGTGTTTCAGGATCCTGATATTAATACTTATTGACACAGGTTATAAAATTGTGTATAGAGAATTGCCATTCCAAAGACTGTTGAGCAGCTGATGTGTTTTTTCATGCAGGAATGGGCAAATATTCCACTTGTAGAATTAACAACCAGTATCCTCAGTTCCCAAATGAACAAAAACTGTAATATAATGAAAGATGATCTATCTAAGTGGTAATCGTGCCTCTGTCTCTGTTTTTTCCTAAAATGTGCATCAACCAACAGTGCAACTAACATACACTCAACCACAAGAAGTGAGAAAATTTCATGTGAGATCACAACAGAAATTGAAAGGTAGCACAGGGTGATAGGAACATGCCACAGGAACCACAAAATATAAAGTGTCAACAAAAGCCACAGGTCATGGTAGGTGCTTTTAAAAATGTGTGCAGGTCTGGCTTCAAGCTCTTCTAAACCGCCTGTGGTGCTAAAATGCTTACAATGTCAAAAGTATATTATAGATTTAATAACAATATCAGTTGCAAATTAACATCTGCATATTTGTATCTACTGTAAATAAATACATTTTTTATACGTAACTGTTGGGGAGCGAGTGCCCTTCTTTGTGGCTTGAGCACTTGATCCTCAAAATGTCTGTGCACGGCCCTGTTCGAACACATAACCACTGGGTGGCACCGACACGTTTACCTGTGTCATTGTAGCAGCATGAAGACACAACGTGTTTCAGTGTTTTCAATCGGCTTATTTGTGCTGAAAGGCCTGAAAACTGCTGCTCAGATTGCATCTGCGTGTGTGTGTAGAACACTGTTTACAATTTTTAGACATAATTTATTAATTACTACAATTTATTGAGCATGCATTAAATGTTTTATTCAGCTGCAAACATTTCCATTAGAAACCTATTATTATTATTACCATGTTTCTAATGCTGTGTATTTTGGTGACCTGACTTGCTGGTGCTCGGTAACACCTGGAGGCTAACGTCTAAAAATACAACCATAAATAAAACCGCACAGTCACTTCCTTTACGATCTTTAAGAGCTTCTTTTTTTTTTTGTGTAAATTGGTGATAAGGTGAATGTAAGGTTATAAAATAACCAACTTTTTTGAGTGTGTTTCAGGCATCAATGTACTGTATATCCTATATTTACAAAACACTATTAACTTGGTCATTGAAAACATAGAAACTATTTTCTTTGTACTTTTGTCACATAAATAAAGTTTCAGGCTACTAACAATAAATTTATTTTTATTGCATTTTAGAAAAAATCTCTACTTTCCTGGAAATCATCTCATCACATATATTTTAGCAGTGGATCTGCATTAACTGAATACTGGGTTTGTCTGCATCCAAATTTCTCTTGTGAGATCTCTCATGTCATACTCTTTCAGCACAAACCATGAGGACATGCTCCTCTTGACCTTGTACTGGACATTGTTCTGATTGATAAAAGGGGAAGATTATGTGATAAGTATAACACATGTCTTCAGTGACTCAGACTGCCCCAGCAGTTTTTGCTCATGGGCTGTTCCCGGACAACTTCACAGGATTTCCCCTCCTGCAGATGCTGTTGTCTTGCAGAAATACAATAGCCACCACACATGCATAGAGTCACGGAGTATGTGTCCTGAGTATGTGAAGCTCAACACACACGTTTCAGCACCTTCTAGTTGAGAATAAATTCACCTGCTGCTTAATCCAGTCAGCTTGGGCATCAGTCTGCTACTCATGACGCACAGCGCTGTGCAGGTTGACTCAGTAAATCTGGACTCCTCAGCTCCTCTCTGGTGTCCAGGGACTTCCTGCTTTTACTACTGAAATGGGAAACACTCACAGCATCAAACACAAGATAAAAATACATGCTGATGAAAAGTGGGAGATGTAAAACTCATGAAACATTCATTCCTGCAGGTGAATTTCACACAGTGGTTAAAATACTTCATTTTGTATAGAACTTTCAGTGCCTTTTTCTCAATAAGATTGGAGTCCTGAGTCAGGAAACTTGGCCACACTCCTCAGGGGGTTGAGAGCAGTACAAGGTTAGCTCTGTGGTTAGGTAACCAGATAATCAGCAAGGAGAGGTTGTTGCTCCTCTGCTGTGCAGCTCAGTAGCTTCTTCATCCAGCACCAGCTACTTAACCTCACAGCTAAAGCTGCTGTTACCTAATGACAGAGCCCGTGTAGAGCCATGGGCCGGCTGATTTAGAAGGTGGCTCTCCAGTTCAAAGCCTCTTGGCATTTGAGTTGGGACAAACCAGGTCTCCCTGGTGTGCGCTTGTGCATGTGAGTGTCTATGTGTGTGTGTGTGTACATGGATGAGTGTGGAGTTGGAGATTGCTCTTCAGTGGACAGTTGGATCAATGTTATGCAAACCTATTAGTCAGAGGCTGCAGTGTTAGCTCCACAGTACTCAGGGACTCTCCCTCAGGGTTGAACTCACTGAGGAGCTCTCACTTCTATTAAGAGTGGATAACAATGTTGTCTGCTGGTGAAGGTCCATGTTAGGGAAGCACAGTTTTAGAGTGTCAAGAAATGTTACTGTGACAGAAAATCCCTAAAAACTGAAAAATATTTAATGCAGGTAAAGTTATCTGGAGGTTGAGTCATGGCAACTGGACTTCTGTGTTGTGTAGTCGAAACATTTTACTGCTCATCCAAGTAGCTTCTCCAGGCTGAAGAAAAGCTAAATATTGTTGAGGTGCTATTGCATTTTCTCTGCAAGAACCAGGTTTTGGTATCTTGATTTTACAGTGTGACAGAGTGACAATGTTTGTTAATTCATCAAAAAATCATTTGACTTGGGGATTTTTTTGTAATTAAAAAACAAACTGGGACCTATAACACATACATAAAAATTATTTTGTTATATCCTGCATATGAAGACAATGAAGATAATATGTTAACCTCTAAACTACTGCGTTTCAAAATCTGATGTATATATTTTATTTCTAAGTAGCCTGTTTTTAAGGAGTTTAGACATTAAGTGTGACCCTGAATGTCCTCAGTTCAAGTCTGGGAAAGGACAGTTGTTGCACCTCTCCCACCTTGATTTCTCTTTATTTATTATTATATATATTTTATTCTTCTTTATTTATCACAACACTTCGAAGAACCCAAATGCACCTGTGCTGAAATATACATTTATGGTTTTGATATTTTTCCATGGTGTTATTTAGTGACATTGCACAAAGCAACATCTCTCTGCATCATTAATGTATATAAAATATTTGAAAATGTTGAATGCTTGAATGTGTATATGTATGTGTCAGTGTGGTCAGGATTTTGCTGACTCAACAGGAGCGAGGGCTTCTCAGTGTACTTTATAAGGCCATTAAGAAAATGCTCCTGGAACAGTGGCTGAATTAAGCTCTGTGGCTTTGACTTCCTTTAATCATCTTAGGCAAAGCATGGCTCCCAATGTGCCTGCTTGGGAACACCTGTACTGAGACACAGGAGAGATACATGATGGTTGTCATCACTATAATCTTTTGAATCATAATCATGCAATACTCAGAAACAAGTAAGTTTATTGTGTTGCCACTCCAATATCAAATTGAGGAAATGCAAAGAAATGCAAAGCAAGTAGAGTATTTTAAAGTGAAGACTTTACTGTGAAATTAAGCCTTCAACTGTTTATCATTTGAATGTCTGCAAAAGAACCTGGACTGCAAATACACATCATTAGGGAAAATTAGCGAGACAGATGAAACACACGTAAAGCATGCAAAACTATGGCTGGAAATCTCATTTGCACAGAAACTCATTTGCGTTAAACTGCATTATTAAAGACAAGAATGTAAGCAGGTGTAAGAAAACATACACTGAGTACAGGAATGCACAGCCAGCTTGTTATTTGCTCTTTGCTTTTAAAATTTGAAACACTGCTATACTTACTCCATCTTCTAAGAAAAAACAGCAGATTAACAGAAGAAAGGAAATAAAAAATGAGGAGATATGCACCATTAATCTGAATCCAAGTAAGGCTATGAATACATATAGACAATACATTTAGAGAATATTATCAGAGATGTATTATTAGTTTTTCAGACCAAGGCTACCTTGAAAGTAATGACCTTTAATTTCTTTCTTTACATAAATAAAGTAACACATTTGTTCCCTTTTTGTAACTACATGTTTTTGTAAATGAAAATTTGTAAATTTATATCAGGACTCATGCAATTCTTTGTCAAATCTAAATAAGCTCCCGCTAATAAAACAATAAAGTACGACAAACTTAATACACTTCTTACACTTGCACAGTTGGACACCATGAAACCACTTTTGTTGGTTTTATATCCATCTTTTGGTGAATTTATGGGCCCCTCTCTTCACTCTCACACACTAATCGTCATCCAGGTGCCGGGCTCTCGTTGCCAGGACAACGCGGCCGCTGATTGGCCGCCGCTTTACCACGTGAGAGGCGGTGCTGACGTCAGGGCACAGTCTGCAGGGCTAAGCGGAGTTTGTGCAGAGTCTCTGGAAAAACCCTGCTGGAGTTTGGACTGAGAGCAGCCGGGAACTCCCGCTCCTGTGTAGCTACTGCAACCTGTTGTTGCTGTCTCTGAAACTTTTGACTGTTCTCCCTGGTGACTCGAGGTAATGGACTATTAAAGAGACTTTTAACAGGCTCCGCACAACAATTTAAGCGAGGTAAGTTTTTGCTAATATGCCTGTTCCTCCCCTCGATTGCAGTTTGTTTGCTTCCTGTTACTTTTCTTTTGCTTCCAGCTCAGGTGAGATGGGTTTACACGTTAAATTTGTTACCTTAGGGCCGGAAACTCTTACCAACACACTTATCTGTGTGGATTACATGATAAATAATTTATTCATTGTCTTGCACAACTTTGCGTTGCAGCATTACAAGATGCTAACAGCGGATAAAGCTTTATCTGTTTCTAATCGGATGAAGCTGCTGCCTCTTGTCCTAAATGAAACCTCGAAGGAGCCGGAGATGTGTCTGTTGTCTCTGCCTGTTTAATTGTAGCATGAGTGAGAACAGGAAGTGAAAAAGGAGTCTTGCACACATAAAGCTGACAGAGGCAGGGTATCTCATTTCAGCAAAAACACATCTCTCAGTCAGTGGATTAAAGCTGTAGAGAGGAGCTAGTTTTATTGTACTGGTGGTGCTTTATCTTAACAAGTGAGTTCACTGGTTGCTTTTTTATTAGACTGTGATACTTCCTCTGATCATGTAGTGAGTGCATAACGGTGTAGTAGCAGTGACGTGTGTTTTCTATAATAATAGTATGATCATATTTGGAGGTTCAGTGCACTCAACGTCATGAAATAAGACTTTAGGAAGTTAGGATATTAGATCAGTGGTGGAAAGACTAATTGCTTTGCTGAATCAGTCAGAGACTAAATTGTCAACAAGTTTGATTCTATGACATTCAGTCATTTTGCTTTTCTCAAAAAAGTGAGTAAGAAACACACAGACCAGGAACAACTTGGGGTTCAACTTGTGAAATGGGAAGATGATCACATTAGAAGAAATTAGCACTTCTGTCTGTTATTTTCTCAATAAAATAAACCATCTTAATTGTTAGAAAATACAAAAAAAACAAAGCCTGGGGCTTTGTTTTTTTTTGTATTTGACATCCTCAAAGTGCGGGCACTACAAAAACAAGACAACATGAGTTAAACACAACATTTTAAACATGATGTGAACTAAGTAAGAGTCATTCTCATATTAATGCTGAAGGTCATTAGTTGGTGAGTTTATAGAAAACTGTAAAGCAAAAATATAAGAAACTTGACTGAGCAACACAAAGTGCAGAAATTACTTGGATAATCAGTTAGTCCATCAACAAAATGTTTTGATACTATACATTATTCACTTGTTTCAGCTTCTCTGATGATTTAATGTTTTTTTTTTACTTAATCAATGAAGAAAACTACCTTATATTGTTTGTCAGTTTACCACTAAACAAACTAAAATAGTACTACGGATCAACAGAAGACAAGATCATGAAAAAAACTGAGAAATAAATGATGAGGGAAGCTAACGCACACTGGACTAGAAAGTATGTTTTAGATACAGGAAGTCAAACGAAAGAGGTTCACTTACAGGGAGAAAACACAGAAAACAAAACAGACTCTAAGAAAAACATCTAGTTTTTAAAAAAATCTTTGAGGCTCTGTGGCTTACGCACATTTGATATATTTTGAGGAAATTTCAACCAAAACTGAAATGAAAAACGCGGTCCAGCTTCTCCTTCCCCCTCAGACAACAAAGACAACATGGCAAGAAAATTTAAAGGACTGTGGAGGTGCTGACACAAGGGTGGAGACATGATAATAGCCTCCTTGCTGTCATCAAGCATCCCTCCAAACATTTCAAGATGCTGAACTTTTACAAATATACGCTAAATTTAAACAGATGTTCTATTTTGGTCGGCGTGGGTGTCTTGTGGGTTTGTTTTGGGCCAGACTGACCGCATTGGCAGAATCCTCTGTAGTTAGGCTCGTCTGAGCAGCAGTCTCTGCTCTTTTGAATTGAATTAGACCTTTTTAGAGGAAGCGGGCAGTCGGAGTGATCTCTGGGTGAATGCAAGGATGAGGAGAAGATTAAACTAAAGGAAAAAGGAACAAAGAGAGAGAGAGAGAGAGAACTACAAAGAATCGGACACAAGGAAAAAAAGAGATTCAGGCCTGTCACACAGATAATAGTTTGGATAGATGTGAGAAACTGCATTTCTCACACGCTGTACAGTAGATAAAACTGGCAGAGAAGGGTGGGAGTTGTTTAGTCATCAGACAGATTGACACTTCCATTTCTGCAACCTTTGTCTTTACAACAGGCTGTTTCAGAGGGAGGCACATTTAGATATTCCGTGCAAGATAAACGACCCTCTCCCCGTGCAATCAGCGACAGTTTGCTGCGAGTGCGTGCGAGTGCTAGTGTGTTTGTCCAATCTAGACCCTGTTTTGCTGCTCTGCCTGCCTTCTTGCAGTCGTTGTCAGTGACACTTTTTATCTTGTTCTTATTTGCTCCCTCATAATGGCTTCTCTGTCATGATTGTGGTTTTCTGCAGTGGCTTGACGCACGAAGCTCTCCGGCTGACAAAGGGAGCTCATGTGTGCTGCATTATGATGAAGTTGCTGCCTCAGGTTTCTCAGAGGCAGGCTGGATGAGATTCTGAGCAACATTTGGAGAAGGAAAGAAACGGTTTGCGGCACTACAAAGTGGAGAAACAGTTAAAATAGTCTAAATACATTTCAAGCCTGTCATTGATGCAAATCACATTTCAAGACAGTAATAAAGAAAATATGGTTTAAATATCCAGAAAAACAAAGCATGGTCACTAATGTATGAGCTACATTAACACTCCATTGAAAAGACATAGACGCAATAATAAAGGCAGTAAACAGATATTATGAAGTGTAAGAGAAAGTTGTGGCTAATTTTAGAACCATTGCAATAAAAGTTTGTGTTGTAAGAACGATTTGACCTTTGGCTTCGTTTTGATGCAGATACGCTCCAGAAGCTGCAAAACTGGATTAGGCAACTGATGAGTCTTGTAATTACACAGTAATCTGCTGATTGTTTTCTCTATCAATTGTTTAATCCTTGAAATACGATTTAGGGGAAAAGTTGCTCCACTGTGAGGTCATGTACCAAAACCCAAATATATTCAATTTACTTTCATACATGACAGGAAATACTTTCATTTTTAGCCATTGAACAGTTTCATTTTTTCTTTTAAGTGACCTTTGGGACTGTTTTGGGACTTTGGGACTACTGATGACTTTAGTTTCCTCAGACTCCTGTACAGGTTGGACCAAAAGTAGACTAGCTCTGACCTCACGCTAAATATCACAGGAGATACAGTTGCAGCCAGACATTCAAAGAGACACTAAAGCATGCTACGCTGCGCTCATCGCGATGCCTGTAACGTGAGCACGGTGCTCGCAAAAGCAGTTAAAAGCTGGTTAAAAATGGGCAGCTGATTAGACAGGTGATCACTAATGAGCTGTAGCCAGAAGACGATTTCACAAGTGAATGAGAGTGTGTGGTTTGATGAAAAGATGAGAAGAGCAACAGGTCATCGGTTTAAAACTCAGAAAATCTGACCCAGAATAGCACAGGTGAAAAATCAACAGGTGTTGCAGTTTATAAAGGTCAAATTCAGTGAATTGAATTGTTTTATGAGCAGGAATAATACAGTAATTGTACTTAATACTTTAATGTGCTGATGTTCAATGTAGTTGCTTGTGTGCAGCAGAAGAGAAAGTCAGACTGTAAGATAGGAAGAGTGGTCACAAGTCATGTGTCTGTCACGAGTGTTTGCTACCATGTCAGGTTTGCCTTCTCCCACAGCATACACTTTACTGTGCTTATATGATGACACTGATGTTGATCCTTTTCTAAAAGGTCAAAGTTTGCACTTTTAGGCTTAAAAGGTCGTACTGTTTGGTTTTTACATTTCCCTGCACCAAATGTCAGTCCGTCCCATCATCTACAACACAATAAACTTACCATGAAATTGGTTTAAAAGAAACAAAGAGGATTTGAAATGCGTTTGCAGTAACAATTCAGGCCTGCCAGCTGCTTGAACCTCATCCAACATTATCCTCCCTGTTTGGAATCTGAGCTGCTCCATCCGCTCGAAAAGTCTGATGGAGCAACATCAGAAAAATCACTCCACATATCCTAAAATAAGACATTTACAAACATGTTATTATGCAGTTTGTTTTACTAAAATCTATAACTTCCAGCTTGTAGGAGTAACAGAAAAATATGAACTAAATCAAAGACGGAAAAACTTTTTTATGTGTAAACTGGCAGTGAGCGTTATAAAAACCATCCGCTGACGTATTAAAGGTTGTAAGAATTATGAAAACATTGGCCCCGCGTTGTGTTTTTATCTTTCCACCTCTCATTCCTGGACTCTATGGACTGGACTTTATTTCACTGCGCTAGGATTAGCAATAAATGCATTAGTTTAAAATGGCCTCAGCCTATGAGAAATTTATTTTCTAACACATAATTTGCTAAAGCCATTGATTTACACACATTATCTATGGAAGCAATCCTTAATTTAGCTTTTTGAACAAACCTTACCATCATTGATCTACTGAATAGAAGTGATTAAGTAAGACTGAATTATGGCACATATTTCTTCAATGTGCTGCTGTAAACCTGCTGTTGGATTGTGTTGATCAAACCTACGGCTCTGAACTCAGACAGCTCAGACACAGATGAGGCCATGCAAAAAACTAAAATTTTAAAAAAAGAACGATTACTACATAAATGACTCGGATAAGACGAGAAGAAAGATATTGGCTAATGATGTTGCAATCCTCAAAATCATGTGGCTGTGTGATGTAGCCTGACATTAAAAACCACATTCAGCTTTGACTTGAGCTGTGGCCTCTTGAGTTGGTCAGTGTTGTTCTTGGGTTTGTCATTGTTAATCTGAGATCGGTCAACTTGTTGTTTTTAATATCTTATCACAGCTGGGTTAAAACACAGTTATTTTTGACCTGTAGTTGAATATCAGGTTGCAGATCCTGTAGGTCTAATAATCGGCTGGTAAGTCAACAATGGCTGCTCTTAGCTCTGCAGCCTGGTCACAGATGGATCATATTGCATGATGAATGTATCATTCATTAACTCACTTATCTGTGATCGAGTCTCGTTCAGTCACTTTGACTTTCTCTCGGCCTCTATCCAGCTCTCAGTTCCTCTCTGTTCTTGGATTATCTGTGGGACTCTTGGGTTAAGCTTTACCTGCAGGATATAAATGGAGGCTTCTGCCTCTTATGTAAGCGGGCAAACAAGATGTACTGGGATAAATGCCGCGTGGAGGGCCTTTCGTTCAAGTAGCAAGAATGAGTCAACTGTTCAGCTGTTACACTGCAGAGTTTTGTTTAAGTACAAAAATGCTGCACAAACCTGCCTGTGTTTGCCAGTTTTATGTCGGTAGCAGTAAACTAATTAACTATTTGATTAACAATTAAGAGCTTACTGACTTATAGTCTCATCTCTGTTTCATGCATGTGTTTATATTCTAGTTATTTTGCACTTTATATGTTATCAAAACATTTTCATATTAGTCAGGCTAAAGTGTTGTGTTGAGTTCCCAGCACTGAAAACTTGCTTTATTGCTTCAAGACTCCAGTTGTAATTTCATTCACATTTAATGGAAACTAAATATTTAGTTGGTTAACTAAACTAACAAATTTTTTTGTGTTTCACCTAAATTGGTTAATATTTATATTTCAAGTTTTCCACGTGCTGTGGTTAGTAGCTGTTGGGTAAGGAGATAATTTTGTCCCTCTAAGTCTCTGATGTACAAAAGAAAATTATGAACCACAGACTGTGTGTCTCTAGTCTGAACACCATTGTTGTGCACTGGATCTTATTGTTGGATCCACGATTATTTTCTATAATGGTCATGTGTGTACTGTCAGCGCCGTTTCAAACTGAAAGTGACAGCCTGTTAATACCTGACCCGGCTGAGGTCACCGTTTCCATCTCAGACATGCTCAAGAGGTTAAACCAGTGCCGGTATTCAAGCGCTTGTTGTGACTTTATGAGATGGTCAAGGTAGAAACTTAACCACGTGAAGTGTCCACTTGTCAAAGCCTTGGTTATGTAACGGGCAGGTCTGCCAGCAGCAGGTAAGCGTCTTAACAGTTGAAGGCAGTGATCTCAGAGAGCCGTGAATAGAACATTTTCATGGCTGAGCTATTTTCCCATCATTTCTTCTTTTAGGTAACACTGTACTTTGACCTGATAAGCAGTAAATACATATTACAACATTTATTAACTGTTTATAACACATTATAATGTAGTTTTAAGCAAATATACTGTAACTCTAACTGTGATGCGCTGTGTGAGACTGGTTTGCAAAAAGCATCTGCCGAGAACTACATGATAGTACATAATAAACCTTTTGAGCTTTTGTACCCTGCTTATACGTGATGGTTCAAATGTCACAAAGGGAAACTTTGCTGTCGTCTATGAAAATCTAGCTCACCTGCACGTGCGAGACTGTGGGAGGAAACGAAAACCCACAGGTAGAACATGCAAACTCCACACTGAAACTACACCCAGCTGTGTATTGGAAAACTTAAATAAAATGTTTTTGAATAAGTGAAGTACTCGACATTGAGTAATCGCAGAACGTCCAGTGAGAAGACAAAGATCATATATCACAAAAGAGCTCTTAATCTGTAATAAAACAAATTTCATTATTAATTAATTGCTTTCCACTAATTGTCGCAAAATAATACAAATTACCATTTGCCTTTTGCAGTTTTCTATTATATTACAGTGCATTACTTATAAATGCTAAACTTATGCCTATTTATGAGCAAAACTGTTTCCAGCTTTTAAAAAGATGATTTCCTGCTTCATTCTACCTCCAGTTCTGTTGTTGTTGTTGTTTTAAAGCTATTGAGACCAACACTAATTAACCTTCCCTGTCTCGTTTAGAATAATGGCGAGAAAACCATTTTGCTCTGCTCTCTCCCTCCACATTAACGTGTAAATATTCTGACTGGGAGGAGTCTGTGTGATTAGCTGCTTCTGAAAGCAAACAGTTTAACAAGCTGCCGGTCTTTGCAGAGTGTGTTATTAAAAAGCTGTTGTTACTCAAACGCCTTTGTGTAAAGTGATATGTTTTTCTGCCAACTCGCTGCCAAAAACAAGAGTCATTGTTTGATCAGTTGTCATAACAACAAGGCCTCGATAATGATGGAAATTCTCCACAAACATTAAACAGTGAAAACGCAGTTTGTGACGATCACTGCATCAGACAGTGAACGAGTTTATGAATGAGGTGCCTGGAGGTAGTGTTGACATCCTGAAGAGGCAAGACGGTGGTTGTTTTGTATACATACAATTTTTTCAAATGTGAGGAATATTAATAAAATTATATTAAAATAAATTGATTGTTGATTCTCACACATCTAGAAGAAAGAAAGACAAAAAACTTTTGAAATGATGACACTTTCTTAAATACGTGACCTATAATTGAACTGGCTGATAAATTCAACAACAGCTTATTATGTTATGTATATTGTGTTCAGATGTGTTTGTGCTCTGTGCTTCATCTGGCTGAAACAGAAGTCAAATACGGGAGAAGAATATCTGGAAGTTGAGTCACGGTGACTGGACTCAACTGGTTGGACACAACTTCCAGATATCTTCACCGACAGACAGAAGAGGAACCTTGTTCTCAACAGTGTTTGGTCTGTGCTGCTCTTCTCTCGATCACATGGTAAATCTAATAAAGCAAGGAACCAAAATTTGATTGTGAAATCAGCTGACAGATGTTTGCTGGCTTATTTTAACCAGCTGTATTTTCAAGTTGTTTAAAGTAATTGTATACTTAATTGATTTTGATTATTTTACTTCATTAGACGTCTCCTCTGTTTAAAGTAGACCTCTTTTAACAGCAGACACATGTTTATAGCAGGCAAATCCTCTGTGATTTAGGCAGAAACGATGGGGAATAAATTAAGTTACCATTCGTCAGTGTAAGAATCAGAAAGTCGAAAAGTATTAATGTGTTAACAGGTGTATCTACAAAGTGAGAGACATGTTAGCTGACTAACTGAGTCTTGAGATTATGATCAAGTGTCTCAACATTAGATTATCATGTGTCTGTAATAGATTAATGAGCAGATGTCATTGGGTTTCAGCTTCTTAAACAGCCCCCGTCTGCGTCTATCAAAGTGTCAGGACCAGACTGTTTGTTTCTGTCTAATTAAAAGGCAGACACCCTTCCAGCCTGTTCACGTTGGACCCCTACTGTGTAGCTGCTGATATGTTTTGTTCTCAGAGTGATCAGTGCGTAAACAGGTGTAAATCTCCTTTTCACGCCGCTCCAGTGTTCATGCTGGCATTAAGGACAACTATAGGTAACAGCATTACTGCCGTATTGCTAGAGTGTGTTGTTTACTCTGAGTTGATGAAAGGATTATAACTGGCTGACTTTGGGACGTGTGAGTGAAATAAAGAGACAAGCATGCAGCCCAGGCAAATAAGAGTTAATAAAACAAATGAAAATGCAGGAAATTTAACTCAAAGTGGACCAATTTCCTTCAAAATTTATGTGCAGAGTTTCGATTAAAATGCAGATATTGCTAAGTAACAGGTGTTTGCTCTCTCTGTATGCAGGGCTTGAATGTTTTTATGATTGGTTTGTTTATGTTTTTCCTAATAGCAGCACTTTCCATTAATTGAAAATTGATTATTATTGGCAAGAAGAGTTTATTTCCACTGAAGCATCCACTTTCCAGGGAAGTAAACATGATGCTTTTTACTCAGTCAGCCTTGATCAGTTAATGGATAAGCTGAACCGGTGAATTCTAGACAAATCAGATGGGATAAATAAGGGTCTACACTTGCATACGGTGTTGTTTAGAGTGACAGAAATGCTTTACACCAGGGCTTTGGTTAAACTTATTTAAATAGTTCCTAAAAGGTAATACATTTCTTTACATTTTATTAACTGTCACTTTCATATTCTAGCTTTGCAGTCTTTAAAGTAAGAGAAAACACAGACATTGCCCGAACCGGTGGCAGATCTTTATGTCTTTATAGGGGAACAAGCTGCCTATCATTGTCGTTTGCTTTGGTCATTATCATTACTTAAGCTTAGAACAGCTTTCCACTTGTCTTCAGGCTGGACATCTCACCAGCAGCTAGCAGTTTGACAGGGGAAAGTGCAGAAGCACATTAACTGCTGATTTAATTGATGATCTTCATCCTCTGTTGAGTGTTAATACTCCAAATGTTCACTTCCAGCAACAACTCATTACAGAGCAGTGTCATTTTAGCAGTGTCATTTTAGCTGGGTAGCTGATGTGTTAAGTAGTTTCTTTATAATATACTTGGACAATATTAAACTGGCTGTTCAGACTCGAATCAAGATTTACTACAATATAGCTTCTTTATATATTGCATCATATTTATTATCTGTTTTAAATACCTCATCAACACCCAAACGGTGTCAATCAACAACTAATAATACAGAGGATGTGGAAGTGTGTGTTGAGGCATCAGCATCAGAGTTCCTGCAGGAAATGGAAGCTGCATCTGCAGAGCTGCATGCACATGCATTTTGGCTTGTGTGGGGTTGTCAACTGAGTGTGTGCTGCAGTATAAGTGTTAGGGTGTGGTTGTTGTGTGCCTGTGGTAGTTTTGCACCTTGAGAACATTTGGTGGTCTCGTGTTGCAGGTGCATAGGAGATGGAATTTGGTTGTGCATTTGCACAAGACCACATATTCTTTTCTGCATCTCCCTGCTTTTCTGGTACACTGTCTGCTTTCACTCATTCCTATTTTATGTCATAAGCTGAACTGGTCCTAAGGCTTAAAAGCTGTTTATAAAGAAGACAGAAACTGGTACCTTTACTGTAGAAGTTTATCCAGCTAATTTATTTGTTGAAGAAATCACATTGTCTCTGCAGTTTTTGCTCCCATTTAAAATCCTTATTTTCCCCTCATTCTTCCCTCCCCGCAGATGATTTCCAACAACCTTTTTTTTTCTCTCACTTTCTTCCCCAGCAGTAAAACACCGCCGTCCTCACACCAGTCACAGCCATAACAGAAGCAGAACCATGGGCAAGCAGAACAGCAAACTCCGTCCCGACGTCATGCAGGACCTGATGGAGAACACGGACTTCACTGAGCACGAGATCACCGAGTGGTACAAGGGCTTTTTGCGGGACTGCCCCAGCGGTGCACTCTCCATGGAGGAGTTCAAGAAGATCTACGCCAACTTCTTCCCGTACGGAGATGCCTCCAAGTTTGCTGAACATGTCTTCCGCACGTTTGATGCCAATGGAGATGGGACTATAGACTTCAGGGAGTTTATTATTGCTCTGAGCGTGACCTCACGTGGTCGACTGGACCAGAAGCTGAGGTGGGCATTCAGTATGTACGACCTGGATGGGAATGGATACATCAGCAAGGCAGAGATGTTGGAGATTGTTACGGTGGGTCCGAATGTATTTGGTCTTTGTTTTTCTTTTACTGTGTTCATTCAGCTGCTTCTCTAGCTTTTTATAGCTGTCAGTCTTTTGCATGCCATCATGGTAACGTCATGTTGGTCCTAAGATCTTAAAACTGTTTCTGCAGTGAAGCAAGATTTTGCTCGGCCTTCCACACCAGCTGCTACATCATATATCCATCTGCCTCAATGTTATGCGCCATTTGAATGCCCACAGCAGGAAAAACCAGCTGCTGTGTAATTTTAGAAACCGGTCGTTCCTCTCAGATCTGGGGCGAATGGTCCCCTCATCGTTTCCTCAGCAGATCCGGTGTTACTTTACAACATTCTCACACATGCTCCTCGTCTTACTAGACGGTTGAGACTTCTGTGAGAGTATCAGACAACACACACCACCCAGCAATCCCTTACACATGTTGTTACATCACACATTGTGGTGCTACATCGAGCAGAGTGTCAAAGAATGTGTAATCCCATTTACCAAGTCAGATTCCTTTATTTATAGTGTGTGTGTGTGTGTGTGTGTGTGTGTGTGTGTGTGTGTGTGTGTTGGGATGCTCTAGTCCACGCCAAATATTTATTGGTACAATGTAAGGCTGCGTCTAATGGTTATTTTTATTATGATTCAATAAACATAATGTCAAATATAGTGCAGTACATACATTTTTATTTTAATTACCAGAATCCAGTGTAAAACTTACCTGTTTTCAGTGGTCACACAAAAAGCAAATAATCCCGTTTGATAAACTTATCAGAAAATTTTATTTTGATATGGTATTTTATAATGGTAATGGTATTTATGATACATTGCTTAAATTATTATTTAATCAATGAATTATTTTAGCTTCTAACTTTCTAAGCTGACAGTGAAAATAATTAATTTCTCCAGCTTTAATCATTATTGTAAGTGGTGTTCGTGTCTGTGTGATGGATTCACTGTTCAGAGAGATTAAACAAAAACCAAACCTGTTGCTTGTGAAAACCGTCATTAGAGGAAAATTCTGCACCATCTCTGTGGTTGAAGCCCTAGAAAGATTGTAGGAATGGAAGAAGAGCAAACTATTGAAGAGTGAAAGTACACAAGTTACATACAAGTTACATACAGTTTGTGGAGCCCTTTCATGAAGTATCTGCTTTTTGGGTTGAAACGTTGTTTGCAGCAGCGTCTATTTATATCACATTTGTTGTTTTCTTCTTTAGATTAGAAGCAGATGTTTCAGCCATGACGAGTTATTTAGCAGTATTAATAAATAACTAGCTCATGCTGCTTTAAAGACCTTTAGAAAACCCTAAACAGTGAGGCAAACACTATTCTTTTTGGTTTCATCGTCCATTTAAAAACCTCAGCTGCCTCTTTTTAGACATGAGTGTTTCCTGTTTGTTTCTTTGCAGTCAAATCAGGCAGCAGAGCCAAACATAAGTGAAAGAAATCTTTTATCTCGCTTCCTCCCAGCAGAGACAAATTGATTAATGGATTGTACATATATTTCACTGTCATCTTTTTTATACCTGCACTTTGCAGCAGTTTAGTAACGCAGTGTTGCTAATATTAAATGTGATCAGAGTGTACATGTTTGTGGTTGTCTTTATCTTGGGTGTGTTTAGATATTTGTGATTTGAAAAGGTAAGTTAAAACAACAGTACATAAAGTAGTAAATTAATTATTAGCCAGTTATAGTAGAATCCTTATTTAAACACCTCTGCTTCCTTTTCTGACTTTTCCCTCTCTATTTTCTTTGTACTCAGGCAATTTACAAGATGGTTTCCTCTGTGATGAAGATGCCCGAGGATGAGTCCACACCTGAGAAACGCACAGATAAGATCTTCAGGCAGATGGACACAAATCGAGATGGTGAGACTTTCTCCTTCGCTCTGCTGCGGTGTTTCTGACAGAAAATCATATAAGGAAATACACAGTCCCGTCTTCAGTATTCAGCCATGATAGTTAAATTGTCTGGAAGATGGAGCCACCATGAAGCTCTCTTAGCAGTCTGAATATGCAGATAAAACTAATTATAGCACCATGCTATAATTACTATTTATAAGACTGGTTAAAATAACTACAGCTCAGGAGAGTTGTCTACTCTTTGTTTTGACTGCAAACTAGTTTTGATGAACTTGGATTTTAAAAATTATCTCTTCTCTCTGCCTCTGTCAGGTAAACTGTCTCTTGAGGAGTTTGTCGAAGGAGCGAAGAACGACCCCTCCATCGTCCGACTGCTTCAGTGTGATCCCAGCAGTGCTGGGCAGTAAAAAAATGGACTTTTCCCAATGCAGGTTTATTAATTTTAACAAATTTTTCTCAAAAGTCTCTCCCACCTGACCCACCTGTACTTGGCATTTGAGCTGTAGAGGCAGATGTACTCACTTATAAACAACATGCAGTTGTACATACTACAAATACCAAAACCTGACAGACACACATATATATATGTTATCTTTCACATAATCACATGCACAGACTGTACATGCGCCTCTATGCCTGGTCAAAAGCTACAGATCACAGGTCTCGTATACGGTACAAATATAACTCAAAGAGTGAAATCTCATCCAAGACTTGTCAAACACTGAATCAAGGCTGTGCTGTCTCTTTCTGAGAGGACAGCCGCAAAGATAATCCAACATATTTGTGAGGTACGTTGAGCCGAGTCCAAGTTCATTGGTTCTTTTTATTTCTGTTGTTGTTTTTTAAAGCGTTATTCCTGATTTTTAAAGGGAATCATGCTCATTTTGTTGTCTGTAACTGACTCGGGTTGTTGTGCGTTCTTTACAAAGTATTGTAGTCTAACTCCATGTTAACACTGCATGAGGTGAAGTATGTGAGTCTGGGACCACAAGTGTTCACAGCTTACAGTATGGCTTTGTAGGCGGGAGGACTGGGAAATGTAGTTCTTCACCATAAAAGAATTTTAAAAGGGATGAAATACTTCTTTTTAATGTATATTTTGGAGGAATGTTACATCAAAACTGACAGATTTCTAAATGAAGGGCAACATATTGACTACAGATTATAACCATCTGTTCTTTGAAAGTGACTTTTTTATGCCAAGTTAAGTGGCCACACACACACACACACACACACACACACACACCTCAAATATCGCTCACGTTCATACAGTAAATTTTTACTGATGAATACTGAAAACTTCACATATGCATCTAAACCGAGCTATGATTCTATTTCAACTATGGTTCAAAAAGTGTATAAGAAAAAAAAAAGTTAGATGTTATATGAATATATAGTCTGTTGTAACTTCTTATGTTCTGTCATAACATTGTGGTGATTTGCTGCAATGTAAGAGATTCACTTTAAAAATGTTGACGTATAAATTATTGGAATGTGATGATAAACATTTTATTTTCTTTTACTTGACAAATATGTTATGAAAGAAAGTTGTACAGTGTATTCACTTATATTTATGATAGAGATGTTTAAAAAAGGAGAGGACCACATGTATTGCTCTGCATTCAACTTTGATCATCTGCTATATTTTGTTTGTGTAGCTTCTTTTTTTCTATTTTTACAGCTACGCTGACCAGAATTTGATCTCAAACCCTCCGTCACTAACTTTATATTTCCCAGGAAGCCAGTAAATGTGGGCAGTCATTTAGTTGTTCATATTCTGTGCGTTAAAAAGTCTGCAAATGTAACATCTCATCTCTTGAATGATCACTTTTATGTATTCTTGTGTGCTCCGAATTTCACAAACAGTACAATTGTACTATGACACAAACTGAGTGCTACAGTGATGGTAGAAATATTTTTACATCCATGCCGCACAATAACAAACACTTGACAGAACAAAACCCCATATGATGGTAGTGCGTGAATGCAGCGTTTACCAAATGACAAAATTTACTGAGAATTTGCTTGTTTCCATCCTGTTTATGTTACAGCTGACTGTTCCTGCTGATCTGAAAACCACGAGATATAGTAGTTTTCACAAGTGGATGAAAAAAACAAACAACTGTGATGAATTCTCTGCACATTTCAAGTCGGTGATTATCACCACATACTAAACTTCCACATTTCATTTCAGTAGCATCTTGTGGTCAAGTGCCAAATATAGGGGAATAAATAAAGGAAAAAAAAAACAGTATTGTATCCATTTATATTGTACAGTTGTTACCTGTCGAACAAAAAAAAAAAAACTTTGTCGCTGTATCATTTTGTAGATTTTGTATTATTACCTTGCATTATGTGTTCTGTGTAGGGTGTCCATTTTGTTATTCAAATAAAGACAAAATGGGAAATGGATAGTCTTTTTTTATTATATAGACATAGTGTCACAGTTAATAGTCTGTGTTTAGAACATGGATGTATTATAAGAACCAAACATCCAGAGTTTAGTACTAATTAACAAGTGTTAGCATCCTAGCAAGAGATGTTGCAGAAAATGAGTTAAGGGCAGATTCCATCAGTCAGTTTTACCAAATAAAATTATATATCTTTAAAACTGATGTCAGTCAATATACATTATCCATAAATAAACTACAGAAATAACTAGTTAACCAGCTAGAACCAATTCTTTATCAACGGAAACGTAGCTGGGCAGATATCCACTGCTAAAAAAGGAAAAATGTATTTGATTAACAGACATCTTCAGCTTGTTAATCCACATAATTATTGTAACAAAAAACTAAACAGGTTTGACTAAACGATAACCAGCCAATTGTAGCTTATTGTGCAGTTAAAATACGTTAGTATTTACCACAAAGAATGCTGTGCTTTGTGTCAAGGATCCTTTTATGGTTTTGTGTTAACAAAAATGACATCTTTATGTTAATGTCTTTATTCATTTAACAACACACACAACAGCCAAGTGCCATTTATCAACCTCCTGATGTTTTCTTTTTTTACCATGTCATTTAAGACCATACAAATAAACACTTTGGCTATTTGTTAAAATGTACATATTACAATGGGTGAAATAAAGAAAAATTTAAAAAACGTCCTGTAAAGAGGGTGACGACTTTGTCACTGAAATGTATAAGTATTTGAAATTCTTGGATAAATTGATAAAGTTATGCATAGCCATTGTCAATAAAAGAATTAATAAATAATAACATAACTAACAAAAACAGGCGGGCATGCAAAGAAATTCTAAGACCAACTAATTCAAGCTGTCGCTACATACAGCGCGTGTTAAACAAACCAACAAAGACTGTACAGAATGAGAATAAAAGTGAAAGTTCTTTTATACAAAAAAAATATTCAGCAAAAGTGATGGTCATGGATCTGTACTCCATCACGTCACCTCAAAGCACAGTGCGAGTAAGTACATATAACCAGTTCATTTCTATAAAGTCCTCTATTTACTTATATCATCGTCCTCTTCCTGCAGAGAAAACACGATTTGCTTCATAGTGTAACAGTGTCAAAGGGGGATGTGGTGTGGCCACCAAACACCACCACTGTCTCCAGTGTCAGTCAGCTTATCAGCCAATTAATAGCAGCCTCGTACATGTCAGCCAACCAGCCGTCACAGCATCTCTGTTGTTTTTTAGGTCAGCCGACGGCTGTCAGATCTCTGTCAGTGTGATCTTGTAGGCGTCTGCGTAGCTCTCAATGTTGAGGATGAAGGTGTCTTCATTAGAATAATGTTCAATGATGTTATTGTCCATGTTCACCAGGATCCTGACACAAGAAACACGTCATGTTTAATGTCATATGCATAATTAAAAGTTTGAAATAGGCGTAAAATGGCGATGTGTTTTGCCCACTCACCCTTTTTTACTTTTCTTGTACACTTTGGCTATCCTCTCAATGGGCATGCCGTACTTCTCTGATATCTACGAATAAAAAATGAAGGTTGTTTATTGACAGGTGCTCTCCTGCAAACACTTTCACGTGTAAAGATAAAAACTTCACTCACAGCCTCCGTCAGGCCTCTGAGCGTGGGAGACTTCAGCATCAGGGCGTCAAACACCTCGTCACTCTCCTTTCTTACGTACAACAGCACTACAGAGAGAAGACGGGATATGAAACCACCACATCTTTATTGTCAAATCATTCAAAATGTCTAATGTTGGTCTGATCTCATTTCTAATCAGATTTAATCAGACATTTCTCAAGGCCTAGTTCAGCTCCCTCTGTATCGGATCATTTCTTGAAGCTCGCTGAAGAAGATAAAAGAGAAAAGAATGACATGTAGAGGATGGAGGCTGCCATCTTGTACCTCTCTTGTGAGTCTCTTCTTTGATCTGTTTGTGAGGTGACGGACACAGATCTTCATCTGACGCCCTGAACATCCTCTTCACCAGCACGCTCCTGAAAACACACCAAAAAACTTTGTGTCAGCATTTGTGATGGTATACACTTCCTCTCTCTGAGGCTGGTACTGCTACCTGCTTTAATTTGCATCCTTTATACAGTATTTGTATGACCTGATGTAAATGGAAATGATAATTTCCCGACAACTCACCCTTCTCTCTCAATCTCCTCTGTGTTGAAGGTAAAGACCTAGAAATGGATCAAACAGAACAGAGAAGCACAGACGATAAAGAAGTATGAAACATAGAATGACAATTTGAAAGACTGCAATTTATGTTCTTAGTCATGTCAAGAGAAAAGCAATATTAAGACACAATTAATGGTGTCTTAACTTACAAAAAAGATTCAATATTTTGATCTGATGCTAAAATCCAGCCTCTCAGCACATGAACCCAACTGCTGCTCTCACTTTTGTTTATATAAAAGATTATAAAAAGAGGTGATCTACCTGTCCGGCTCTCTGCAGGTTGCCAAAGTGAACGTCAGGGATGAACAGGACGGGCTGAGACTCTAAGTCAGTCATTGTCTTGAAATAAGTGGTGTCAGACTTTTTGGGAACAGTTATCACACCTGCACTCCCGTCCTTCCCTGAGTGAAAAAGAAGATTCAGAAAACTGAACTTTTCATAACAAAAAGAAACAAAAAAAAAAAAAAGTGCAATAAGAATCGATTATTAGCTTTCAAAGTCAAACATTTGTAATTTGCTCGAATGCAGTATTGGTGCCTGCCAGGGGAGTATTCAGTGTGATATAATGTAAACAAGACACTATTTTTAACAACTCTAAAAAATAAATCTGACCCTATACTTGTACTTTTTCTCCTGATTTTGATACAAAACAAAATCATTTCTCATGCAGCTCAAACCTTTTGATTTCTTGCGAAAGAGTTTTCTCTCCTCGTCCCTTATTTTCCTCTCTGCTCCCTGAGGAAAAAAAGAAACAGTTTGATTTGATGATTCAAACTCCTTTAAACACTCTGCTCCCCTGACAAAGACCGAATAAGACTGACTAACACGTGTATTTACAGTGCATGATGTTTACTGTGTTCAGGTGTGTCTGAAGGCTCACTGTGCAGGTGAGACCACTAGAGGGAGAACTGATGTCATTATTTTGCTCCCTTACTCCACTCCACCTGCTCTGCATAATTGGCCGCAAAACCCCGTCAATAACACGTTGCCCCCCAATAGTGGAACACATCTTAGCAAAGCTGAATGAAAAATGTTACGTGGATTGAGACAAGTACAGACAGCTGTTCAAAATGTGACACGTGTGACTTTAGTTCAATGTCAGGCTTCAAGATGAGAGAAAAATCATTAGCTACAGCACTAATAAAATCCTGCTTTAAGAAGATTTGAATCACCTAACTCTAAACTTTAAAGTCTCACTCTCACCCAAAATATCAGATACTGATGCACATTTTTTTAAGTACTTTATTGATCCCCCATGGAGAAACTGTTGTTGAAGAACAGAAAATCAAACCACTTCTACTGCAGGTCACGGACGACAGCCCTACCAACTGATCCACAGCCACCCCTTATAACTTTTAAAGAACATTTATGAAGCATATATAACTGATGCAGTAGAAGTGACTTCTCACCTTGTCACAGAACACCTTGATCTGTGAGTATGCCCTGTGTAGCGGCTTGTTGCTGCGGTTGTTGTAGCTGTATGTGTCGATCTGGATCATCAGAGGAAGACCCTTCACGCCCTTCTGAGAGGAGAAGTCTGTACTCAGACAGTTGACTGTGATGAAGATCTGCCAAAAACACACAAGGAAGAGAGAGAAGTTCATATCCTTTAATTTGAACTATGGCGTTTTATGTCTTCAGAATTACTGCTTGAATAAAATATAATTTGATTAAAGGGATGTTTTTAATCTTTAGCTGAAAAGTGAAACCATCAAAACATGCACAACAACAAAATAAGTTCAAAAAGAAGTGACTTAAAAGTCTTAAAAGTCCTAACATTTTTTAAATAAATTCTTATTAAAGTCATATAAATATTGTCCACAGAGCAGAGCAGAGGACTGTGACTTATTCTTAGTAACAAGCAGTATGGATACTGTTTCTGAAATACTGTTAGTATCTCAAATGTTTCTCTTCAGCGCTTTGAACACAAACAAAATTCCTTTCACCTCTGTTGCATTTGATTTTTAGATATCTCAAAATTCTGGTAGATAGAAATCAAAACTACATGTAACTGCATGGCTGCATAGCTTCAGGGATAAAGGAGAATGTGTCTTCTTGTGATTTTTGTGAACAGATCCTTTAATAAACAGGCAACCACTACATTTGTGGTAAGATTGACTATCTCTGCTAACATCTGACTGCTTCTTGCAGGGTTTCTTGTAATATAACAGTCCTCCTGCTCTATAACTCACAACGCACATCAGCATTTGGCTTATGTCTTTAAAAGAAACCAAGCTAAGGAGGTTGGTCATTAACTTGAACCATAAAATCTCCATTAGCCACAAAAGCAATGAGGAAAACCTCACGGGATTTATAAGTGAGACACATTGTTATTCAATGATAAAGCAAAACACTGTGCTTTAGGTCAGTGGTTTCCAATGATTTTTGGCTTGTGACCCTTAAAAACAAGAACTACAGTTTGTGCTGGTCACTGCTTGCTGAATAAACAGTATCTATTAGCTGAAGCCAGTTCAAATACAGAAAGACATCAACTCTGTTGTGCTAGATGCTCGACTTATTGGCTTATGAGATTTTGTTAAGGTAACCTCTTTTTCCCTGGGCTATACTTTTAATAAGTATTAAACTTAATTAAACCTCCCCTCTCCACTGCTTTATAAAGCTAGCACCATGAGTTTCTTCCTGTCAATATACTGTACATGAAACACTCACACTGTTTGGGTTCTTTTCTGTTTACGATCACACGTGAAAACAAGATACTTGTATTTAATTTACAGAGACAGATGACTTGTACTACTTTCTCTACTTTTCTCTGAGACATAAAAATTGGTTGACACAAACTATCCTGTTGGTTGCAGGGATATCATATGTACATTGGCACTCAATTTCTGTTGTCACATAAAGCCGTTAAAGAAACTACTGTGAAGAAAACATTAAAAAAAAAACTCTCACTTTTTTTAGATGTACAACCCAAGCAACATGTACAATAAACTACCTGGGAATTACACCTATTCCTGCGCTGTGACAGGTATAACCAAGCACATAGTCACACAGATCAAGAGAAAGAGAGGGATAGAGAGAGAAAGAGTCAATATTGGCCAAGAGCGTGCTTGGATTTCCTCCAGCAACGTCTTTGTCCCCAGGCTGCTATTACAATGACAGAGCCACATTAACACGCGCGCACACACACACACACACACACACACACACACACATACACACACACAGTCACTTGTATTCACACAGAAATGAGGGCAAAACAAACAACAGAGGGTTGGGATGGGGCTTGGTCTGTGTTGGCCCTTGGGGGCCTCTGGAGTTCAAACAGTAACAGAGCTACATTTAAGGAGTGGTCACAAACGAGTGGGCTCCACAATACCGAGGAAGACAAACAAAGCCAAAGTACACATCACTGCCCGTCCATTTTATGCCAGAAGGCTGGGAAGTGCTTTTACACTTTCATTCTACTATTATGACAACATTTTGATAATTTAATTCACAATTTCCAAAGTGAACTTGTTCGTGATGTCTGCAGTGTTTGCATCACAGTGCATTTGTTTGCCAAAACCTTAATCAGCACAAAAACCTGTCCCACTGCTTTTTTTTTTTTTTTTAACATCACAACACGCATCTAGTAAGCGTAAACACTGTAGAGCAGTTTCTGGGAAAATTACAATGACATTCATTTCCTCAAGAAAGAAAGAAAGAAAACTCACAATAAAGAAGCAACCACAGACATACACACACAGACGCACACAAATCAGTGTAAATGTCATGTTTTGTACCTTGGCCTCTTCATTCACATCCCAAGTGAAGGAGATGGCATTGTAGGCGATTTCTTCGATGTTGCCAATTGTGTTGAAGCTTTCTTTGTAATCAGCTGTGTGGACAAACAGCGACATGGTTTATTTCTGCAATCACAACTTTGGCAACAAAATGAATTTTTAGAAGGTGTGCAAGAATATGTCTTTCTATAAACTGCAATTTTGGAAGACATCAATTGTTTGTAAAAAAAACAAAAAAAAAACACATTCCCTCCTTTTTAGAAATTGGGCATTAAATAACACAAGCTGGTAGCTATTGTTTGTTAAGATAAGCAATCAAATGGCACGCTTCAGTTTTATAAGATAAAGCCTTATCTCCTTGACCAAACAAACCATAAAGCATCAAAGGCAGCAGGAGGAAACATGGGAGGCTTTTTGGCTGAAACGACCATATTAAAACCCAGTCAAATGAGTGTATCGGATGGCTATCGTGGACCTAAGTGACTCCAAACTGCAGGACCTTTAAAAGTAAGAGGTCAAGAAGTCAAGTACACTGGTATGCTGGAAAAACCTAATGGTGAATTACAATTGTTCTTGAATGAAAAGAATCCAGTGACCAAAGAGAATTTAAATGACTCAGAGAACATATGTTTCCTGCAGAGATTTTCATTTGTTCAGTTCAGGATTTAACACTTTTGGATTTTCATGTAATCATTGTTTCATGTAATGTTTATAATGGTCATGTGAAAATCAGTCTTATTTCTGTCCTCTACAAATTAAAATAGTATGAAGATTTTTAGGCTTAACATTTGACCCCATGTGACCACAAATTGTCAAAGGTCAAAGTCACTGTGACGTCAAGTATGTCTCAATCTCGTCAATGCTATATCTCAGAAATGCCTGGAAGGAACTTAAACTTACATCTGGAGCAAACATCAACTTGGATTCATGCAAAAAGGTTTTAAAATAGTCTGGACATACATGCATATCCTTGAAGTGTCTACAATAAAAGAGTTAGTCTGTTTAGAATACTTAGGATCAGATACAGACGTAATCTGAGCTGAACGTACGGCTGCACAGTAATTCTGCTGCCCCCATCTCTGAGCACAAGTCCCTACCATACTGACCTCCCACCACAACCTCTGACCTCCTCCATCATCCTGACTGCCTCTGCAGCGGCCGGTTCTTTTTTAACAGGTGCACAAAGCAGCAGGATAGGCAGCAACATGCTTATCTGCTAGTATCCCCTGTTAAATAACTCCATTCAAATACCTCCCGCCCCCCCATTTTGCACACACACACACACACACACACACACACACACCACACACAAAAAACAACCCCCCCACCGCTATTCAAATCAGCTCTCTGGCCAGTTTCAGGTTACAGGATGCATCCTGCTACAGGACTACCTGGGTCTGAGAAGCAGGGTGAAAGGTGGGCTGAGAATGGTTTAGATGTCACAATGTCACAATGCTACACACATACATGAGCTAAAACAATCAGTCATTTAAGTAATGCAATATTTACTTAATCATCTTTAGACAGTTTAATTCTAAAATGTACATTTTCTGTGATATTTAAATTTAGACAGTAGGGTTTTAGATTTGTCGTATGCAAAGTTGGCAGCGAGAATTGTAATATTTTACTGACACTAAACAGCATCATTAAAACATCAGTTACCAGATGTTGAGTAAGTAAACGTCAGTTACCAGACACCTTAACTATTTTAAGCAATTTCTCAGCGTCCTCTCTTGAATTTCAATTCAGATTATATTTATACATGCAAGAAGCACGTGTGCTTATCTGTATGCAGATTATTATCTGTGTGTATGTGTGCACGATGGACACATTTGTCTGCCCTCTGAGCCAAGATGGAGATGCAAACTGTCTGTCTATAGGTCAAAGGTTATATCACCAACACACACATACAAACACAGATTCAGTACACTGACAAATGTCAAATAGGCTACCAAAAGGAATCATGCAGAAAAAGATAACATACTTCCTCTGGACACGAACCCTGAGCCTGGTCCTGCTGGAGTTTTCTGCCCTAGTGCTTGCTTAGGTGAGATTGTTGGGTTTTCTTCATAATTGTATATATAGTTATATTATGTAAGGTCTGAAACCTTACACTGTGAAATACCTTGAGGTGACGTTTATTGTGATTTGGAGCTGTATACAGTGCTGTGAAAAAGTATTTGCCCCCTTCCTGATTTTTTTATGTTTTTGCACATTTGTCACACACATCACACTAAACTTAGTGCTTAGAACATGTTGCCAAAAGTCTTAGGGATCATCAAGATGTTTTTAATAAAAGTGAGCTGAGCCTAAATGTTTTTTTTGGTCAGCAGTGGCTTTCACCTTGGAACTCTGCCAAGGATGCAATTTTCGCCCAGTTTCTCTTTATGGTTGAGTCATGAACACTGCAAGTGATGCCTGCAGTGCTTTAAATGTTCTTCTGGGTTCTTTTGCAAACTCTTGGATAAGTTGTCGCTGAGCTTTTGGGGTAATTTTGGTCGCTCAGCACTCCTATGGAGACTCTCCAGTGTTCCAAGTTTTCTCCATTTGTGGATGATGACTCTCACTGTGGTTCGCTTTAGAAAAGGCTTTGTGACCTTTTTCCAAACTGATAGATGTCAGTTACTTTGTTTCTCATCTGTTCCTGAATTTCTTTAGATCGCGGCCTGTCTTCCTTTTTGGGATCTTTCGGCCTACCAACTTTGTATGAGAGGTTCTATTTAAGTGATTTCTTGGTTTCTTGACTGAGTCTGTCAATAATCACGCCTGAGTGTGGCTAAATGCTGTAGCTGAAATTCTATTAAATTGCAGTATCAATTTGGAATTTATGAATTGTTCAGACCTACGTAGTTTGTATTTTCAAGAATTGTGATTATCGGTGTTTTGTGCCTCTTTGAAAGGACAGTATCACATTTATTGAGTAACATGCAAAAAACCCTATTTTGCATAGAGTTAGATGTGAAGAATGATAGCACTCTCATGTCTGTACTCTTAACATGAAGCTATAGCAAAGTCATGGTTAGCTCAGCTTAGTGTAAAGACTGAAAGCAGCTGGAAATAGCTAGCTTACCTCAGTTTGTAGCCCAATAAATTTGCCTACAACAAGTACCTGAAAAGATCACCAATTAAGCTGGTGTATTTCATTCTCTTAATCTGTACAAACAAACAAACAGTGAATATTGATTTTTGTTTTACTATGTGACCCACTATTTCTTGTTATCATCTTTAACTAGTGAGATTTACCGGTTAGCCAGGCTAGCAGTTCAGTGGCTTTCAGTCTTTATGCTAAGCTAACTGTGTCGAGCTTATAGTATATATTTACGCTAGACATGAGAGCGGTATCACTCTTCTCATTCAACTATTACATTAATGGAATGAAGCACAAGCAAAAAGGTTTGGCAACCACTGAGAAACACATTATAAAGATTTACCAACATTAGAATTTCAAAATAAACATTCACGAAAAGTCCATAAAATAAACATAACTGAGTGCAACTGAATTTAGTTTTGATTTCTTTCATATCAAAGAGCTTACAATCTTATATCTGGTTTGTAATACCTAGGTTGGTAACAACTGTTACCAACAGATATCATCATGTGCATGAAGAGTAGGCTGATTTGTCTTGTTTGTTGTAAATATAGGAATTAAGCTGGAGATCTAAATTGGGTAAGAAATGCTTTCAACAGACCAAGACCAACCAAGGTAACAGTGTGGCTAGCATTCCTCTCCCTGTCGCAACAAGCTGAGCGTGAGTGTGGGTGTCTCCCATCCACCCCAAGTATCCCACATACTTCTGAATCTCTGCCTGTGTTAGCAGGCCCGAGCTTGTCAAACCCAAACCGCCTACGAGATTCTCACACACACTCATTCAACAAGGCGTAGAAAAGGTCGGTTCAACTTCAAATCCATCAACTGAAAAACAGCAGCAGACAAAGGTCAAAAGTGTTAACATACAATTATGAGGCTTCTGATCAGCACACCCGTGGGAAATACTAACACTGAGAAAGTTTGTCACGTTTTGGATTTCCATTTTTTTTTTATTTTATCAATCAGCGCTTTGCTCAATCTCCCAGGCATGTCAGAGAGATTAGAGGATTATGTTGTGTGTCCCAGCAACACCTTGACATTAAGAGATTCGGGTGTGTGTGTGTAGAACAGCCCAGCCCCCTGTCTGATGCTAAATGATGGTGGGCAGCTGAACAGCCTCAGGTAGACAGTTGGGTGGGGGCTTGTTTATTAGTTGGGAGCATTCCAGTATTTGTAAAAACATAAATTTATCACTGTCATGTGTCCTCATTCATTAATACAACAGGAATTCGCTGTTAATAACATGTAAGCATTGACCTTTTTGAAAGAAAAAGTGGTGGAATTAAAGTCTTACCAATGTCCAGGACTCTCTGTTTGGCTGTGTGCTGCCGAGAGTGCCAGTACTTCCAATATTTAAGCTGCTCGTCCCGGTTCTTGTCCTCACTAAACACCACCATGATCACACTCTGAAAGCACCAACAAGACCAGGACAAAGTCAACATGCGTGATGGTCACATTTTGGTCACATCAAGATGGTGCAACTGAACCCGTGCTTGTGTTTAGAACTGACTTAAGATTATAGTCTGAGGTCCATCAGATTCCTGTCTCCTGCGTCTTTCTTCCAGTTTCAGTTTGAGGTAAATGTGTGTTATCTAACATTTACCTCCAGAATAGTTGATTTTTATAATTAGATAAAACAGTTCTAGGTATAACCAATTTGATTGATTTGTCTTTATACAAAATGATCATAGCCAATGGTCAAAACTATGCTTTACACTCTTAAACAGGATTCATTCTTTGCAGACTTTCATTGCATTAACTGTTTAAAAAAAAAAACTACAAGCAAACGCTGACATACTAACAACCATACAAACCATATGAAGTTAATATGGCAAAAGTGTAAGCAAACTGTTTATTTACACATTTAGCAGTTACAGAGCAACATTAGTGGCATGTCTGAATGTAAAGTCCAATGTCCCTCCTCTTTGTTTGTGTTTTCATCACCACCACTTCTTGATGGAATTTTTGGCTCTTTAGTTAATTGTTTAAGTAGGCTACTGGATGTTCACCAGTTTGGTAACTTTGTCTACAGATTATGCAAATAACATTTCCTCAAGTAATATACTTAACTATAGTTTTGAGGTACTTGTACTTTACTGGAATATGTTAATTGTGTGTTATTTTTGCTTTTACCCCACAATTCAGAGGGTAATATTGCACAAAGCCTTTTCTTTTCTATTCTTTTCTATTCTTTTCTTTTCTTTTCTTGAACCTGTTAATGAATTAAATTAGAACACTGTAAATTTCTGCAGAAACTCTGGTCATGAAACACATGTGGAACAAATTCATCTGCTACCTCTGTTTGTTTCTCTGCAGTTTAATGTTGTGTAGGTAGCATACAGTGAGTTTATCAAAGTTTTTTCACACAACAAAGTTTCCAGCTACACTGTGAAACTATGCTAATAAGAGCTTTGAGAGTTAACCTGTAAAACAATCATCTTAAAAGATGCTAAAACCCTCCACAGAGCTGAGGTTAACTGAAGAATGATTCACAATGAGTGCTAAGTAATCTATTTGACACTCATAGTCATTTACTCTAGTGGTATAATAGAAAATATGTATTAAAGCAAGGTTTATAAAGAGTGTAATCTTTTAAAACCTTCCTCTGCCTTTCCTGTATTAAAGTGTATATCTTGTTCTAGATGAAAAACTCCTCCTAGTGATGTTATCTGAAGGAGTCTTCAGTTCTGTTCTGAGTCACCTGGAGGGTTTCTATAGGGTATGAGATAATTATAATATAGTGAAGCTAGAGGGAAGCTTAATAACATTCACATACACTACATGTATCCTCCCAAATATAACCATAGGAATCAAGTTGAAAATTCTTGAAGTTGCCCTTTAACAGAAACTACAGCTAGAACAGAGTGGAGAAGCAGTAATGTGTGAAATTGAAACTAATGTCAAATGGAAAATAAAATGAAGGAAAATAAATTAGACTGAAATGTCTGTAAAGATTCTCAGTCGTCCAGATGATGGTTATCCCAAAGAGTGCTATTCAATGGCAACTGGACTTGTGTTTTCAGTTCTTAAAGACATTTCTGACCAGAAGACTTCATCAGCTCTGACTGACTGGCTGGAGTAGCAGGTTTATGAGGAGGTTTATGAGGAGACTGAAATGATTCACTCACCCTGACTTTGCTGATGGGGTGACGGAGGCGTTTGTTGGCACTTAGCTCGTTGAGTGTCACAGCGTAAAACTGGCCTTTGTTCAAGTAGGTCATCGGTCCCTCGCCCTGCTTCTGACGGAGCGAACGAGAGGCGTCCAGCGTGTACTGGAAGCTGTCACTGTAGAGAATGATGTGATTAGAAATAACATGGTAGGATGGAGGTACAACAACAGGAGGTACAAAAAGCCTTTTGCATTCCTTCCTGGATCACGTACAGTGTTTTGATTTCACAATTGTACGTATAATATTGAATAATTACACTGTAACATATATGAATAATTGTGGTGTAATAACAAGCAGGCTTAAGTCAGTGTATTCTACGTGACTTACACTCCTTCCTCATGAAATAAGAAGTCATCAGCAGCCAGAGAGGAAGGTGTGTGGTACCTCTGTTGAGAATCCAAAAGAAACACACAGAAAGAGGAAATTGTTTGAGGACAATGACCAGTTAATTTAGCCAGAGAGGACCTGGTAAAACAATGCAGTAAATGAGAAAAAAACAGTACAACAGTATTCTCATAAATACAGATCAGTACATGCAGATCTCAGGCAGGAGAAAAACACAACATCCACTTGATTCTTGTCCAAGCCATCAACCTTTGGACTCTCAGTGAATCATACTTAAAACACCAATCTGCCTTTACATACCATTTAACAACAACTCCACCCAGAATATACTGTTACAGATCATGTGTCATTCAATCTTGTTTTGTGCCAGTTTAGTGTCAGTGTTGTAATATTCTTTTTTGGTTCCTATAATCTGTCTTATTTCTTCTATTTTTTGTGGCTTACTCGATGAAATGTCTTTCAAAAGCCCACAGTCTGCCTGATAATTCATTAGGCTGGGATTTGTAGAAAATAATAGTAATAAAATTACAATCATGATCTCAGTAACACTACCTGTTGAAATAAAAGGGTTATTATTTAAAAATATTAAGAGTAGTTATAATATAAAAAACACATGTTTTTCCAGTTGAAATAAATAAGAAATATAAGCTCTTTTCTAAAATTAAACATTGAAAAGGGTTAGTCTGTAGGACCAAATCTATAAACTGTATCTGGGAGTCTGGGACAATAGAAAAAAAACTTGGAAGCCACTGTTTTAAAGTGGACGTTTCCTTTAGTTACACAGTATAAGTATACTTCAGGGTGTACAGATTCTAGTGTCCTTTCTCACCCCGTCTCTCTCCTCTTCATACGGGCTGTCAGGTGGACTCTGCTGGTCCTCTTTCACATACGAGCTGTGGCTGACGGTGGTCACCTCATACGGGCTCTGCTCGTAGATCACTCTCGCTGGCTCTTCTCCGTCCACCCTGTAGTGAAGCCCTGTCCCTGTCATGAAAATGGGCGAATAGACCTCCGCCTTGACCAGGGCCACAGCTGGTGAGCTTCCGTCTCCTGCCCCCGCCCCTGTCGAGCTGCTGGACTGCTCCCGTTTGTTTTCCTGGTGCTCTGTGTTTAGTGACAGGTTGACAGGGACCGATTTCAGGACCTGAACGTGGTTATCCACTGTCTCCGCCTCGTTTTGGCTGCTGAGGTTGCTAGGTAACGTCGTCCTGGACAAACAGACAAATTGAATAGGATCTGCTGATGTAATTCTGCACTTTGTTTATTAATTCATTTCGACTTAGTGAATGGGTGTAATGCTGTTCGCACATGAAATACTTCAATAAACTACCTCTAGAGAAGCCTGATGTAACTAATTCCTCTACGCAAGTGACACCTATTGTTGTCCTTAAAACTCCAAGTGTATTTTACTCTATAGCTGAAAATAGTCCTCAACAAATACAAATAAAGACATTGTTAGTTTTGTTCGTCTCATGCGATTGTTGACAGTAAGCAAAATGTAGAATAACTTGTCCTTAAATACACCATTGTTGTTGGTCAGTAAAAGATTAACGTTTTTTTCTAAACCTATTTCACACTTGATTTTACACTAATGGAAAATGTCCGTTACAGATAACGTACTTACTTACTCTTCTGAAAAATTGAGTGCTGGATTTCTCAAAGTTTCCCTAATTGTAGATTAGCTACTTTCTTTGTAGATAAAAATCTCTAATTCATCATCTGAGACATTTTATGACAACATTTTTTGCCATTTTATCAGTCAGGTTTTAACTGGCCCAAGCTTCTGTTATCCAGTATCAGTGATTCAAGTAAAACAAAACTCAGTCATCTGTAATGTTTGCCTACATGAAGACTTGAAGTGCTTGTCTCATATCACTATTATCTTCAGTATAGTTCTTATCTTGTTATGTGTTTAGTTCTTAGAAAAAACTAAAGCTTTCCTTATTAAACTGTTTTATATGTAATCCTATTAACTACGTGCAACATGTACAAATACTAGTTAGTGAGCATCAAGACTTAATTCTACATTGCTGGAAAAAACTGCATGTTTAGTATTTCTCTATGTATTTCTGTCTGTACATGTGCAACCCTTAATGCGACACTGAGAGATCCACTGACCTCTTTTCCTCGTCCTCTGTACTTTCAACAACTTTCGGAACAGACAGGAGCCTCTTTTCTTTAGGTACCTGGGCGGAGAAAATGAGTTATATTGGTTGGCATGAATCAAAACTAAACAAGGAACTGTGTCTTATAGTTTTCACTTAACATTTGTTTATTTAAAATCAAAGCACAGTGTACAACATTTTTAGCACTGGTGCAGTAAGAAATGCAATAAAACAGTGAAAACGTCTTGCAAATTAATTCACTGACAAATATAATACTACAAGCATATTTGTCGTTGAGTTACTCACAGAAGGAACAGAAATGGAAAGCTGTCTTCATTACCATATACGTTATATACTAATATTTCTCGAATACCCAAAAATTAATTAAATGTGTTTTAAGACCTTGTAGTAGTCATAGAGCAGCCCCAGGGCGTTGGCACTGTCCTCGTCCCCATTGATGCTCATCATGGCCTTGGTGGCGGCTGTCAGTGGGTTCTCCAGGTACGACCTCCATGCTTCGTCCTCACTGGTGTAGGCTCGCCGCACTGCAGGGAAGGAGTTCTCATTGGGGACCACCACCACCAGACGCTTACTGACACGACACATGGAAACATAGACAAAAACATTTTAAGTCAAATAATTCAAACTGTCAACTTATGTTGTCTTATAATAATACAATCATGCCTTTTATGTGTGTGTTTTTTTGTTGACTCTCTACTCTTTAGGCCCGCTTAAGTCAAGATCACAGACCAGTTAAACACACGGTGTTGTCTCAACATCTCTGATGTCAGCCAATCACTAGAGAGCCTCTGACTGTGTCAACCTGCACTTGGAAATGTTGCACAATGTATGATTAAGCATAATGCAACACCTTCCTGAAAAGTCTTGGATGCAGTCGCTTATAATATTTAGTGTTTATTTGTGCTTGAATCAAAGTGACACTTCATATAAAGAAGAAATACTGTTTACAGTATATACAGCTGTGAAATCTGCTGTATGGCTTCAAAATGAAAATAATAGATTAAAACACGAAATGACTCATTTGCATTACAACTGTGGTTTCTCTAACTGACATAAACTCTTGTCTGACAGATCTATCTGCCAAAAAAAACATGTTTGTCCCACCCTCAAGCTCTGATTTCATGCTCTTACAGACCTTCACAGAGAAAGATGTTCACCTAGGCTGAGGCCACCGTTTCTGTCTTAGATAATCACTGTCCTATGTTTATTTTATACTGTTTTTATATTCATGCCTTTACTAGTTTTAGGAGGTGGTGGATCATGTCAGCTAATAGGTTTTCCCCGTTCACTAACTGAAAATCAGACACTTTTATGTTACTCTTGCATTTTTCAGAAACTCATCTAAATTTCTCCACAGCAGCATGTAGAGAAATCACAGGTATAAAAAGACCACAGGTAAAGAAACCACATGTGGTTATGTTTATGAACTGAACAGTTGTATTCCGGTGGATTTGATTAAATATTACCACTGACACCTGTTCCCACTGCAGCACTGATGCAGGATGCATGAAACAGAATGACTGAAAGCAACCGCATTTAGACACTTAGAGTCATTTTGCTGTTTAATATTTGAAATATACATGACTGAAATGATGCCATGACTAAAACTAACTATAATCATAATAATGAAAATAATAAGTGAAATAAACAAAAGACTAACTGTTAAAATTAAGAAAACATTAATGAGATTTGGTTGAACACATCAGATATTGTATAATACTGGAGGGTTTCTGTCAGCCAAGGCACACTCTTTATATTTCTGATATTTAATGAGACAAACAACAACAATAATAATAATTAGAAAAATTATCAAGAGCACAAACTTTTTCAGAAGATCGTGTCACTATTGATTGTTTTAGTTACTATGAGTTAACAGAAGGCCAAAGGCAACTATTTGTTATTAATAGACAGTAAATAAATAAGTTACAAAACGATATACTTGCTGCTCAAATTGTCCTTTTTCACAAGCTGATCCACTGCAGGGTAAATATGAAAACCGTAATGCAATGCAAAGAATGGCTGGAACTTTTTAATTTAAACTAATGCGAAATGTTTCGATAATCCAGGCCTTGTACTTTGAAGACTTTTCCATCAATCAAAAATGGCGAATACAGCTCAAACGAAATCCACGGCGCCAAGTTTTACTTGTCAACTTTTCCTCCAGGCCTCTAATAGTTTAATATTTGTCATAAAATGTCCAAAGGTAATAGAACAAGAAAGTGCGCGTCTTTCCATCGCCAGCATAAACTAATTCCCATTTTAAAACAGTCTTTCTTTTGATTAAACGCTCCAAAGAAAACATTTGAAAAAGTCTTTTCCTTCAACTTGAATTCATCAAAGATTCTCTCCGCGGCCTCGATCACTTACTTGTCTGTCTCCTGTGACATATTTTGCTTCCTCTCCGAATCTTCCTTGTGAAACTGGACTTTCAAGTCGGTGCAGGTAATAGAGAGAGTGAGTTGCAAGAAGTTGGGCTACAGGTAAGTCGACTTTTCTCGCCCCGCTTCTTTTCTCTCTGTCTCTCCTCCACTCCACCTGGCAGGTAAAGCCGCTTTTGTCTCCCAGCAGCCAATCACTCTGCGTGTCTTGTGTTCAGTGTGTACGTAAATTATGGAAAATGTCAACATATCCTGCTGCCATGCATTATAATATTTGCCTTGGCTTGCTTTAATGGCAGCGGGTCAACTTCGCCTGAAATTCTTTCACTATAAAAGAAATGTGAGGGTGAGGGCGAGTCTGTCGCTGATTGGCCGCTGCGGAACGGAGCTATGCTCTGATTGGCTGTTCTGCCGAGAGGCAGGTAAAGGCCCACCTCACCTGCAAGTGTACGAAAGAACGGCATTGAAGGCATCACAATGACACCGAGCAGAGGAAAACGCAGGTAACACATGCTATTCAGGGTTTACACTACACTTACACAAAAACATGTTTAATTTAATACTAGGAAATTAGACTTTTAAAGTAAAAGTTACTAACGAAATGGCGGAATGGGACGTCGTGCGTGACTGCACAGCCTCATAAATGGTCTCACTGACCATCAGCTGACACACACTCACGGGTTTTCTTACACTGAACCTGTTCCCACTCTAAATTTTAATAATGACTTTTCTGTGTGTTTCAGGTATTCACAGAGCAGACAGAAGGAAGGGAGGAGCCCTGTCATTAGCTGACACAATGCCATTGTCCTCTTAATGAAGCCATTGTATGAGGAGATCCCAGTGTTTGGGATTATCCCGCCAGAGCAAACAATGTGTGTGTGTGTGTGTGTGTGTGTGTTTCAGCAAAGGGCCACTGCTGTGGTGGCGCACATCAATTTGTGGCTATTGACCCTAAACACACTTATTTTTTTCTCATTGTTGTTAATTTGTGTTCCAGAAAACATCAAAATAAAATCACTACCAACTAGGTCACAATTAGATACACAAATAGTTGTTATGGATACAATCAATGTTTATCAAAACTACTGTAATGCAAAGACCATCAGTAACTAAGTATATTCACTGTACCAACTGTAAAAAATCTAATACTATCTGATAATGTAATAAATATATTACTCACAGTGTGATTTTATTTATGAAAGCAACATTCCATAAACACTTGAATGATTATGGTACTTTTTGTATGCAGGACCTTATGGAGAATTATTACATGGTTATATTTGTACTCTTAGTTTAATTTTAGTACAAGATGTCCGTATTTTTCCACCACTGTTGCAGATATTATAGAATATTGAAGATAAATTACCCATGACATGGACTTTGAATGGTTGAGCTGCACTTTCCAAACTGGTTTTGAAGAAGATGTTTGCATGATAAAATGCGGGCCTTTTGCTTATGAATGCCTTCAGGCAGTCTTGTATGGAAATTATAAAATTACGTTTCAGATTCAGTTAAACCGTCAGTGGTGTTTTTGTGTGTTTGTGTCTGTGTGTGTGTTTGCGTGTCATGTACT
>JAUYWH010000003.1:9077775-9134623 GCA_034779795.1 Ctenopoma multispine | reverse complement strand
TTTTTTTAGTTGTATTTTATAAATAGATGCAATTTATTTTGCCTGCAACCTCAAATGAGTTGGGATGGAGGCTAAAACAGTTTATAAAATATTGAACCTACACCATTCTGAATAATATTAAAATTAGTAGGTTATTGGTAATGATAAGAGTAGCTGCATTTAAAGCACCAATAGTTTGGGGTTCATTGTCTTCCTCAGGGACACTTTGACTATCCAGGAGGAACCAGTACTCATAGAGTAAGAGTAATAATTGTAAAGCTCTCAAAAAAACCTCAGGACATGACACGGTGCCAGGGCCTCCCGGGCGTAGGCTGTCTGATGCCCTCTGGCTTTATGCCCTAGAGTCAACAATGAAACAAATCTTCAGTAGCCTCTGAAAAACTCAGACTTTCAGGGGCCCTGAGATATGACCTGAGGCTTTTAGAGGCTCCTGTGATCCTGAGGCCCTTGGAAAGCATTAGACCCTTGGGTTTCAGAAGCCTAGGGAATACAAGTGTAAAAGCCTCAGGCGATTCCCTGTAGTGGCTGAGAACCAAAAGGCTCATGACCTGGGTCTTTTTGAGGGCCCTGGGAGTCAAACACCTGGATCACTGAGCCTACTAATGTGGGCCATAATCACTGTCTTGTCACTTGTCCATGCCATGGGGGACTTGCATGGATAGCATCAACACAGAGGTGTACGCTGAGATTTTACAGAGACAAATGCTGCATCTTTCAGCAGGGTCAATGCCAGACCTCATTCAACATGTGCAACAACAGCATGGCTTCATAGACACGGTTCTATGTGCATCATGAAGAGGAGATACAGACAAACTGAGACCACAGACTGTTGAGTTGCAATCAAGTCTTTATCCAAACAACAATGGTCAAACGTTTCATTTGCTAAACTGAAACAATTAGTATCCTCAGTTTCCAGAAGATTGAAATATTTAAGTTTACCAGAAAAGGTGAAGTAACGCAGTGGAAAACATGCCTCTGTCCCATGTTTCTTTTGAGAATGTTGCAGGCATGAAACTCCGATATTTACAAAATACAATTAACTTGTTCAGTGAAAACAGAAAATCTTTACTTTAAACATTTGTCAGACAAGCTCTGGAACTGTGTTATAAACAACACTGCAGTTCCTTCAGTGTAGGGATATAGGAGGGAGCCTCTTACATGTGTCTGCAAGAGTTTGTTGTATACCCACGAATCATTAACTCCTCAGAAATCAAAGTAAAAATATGTTTTTCTTGTCTTAATCAAAATAATGGTTGTGCATCAGCTTTTCTCTTATCTGCACTTTTCCTACATGACTTCTCCTCACTGGAATGTCTGCCATGTGGCTGTTTGACAGTGCTGCCACAAGCAGGTACGGGCAAGACTGGAAAGTCAAGGGCTGCGAGTCACAGAATACCTTCCTCTGTGTTTGTGTGTGTTTGTGTCCCACTCTGTGAGAGAGGTGAAAGGTGGATCCTACATACCTGGAGTTTTTTAGCAGGGAGAAGCAGCTTGTCTGGACTTGGTGAGGATTAGTCTACCTGCTTAAGTACTGAAACTTACATATGAGACAGGGACTGAGAGGTGTGGGGAGATGTGGTGTCCCCCAGAAGGACACCTGTGAGGGTAGTCTGTGAGGTGGTAACTGGCCAGACTGACAGGTGACACTGTCACAGCTGGGGTCCTGGACTCAACCTAAGAGAAATGTTTCTATTACACAAGATAATGCTTTTGTTTGTTTTGTTTATTTTCTTAATTTTTCTAGTTTTTTACTTTTCACAAAACAATCCAACAGCATCTTGGTCCTCTTCATGAACAGCGTTGTCATGGAGATAGCTCAGTGATCAGAAAAGACATAAACTGTAATTACAGTTACAAAATTGACCTTAATTCTTCGTAATGATGAAAAAATTTTAATTACACAAATCCTGACTTTTAACCAAAGCAATTATCAAAACAAACTGTTGTCACAAGAAATTCATATTATTATAATGAATAGACGTTTTTATACATTTTTACACAATAGTCACCAGTTTTCTTTTTCTTTCTAACTGTATTTTGACTGTCTTATTATTATTGTCTGTCACTTTAAATTGTACACGTGTGTGAAGATTCCTATAAAAGAAAAGCATTTGTCCATTCTTTTTCATAAGATATCCTACAAAACGCTATGCATTTTGTAGCGTATCATACAAACTGACCTGAGTATATTTTCTACTTACACACAGATTTTGAGGAGCTGATTTAAAGGTTGATTTACATTATAAATTAAATCTACAGTTGAGGCATTATGGCAACTTAAAGGCTAATAACAAACCCATCACTGTTTACCTTAAAAGTGCCAAAAAATCATTTTTGTGTTAGAACTGACATTTGCTCCAGAGTTGCCAACTCCATCCAAAGTTGGTCCAAATACCATAGAGCTGCTGCTGTGGCTGAGATTAGTGAGCACTGTCACCACGTTCACAATCAGCCTCTGTTTGACCGGCTTATGTCTGGCTCAACCCGAGACCTCGGGTCTCCTTCATTTCCACTCTGTGAGTGTAAGTGTGTGTGTGCTGAGGTAAGAAATTAACTTTTTCCCCCCTGAAGGCATGGTTTGCCCTCTTGATGTGATTTCACAGGGCATCTCAGGGTCAGTTTTAATGAACCAATGAACAAATGCATTTGCATTGCATAAAAACACTCCACTGCCACTAAGTTTGATTTTAACTTTTTCTCCCTCAGAGATTTGTAGACAGTTTCATTTTTGTTGTACTGTTATGATTTCTCCCTGATTCTGTGCGTGCGTGTACCACATATGTCAATCAAGTGATGTGAAACAATGTCTCTGAAGGCGGCACTGAAAATTATCATAAGCATGTGGATGTGTTGTGACTGTGTCATGCCTTGTGTACAGCCCGACTGGTCTGGCAGCATTGTAGCATGTCACAGTGGTGCAGCAGCAGCAGCAGTCGACTGTGGCAAAACCTGTTGGTTTGGAAAAGGAACAAGGGGAAAGTGTGAGGAGGGGCAGCCGGGAGAGGAAGTGGTTAATGGGGAAGATGAAATTCGACTTCCTCTTCCCTCAACAGCCTCCAGAGAAACAAGGTCACAATAACCCCTCACTATTGCTCAGTTGGTTACCAGACAAAGTTTGGGAGCCAAGCAAGGTAGAAAAACTGTCTCTGCCCTGAAATGTATCTTTAAAACCTTAAGCTCATAAAAAATCAGTGACAGCAGATACAGTATGTAGACAGGTAGTGAGAAACAAAAACCAGAAATGGCAGCGTGACATAATAATAACAATAATAACAATAATAACGATAATAATAATTAAGAATGAAAGGAGGCTAAGCCGAAAGTGGACCTGAAAGCCTTGTGGCGGGAGGAAAGGATCTAAATGTGAAAAGAATCTCAGGCAAACCCCTTCGTATTCATAAGCACAATAGACAGTCAGATAATATGCTCTTCTACTATTGAATAGCTGACACCTGGAAGATTTGCTTTCACACAGGCCCTAAGGGTGGACAACCCCACCCCAAACGTTAGCTAGCAAGTCCCTGCACAACAACCTCCAGGGTCGGGGAACTTGAGCAATGTGGGGCTTTTTTTTTCATCTTCTTTCTTTTACTTTTTTGCCCCCTTCTGAAAACATAATCACATCCTTCTCTCTTGAGAGATATTTCCCCCTTTCACAATAGGCCGAGTGAATTGTCTCTTTTTTTTTCTTATGATGAGAAAAAAGGCAGGAAGGTAGAGAAGGGGGCACAATGGCTGACTGGAGACTTTTCTCACAATGATAAGATTTCTCTCAAGAAAGTCATGACACCTAATGGTTGGGAAAAGTTCCAGCAGCAATGAGTGCTAGTGAATAAAAATAGATACATGCACTGCTTTCTGGACCTCTGGACTAGAGTTTCCTTTAACTGATGTATTCTTTTCAATAGAGACAAACAAGTAAATCCAACTGACAACTTTCATTATTTACTCTACATACTGATACAGACACGTTAAACTTATTTTGAAAGTTCATCGTGTGATAACTGGAGTTGCAGGTCATTTACATATTAGCAGAATTTATTCAAATACTGAGCAGAGGTGAACAGCTCCACTGTTTCCACCAGTCAGCGAAACCACAGTCACAGATAAACAAGATAAATATTCAGTGCAGTCCAATGCACTATTATGGTGTGTTAAAACAGATTTTACTGATGCTTGCCAGTGAAAGTATTATATAACCCTTTTAGCCTTACAGACCGTATTATTGGAAATATATCCATATTGATGTTGTGTCTATGTTGTATTAGGTTTGTTGCAGGTCTCATGATTACAGTTTATGCCAGGTTTAAGACCAGTTGTGATAATAATAAAGATACTACTGGGACAGCAATGAGACAACACTCACAGCATATTTTAACCCTGATGGTTCATCAAAAAAAACACACACTGAAATGTACAGTAGTCCTCCATACTGTATTTGCCCCCTAGTGTTACATTAAGGGAATAAGTCATTCATCGTTTAAATCAAACAGCTGATAATGATGCTTGGTACTGCAAAACTCCACAAATACTCAAAATATTTAACTGAATTAAATTAAGTAATTAGGAATACAGTATAATGTTGGTATAATTGGCTAGTTTGTAATACTTACAAGATGCTTTCCAGTGAAGAGAATTTGACTCTAAACAAATGACATGAGGGTATCATTGCAACGTAAAACAAAAAAAGAGACTCAATAAGACTGCTCAAATGAGATGGGGAATTTAATCTCTAATCTCCCAATTCAGACTAACTTTCTGTGGAGGTGTAGTAACCAAACGCTGCCACGTGAGGGCAATATTGCAAACGTCATCTGCAGCCGCAGCATGGCGACTTCAGGAAGTCCTACCGGTGCATTCACGTTTCCTCCTTCATTCGTAAAGATAACAACTTCCCCAAGTTGCTACTTTTACTTAAAGAAATAACCTGTGTTATTATAACCTTTTTGTGCATGAAGTATAATTTAGTGCTAATGCTTTTTTATTTTTACTTTACAATTTGTATGCAGGACGTGTACTTGTAATAGAGTTTTTTCTACACTGTGAGACATAAGTATTAGATCTGACTTCCTGTAGTGTGTCTGACAATAAAACCTTAGATGATTACTTCTTTCGCATTGGTAGGTTATTTCTCTTATACTGTCTACGGGTTGGTATTTGGTTTTTTTTTTTTACCCCTAAATCCTACTAGTAAAGCCGAAGTTGGGGAGTGCTCGTGAACGCAGCATTAGTCTTCGGTTGTCTGTGAACTGAGCAGCTGTCACACTCGTGTGTGAGCACCCAGCAAACAACACGTACTCTTAATAGGTAAGCATGGCTGTCCTATTAAATGTATAACCTGTAACACATCGCCCATACTGTTCGTGTTAGTTGATTTTCCCACCGGCGGAAGGAAATGTTTACATTAGTGTAGTTAGCCGGCTAGCTAACAATAGTCAGAGCGAGCCGTGGCTAGCATGTAGGTAAACCACGTTACAGCTGGTTGATACCTGCAGCTCAGCTATGGCTAACAACAGCTGGACTAGTGTAGGGGGAAACAAAGTTAAATCAGCTAAAACAACCCTACATATAGTTGTTATTCGACAGTTTAAAGGTTTTACCTCAAGAAACCGCACTTGGGAGAACTTTGTAATGTAACGCGACGCGACTAGGCAGCGCTGGATAAACCATGAACCCTGCGAACAAAACGGCAACTGTGAGAAGAAGAGGTTTGCTAATTCTCCCGTCATTCCGTCACAGTTCCCACAGTTTAGGAAGTGCTTTTTCCTAAACTGTAGTATTTCTTACTAACTAACTAACCAATACAAAGTAACACTGAACACTTAGCTGTCTGCCAGCTGACTATTTATAGAAGTCCTTGTACTGTAAGCAAGACTGGATTACCAAGAGGGCAAAGTGGGCAATTGCCTGGAGCCCTTAGACCTGCAGGTCTTGAAAGCCTCAGGTTAAATATAGTGTGTGTTAACTAGATTAATAAGACGTTTGTTAGGACATATGCATTACATGTGTACAACACAAACTAAAGCAATATAGACTTAGCAGTGGGTGCTGCATTGTTCTCTAACCTTGAGTCACAGTTGCATAAGAGGTTTTTGTGGTCAAATCAAGGGCCCCACAGCTCATTTTTATAGGTTAATGTGGCCACACTAGTAACTGTAACCTGTATTCTTAGGGGATCTCATTGTACCTGTGTATTAAAACAGAACACCTGCCCACATGCCGTAATCTTTATCTTCGTCCACTTTAACTTTTTTAAAGATTTTATGGCATCCATGGGTGATATGCTTGACTGGAGAAACTAGTTTCTCAGTGCAAATTAATTTTTAGTACCTGTTAGTGCAAGAGAGAACTTGTTTCGCTGATATCACCTTCTCCAAAATACCAATTGCAAATAAATCTCTAGCACACACCTAAGTTGCTTCTTGGAAAACGCCCATGTTCATTCACTTAGTGTTTCTAATGTTATTTTGTTCCCCTTGTTCTGAATGTATTTCATAATTTGTACTACTCATACATGCAAGTCAAGGTTTTATAAGCCTGCCAGCTGACTGTGTTTCACCTGAATTCATTTAAGGTCAGACACTGAAATGTTTACCTTGCCTTATCTTGGCCAAGTGGGAGCTGTTAGTTTTTCGCTCCATTTCACAGTATTTATATCTGCTAAATGTTTAGCTGCTGTTATATAATCCTTCAGTTTGGTCACTAAATGAACTCTTAGTATGCTTTTACTAACTGGCATGTTTTGGGCAGGTGTGCATCAACAATAATAAAAGGCTAAGACTGCCTACAACTGCTGTTAACAGTAAATATTAAGCCATTTGTCCTTGTTTCCTGTTCTCTAGGGTTTTCCAGCATGGCACGTGGACATCAGAAGATTCAGTCTCAGCAGAAAAATGCCAAGAAACAGGCTGAGATGAAGAAGGGCAAGGGTCACGATCAAAAGACTGCAGCTAAGGCAGCGCTAGTGTTCACCTGCGCGGTGTGCAGGGTGAGTATGAAGCTCTGGCAAGCCTGAGGCCAAATCCTGGGCTGGGAACATTTTAACTGGTTAATGCTGTTACCGCTTTTACGTTTGTATCAAGTTCTTTGATCACTGACAAGGGAGTATAACATAATGTATGTTGGATTTCTCATCCTCTCCTGCAGTCCCAGATGCCTGACCCAAAAACCTTCAAGCAGCACTTTGAGAGCAAGCACCCGAAATCCCCTCTGCCTCCTGAGTTAGAGGGAGTGGAGGCATAAATCATCAAAATGGACACCAAACTGAGTTCTTCAAGTCTCTGCACCAACTCTGCACTTGCCTCAGTGTGACAACACTGGATGATTTGATGTAAACAACATGTATCTTCATTTAGGCTTTCAGCCCAGGTTGCCTTCCTCCCGTGCAGTCCTGTGTGCTTGGTAGTGTTTAAATACATGATGGGCTAAACCCAAATGCTGCCTTCGATTTTAGGGTCACTGAAGACATTAATGATCCATGAACAATCTAAGCAGTGAACGAAGATTCCTCACTTCGTTCAAACTGTTTCTCAGAGCAAACTCCTCACTGACCTGATGCACATAGGAATAATTCTTGCAGCCAGCTCATTATCTAAAGCTTTGGTGGATTGATTGTCTGATCAGACTTTATAGCCATTAATTTCATTTTGTCATGTTAAAATGGTGGCAGTGCATCTTCTTTTTCTACTACCAGTGTCTCTACAGCACTGCCTGTCCTGTTATACTACACATTTTCCATCTTGACAATAATCATCTTTGTCCATTTTTAAAGCTGCTACATGAATTTCAGGTTAATAAATAAAAATGAAAATTACATGGGGCTTGTTAACAGCATTTGTAAGCTTATACAATGAACGTATGCTCCGATAATGTAATATAGCAATTTATTAAATTTTACTTTGTTGTACATCAGCTTTTTTGTTTCTTTTTATCATTTGTTTCTTTTGATCACATGTGTGTCATGCCTGGCAGTAACACATTTACAACAGATGTTGTGTTGGGGCTGACAAGTGAATATTTTACATCCAGACTGACTGCATTCCTCTGTCATGTTCACATTATTATGTAACTTGTCAAATGACATAAGCTGCTAGTTGCAAATGTAAAATGATTAATAACAAACAGTATTTGTATATATTGTATTGCATTTTCCCAGTCAACATATTATATGGCTGGATGAGAGTAATTATTGACTGACCTAGACATCATAGGAATAACATTTAATAATTTGTGATAATTATATTTAAATAAATTATCCTTTACAACCATTTAAAGTGACACCAAACCATACAGCCCAATCTAGCTTTTACATTTCCTGCAGATGGAGGTTTAAACACCTGGTCCCTTTAAGAAAATATCCTCTTACAGGAAATGGTACATTGTATGTTAGCATTAGCAGTTGTTTTACATTGTGCATATTTTCTCTTTTTGGGGTTCCTGGTGAATTTCAAGTTAATATGAAATGGCAGAGAGCGTCATCAGAAAAATATTACTACTAGAGACAAATTATAAGCACAAAAATATTATTTGTAGTAGACTGAAAAATGTTGGTTGTTGATGCAAACAACAAAAAATGCAAGTGACAAATCTTAAACACATACAAATTACAATGAAACAAACAGTATACAGTAAATTTGTTGTATGTTGTTGGGTGGTTTTATGAAACCTTGTCAACAGGAAATGACTCAAAAGGCAGAGCTGTGAGTGTCTAACGAAGCGATGAATCCTGCCTCAACACGCTTGACCAGCAGAAGAATACGTCTTCCTCACACAAAGCATCCATTTCCTGTCCTCCCCTTTCTCCAGCTGTGTGTCAATTCAGCTAAGAGTTGACTACTGAAAAAGGAAAGAACATCCTGTGTTGCTATACAGACAAAAAATACAACCACATCATTGCATATTGTGTTGAAAATGTGTATTCACTTAAACTTAAAGGTCAAAAAGTCTTTATCATAGAATAAGATTAAATTTTCCTCATTCAGATGAAGACAAGTTGCCATGCTGCTTGTTTTTAATGGTTTAAGCCTCATCTGAATGAGTCATAGCCCACATTGTTCTTCTGTCTCCTCACACATAGATTTCCTTTGTGCGTTATGGTCTGTGTGAATCCACGCACAGTGGCTGACATGAAAAAGGAGCACTTGCACAAAATCAAATTACTTGTCTTAATTAGGTGAGGGAATTAATTAGATTCCCACTGGGTATAATCTATTTCCAGGCATATTTCTCAGTTTGAGAGATAAAAACAAACCAGAGATCTGCAGTTGCTGTCCTGGCAATAACGAAACACGGTGGTTTTTGGCTTTATGTGCCAGTTTCTTTCACTCAAAACACTGAGAAACATCTTATAATTCAGAATTATGGATACGTAAATATTTCACAAAACAACTCAGGATTTTCAAGCCAGTGGTCACCATGGAAACAGTACTTCTATATTGTTATTATTTCTGACTGAGCCCAAAACTAGCTTCAGTGAGACCAGAAGTCCATCTACCGGTCTACTTCAGAACAATGCTGAACCCCACCCAAAAGCAAACCCACAAAGGCACGCCCTGATGAAAACTGCAATATTAAGCAATTTTTCTACAACATGCTGTAGTCGCCAGCTCTGGTACATAATCTTTAATCTCTGTTTTTTCTACATGTTAAACACTGATGACCTCGTTAATTTAATGAAAGGCTGCTTATGACCCTGTAGAAGTGCCTCCACTCTTCATCCAACTTCACACTGACAGATGTGATAGACATGTGATTCCATGGGTTACATGGACTGTTTCTAAACTAGTGGAACCAGACAAACAGGGACGGTGGCTGGACTACTGAAAGGGGCATAGCATTTAACCTGTTCAGTCAGTTCATTGGCCAATGCACTTTAGCTTTTAGTAGACATGTGCAGATGTACTGTAAAGCCTGGTTAAAAAGTTGAACATCATCTCTTTGAAAGGGCAAGAGTGGGAAAAAAAGACAATTTGAAGGTAAGTACCATCAGGATTAAAAATGCTTTAGACCTAATCTGTCAGGGGGCTTAATATTGCCTACATTTATACAATGGGCACAGACTGAAAGTCACTGCTGGGCTGGGCTAGTGATAAGGCTAAATATAATTTAACATTATATGAATGCTCATTAAACTGCATGCAAAGATAAGGAGATAAAGACAGCCAGGATATATTATTCTCCTACCGTTACATATTAGAAGAAAAAGGCTATACTTAATTGACAAACCCATTTAGTGTTATGATAAATTCAAATGTTATCTCATTAGGATTTCACTTTGTGGATAGGCTACATATTAGTGTGTGCATATGTGTGTGTGTGTGTGTCTGCGAAGCTCTCTGTCAAACAAACGTTCATCAATTGACATTTTTTAATTTCTTTCATGTTTCTCTTGTGATAAATGATAAGGGAAATGAATTGAAAAATTAGATAAGATCCCTCTCTTAGGTACATAGTTTCTATAGCAACCGACAGCAGCTAGCATGCGGGACACTTCACTGGACGTTTGCGCAGTAGAAAAAAGATGATGATAAATAAATGACGTATAAGGCTTGAGCCAGACACAACTCACTTTCAGGTTATGTACGGTTCTCTTATAATGTGTCTTTCTAAAACGTTGAAACATGATAACATTTTCTGACACGTCGATATTTATTATTATTATTATTATGATAAACAGTACAATTGGAACTTCCCGATACAGCAACGTTGCCATTCACCAACTACATTTCCCATGAGCCACTGGGGGCGTTGCCTTGGACAAATGGTCATGGTGCGAGACCCGAAACGGACACAAAAAGTGTACACACTTATGGCTTTATTTTAAAACTATAAGGATTGTAATTGGTTGCAAGTAGATACACATCGGAAAACACTTTAAATTTGCACGCTGTGTGAGTTTACATTTACATTTAAAAATTGTTGCCTGTAAATGTGGTTGCCCTAGCAACTCGTCGCTGACGTCATCCGTCCCGGTGCGACCCTGCTGCTGTGCGTTTGATTGGAGGGAAACCCCGTGGATGAGCGGGAGAGATCATCAGCTGTGCGGCCGGGGATCAGGAACAACGTTTCTTAACGACATTTACAGGTTAGTTTACATTTATTTACTGCGAATGATCGGGGTATGCTCGACAGATTATCGTTAAATATGTTCAGTGTTCCTCGGGGGCCTTTTTAAATCTCGCATCAATCGCTGCTATTGAGACTGTAAGTGGAAACCAGTGATGCTTCGCTGCTCAGTCATTGTTCGGCGCTTGCTGAATGGGAAACGCAGCTGCACTTTAATCCATCTGTTTTTTTAGTCGCTGTGCTGTGTGGAGACAGATTACGCATCTACTAAATTACCTCTTGTAAAGGAGGTGTATTTAAAATAACGTTTCATGCTCACACAGACAATAGCTCTGGTTTGTTTTCCGGGAAGCGAAAAAGGGCGTTCACTGTGGACGAGACCGAGCGAGGCTCTTTTCATTCTCACTTTAACTGCTTCGTTGACTCTATTTTGGGGTCCTGTCTGTCATTTTGTGGCGTTTTCAGTCGTTTTCACACCAAACATCGAACATATTAAAGCCAAATCGTTTTTTGCGGGTTTTATCCATGCCGTCCACCGTACGAACTCGGTGGGCAGGTGTGTGTGACGTGAAACTGGGTGGCCGACATTCCTCAGAAGGACAGGTGTCTGCATGCTGGTTAATCTCTATCACTTTTACTCAGTGGGATTTTTTTGGGGGGCGGGGGGGAGAGTTTTTTGGTGTTTTTATATATATATAAGGCACCTGATAAGCAAAGATCTGCAAATGTGTTTATTATTGTTTAGACTCTGCTGTTATCCTGGAAAAAAAAAACAACCTTATTTTTCAAACGTGGTCTTACCTTTGCAAAAAATGAGCCAGTGAGTTGGGTGTTATCAGTGACCTGACAGCACTAATATTGACTATAACTATATAGATCACATTTGAGAATATTACTACTCACCTGTTTTATTCTAGTCTAGTCTTTTAATCATTTTTTTTGCATTGTAAATCGCATAGTGCAAACAATTCCCTTTTTTAAAATCTATGATGTACTGTATGAAACAAACATCTAACAAGATGATGATTAATTGTAACCAACTGACAAAAAAATCATCTACTTTAGTGGGAAATTAACCATTTGTCATTTATCAAGCAAAAATGCCAAATGTATGTTAGTTTATGCTTAAACTGACTTGCTGCTTTTTGTCAGTTTGAGTTAATTAAATCAGAGCTGAGATGACTAGTCACTTGCTACTTATTAATGTGCATCTGTTTTGTTATTGATAAGTGATTAATCAAGCCTGATGTTCACAGTTTCCAGCTGCTTTCATATGACGGTTTTCTGATATCTGATATGCTAATTAACAGAACTGGACTGTGGGTTGGAAAAACATAGAGAAGAAACTATTTTTGAATTTAAACTTCTTTTTACATGTAACCACATTCTCCTGTTGTATTTCCAATGACTCACCAGTATAAATCAAGTCTGTACCAGACTGAGTGCAGATGAGCCAAGCTGGTTAAAATCCAAAAACTATAATAAAGCTGGTGTGCACACACCCAAGGCACAGCAGCACTGAGTGACTGAAACACTGACATGTTCATACAGTAGCACAAAATAAAGAGGCTGATTGTGACCATTGTACCAAATGTTTTCTCTTAACTATATTTAACCCAGTGAAATCTCTTAGTTCATTGACATTTTTGTTTCATTAGATGAATTTCAAAAGTGCTTCAGGCTACGTAAATCAGGTTTCTCACTGTGCCTCTCCTTCATTCCTGTCCCCTTTGTTTTGTCCTTCCCGACCCCCTCACCTCTGTCCTTCCTTCCTCAGCCCACACAGAAGCCATGGCAGACAAGGAGGAGCTGGTCCAGAAGGCCAAACTGGCCGAGCAGGCCGAGCGCTATGATGACATGGCTGCAGCCATGAAGGCTGTTACAGAGGAAGGCTCGGAGCTCAGCAATGAGGAGCGCAACCTGCTCTCTGTTGCCTACAAGAATGTGGTGGGGGCCAGGAGGTCCTCGTGGAGGGTGGTGTCCACCATGGAGCAGAAGTCTGATGACAGTGGCAAAGCTGCCCTGGCCAAGGAGTACAGAGAGAAGATTGAAAAGGAGCTGAATGAAATTTGCCAGGAAGTACTGGTAAGAGGCAGAGACGGTGAAGTGGGTGGAAAGTGAAAGGTGGATGTGAAGCATGTAAATGTTTTGATTGGATGGGAACAAAGTAAAAATCAGCCGTTGTAGAAAAGATGGCTGTTTGCTAGTGAGACATGAATAGAGAAGCAGTTATTACCGAAACAGCTGTGTCTATACCTATAAACTGGAACCAAGAAAGAATTCCCATTTGAAACCAGTGCCAAATGTTTTTTCTCTGCACCACGTGGCACAAAAGAATTAGAACAGAGAGGTTTCATGGTGCTTAAATTGACTTTTTTGTCTGATACATAAATGTATCTATTCTGTAAATGGGGGAAAAAAAGAAAACAAATCACAGACCAAATAGTATTTGATATTATTTGATGGTCACTAGTATAACATTAATTTGATGGAGGAGCATTTCAGTATTTGTAGACTGAGACTTTATCTCAACACAGCCAATCAATCATCAGTGCACAAAGCAGTGGCATCAGCGTTATTTCAAGGGCAGAGACAGACAGTTGTGTTGAGCCAGACAGCAGCCTGCTACACAACACACAGAATTTGAATTGAACAATTCATATTAGTTTTCTTAATAAAATTGTGCTAAAATATCATTATGCAACTGACAGACACCAGCATGTGTTGTGCTGCACCTTACCTTGTTGAACATGTGATTTAGCTGTCATTCATTGGATAAAAAAAAAAAAACACTGCTAACGTCAGTTTTCAGGCTAGATTCAGCACCTTAATTTGCATTTAAACATTCCTGCAGTGGTTACTGTGGCCTGGTTAGCTGCTGAATAGCTGCTAAATCTTTAGTATCTCTAACAACACACTGTTAATGAGATGGTTACAGTTAAATAGGGACGAGTATCATGATTTTGTGTTGTCTGTTACTGTATAATTTTCTAAACGCTATTAATATTTAATTAATAATTTCCATCAAATAACCATGGCAGACAGTAGTTCATTTTGTTGTGTTTAGACCCCATACTGCTACATGTCAGTGTAGAGTGGGTTGTGTTCTTTATACTATGAAGGTCTTCCTAAAATTAAATCACAATATGTGGCATTATACTTAATTAGAACTGCCATGTTGTGTTGTTGGATTCATACACAGCACACAGCCCAGCAGCACAAGTTTGTTTACTTTGTCTGTCATACTCTATTCGTTCTTTTTCTTCCATTTGATAATATGAACACCATTAATAATGCATTGTTAAATACATTACATTGTATATTACTACAAAAATAGATGGCTATATGGAGTTTCAGTTGCCCTGGGAAGAATTAATTTTAGGGTAATATTCAAATGAATCAATGACCGTATCAGCCCATAGCTGTTTGGACCATAGAACATCTTGTACAGTGTTATATAGCTTCTATTATGTCACAGTTAATCTCTGTAAATTCCCATATCTGTACCATTGATTATTAATGCTTATAATGAAGTGGTTGTGATAGTGTTGTCTTGGTATCTTAGAGCATTCATATTATGCCTAAGACTAGCTAAAACAACTTGGTTGAAGTCATTGTACCATGTGGGCAAGTGATGGTTTAAGCAAATAAAGGTGCTCTGCTCCAGCAGATGTTTGAATCCTACAGATACAGTATTTGTAGAATATACAAATATATAGAAACACATTCATGTTCACTCAGAGACACAAACCTTAATTGGACTTTTGTAAACTTGCAGCACTTGAAGGGTGTCCATCTCAAAGTGCATAGCTAAATATCTGTGATGATTCTCTACAGATTCCTTATCTGTGCACAATAGACTGCAATGAGAATTTTATTTAACTGTTTTTTTTTAAGGATTTCTTGTTTGAGTGACCTGCAACAGTGGGGCTGGGGTTGGCCTTTAAACTTATCCAATGATGTGTGTCAAGGTTAAAGTTGCACTTTTTACTCTGCTCGTACAACACAGGCATAAGATCTCTTTCACTGCTATTCTTTAATTATTGATACTCTGCATGTGCCCTAAGCACTTTTTTTCATGAGTTATGAATATTGTGTATTAGTGTCCTGCCTTCCATAACGTTTGGTACATGTATTTCCATTTGCCTCTATGCTCCTCAATTTCAGTTTATAAAGGACACATCACACATGGCAAAATACATGTTAAAATTTTCTTAAAGCGTGTATTGATATTACAAACTCTTTGGGCCATAACTAGGAAGAATGTGCACTGGTGAGCTTACTAATTGCAAAGGGACTGGCAGGTTAATGAAAATTTTCACAGCTGATGACAGAAGAATTCACTCTGTAATAATCCAGAACATTCAATCCAAAAAACTGTCAAACAGATCAGAAACTCATTAGTCAGAAGACTTTATGTACAGAAGTGCAATGGAAATCCCCTGCTCAGCCAGAAGAAACTGATGGCTAGGTAAGTCAATGAATGCTCAAGGGAACAACCGTAGTTCTGGAAAAAAGATCTCACTAATTCAGAATTAACTCATCAGCGATGGCAAGAGCAAAGTAAGAAGTGAAGGAACTGCTCATGTAATGACTTTTAATTGCTTGTGTAGTTGAGTTTCACATGTATCAGTGCTGATGTTGCAATCTTTTACCTGCAGAACCTGCTGGACAATCATCTGATCCCCAAAGCCACGGCTGCAGATAGTAAAGTCTTCTACCTGAAGATGAAGGGAGACTATTACCGCTACCTGGCTGAGGTGGCCACTGGAATTGACAAGGAGAGTGAGTGAAGCAGACCTTTTTGTGTTCACTAACAGTTGCTGACATTTTTTGTCGTCGTACCACTATAAGCTTCTCTGTTCACCTGTGGGGCAGTCACTCAAAGAAAATCATGTTGTTCAAAGGGACTATTATGATCAGCCTCGCAGAGAAATATGCGAGACACTGCAAACACAAACAATTTAAAGGGTGCCACCTACTGCTAAAATGTCATACTGCTGTGTGATCAAGTCCTTTGTTTCTATGGCAGTAATCACACATTTAAGCCACATTAATGTGCATTAAAAATCCTCTGAGATGAGGAAGCCAGGCTTGCTTAGTGTGTTTGTGGCCAGAATACTGACGACCTCTGCATCCTTGACCTACAACTGTCAGCCAAAATGCAGGTGAGGGCTGCTGCTGGGTTGGCATGGCAACAGGAGCAGGACCAGGGTGTTGGCTGCTAGTGGTTGCTAGGAGGCGTTTGTAGAATTTCTTTATTAGCAACCCAAACAGCCTCTGAGACGTGTGTGTGTTATTCGTGTCGTTTAGTGTCGCACTGCTTAAAATATTGTTTCATCGCATCTCACACATTCATAAGGATTCCTTTAGATGTTTTGTCACATTTGCTTTCCCAGTTCTCTACATAATGTTTTATCCTTGGTGCACAAGGTGGGAATATGAATTTTAATTAGTTTTATTCCAAAATTTCAGACCCTGAAAAACCTCTGATTTGTAGAAATCACCTTGGGTTTTGTTCAGTCTTCGGACATTTCATTACTCAAATGAATGAGGAAATAATCAGCAGATTAACTGATGAAATATAAAATTTTTCCTATTTGATAGTCTGGGCCTAAGCAAAGCATGGATGTTATGTTTAGATGAGTATACGGGCTGTTTTGTATGTGTTGTTTTTGCGTTCTTAATATGTGCAAACACCAGCGAGATGATTGCCAGAAAGAACTCAGGAAAGCAGTCACATGCACCATTATGTACACACAGATGGTACACAGTGGCATCTAGTCCTATTCAGAGTAGTTATAAACCCCTAGAAATTATCGTTTTCCCATTTGAAATGTCTGCTTCCTGACTGGTCTGTATTCCTTTGTGCAGCGATCATCGGTAGCTCGCAAGAAGCGTACCAGCAAGCCTTGGATATCAGCTACAAAGACATGGAGCCAACACATCCCATCCGCCTAGGCCTCGCTCTTAACTTCTCTGTGTTCTATTACGAGATTGTCAACTCGCCTGAGAAGGCCTGTCAACTGGCCAAGACGGTAAAAAAAAAAACGTTCTTTGTTCACATTGTTTTATTTGTCATGGACTGCTTCACTTTTGTGTTTGTTTCCATTGTGTGTCCTCTAAAATAACTGTCCTGAAAATGGTGAAAAGTGTAATTTGTGGTTGAAGTGGGTGTGGTGGACTATGACAGATATGTTTTCTCGAAAGTAAAGACTTCAGCATTGTGTGAAATCAATTTGCTGTTTGGCTGAGAGTAAACTAATCAGCCGTTAGGTGTACTCCTACATTTACATACAGACATGAGAGGTATCTGTCTTTTTGTCTAACTCTGCAAGAAATTTCAGACTAATCCTTTAATCATGCAAGGACACAACATACTGCAGATTTGTTCTGACACTTGTGTAATGGTTTTTGACCATACAAATTTTTTTTTTCATTTGTCTATTTGTTGTTCTTTCTATTGTTGTTGTACCACCAAAGATTGAAATCCCGTTTATTCAGTCATGATATTGTTTACTGTCAATGACAGGTGCACTAAAAGCACATATTCTGATACTGCATGTTTAAAAAAAATGCATTAAGGGTTGTGTCAGTGGTTGTAGCGTTATAGCTAAATAATTTAACTGTGGGCCTATACCACCATTATTTTACAAAGCACTATGGTCTTTTGAAATTAACATGGTGGTGTCCCGCTCAGCACCACCACAGCGTAATGACGCCCCCCTAAGACCAGACGCAGCTTTGCTCAGCTGAGACAACTCTGGGCAAACCTGTCCTCCAGAAGCGATAGATTTGAGATTGGACATTTTTTGACTTCATCAGAAGGCCCCGTAGTCTTGTGTCCTTTAAAGCTGTTAGCTGTTGTGTTTTTCATAATTGTCCTGCCAATGTTTATTTAAATCCATGTCAGTCTGACTTAGAATTTACAATGACTTTGAGGAACCTGCAGCGTAGTTGTAGGTTGACGTTCTGATCATTGTCTCTGTGTCTTCCAGGCCTTTGATGACGCCATTGCCAAGCTGGACAACCTCCAAAGTGAGTCCTACAAAGACAGCACCTTGATCATGCAGCTGCTCCGTGACAATCTGACAGTGAGTCTTGACTTTCTGCTTCTTGATTTATTTCATATTTATACTGATCTGGTTAAACTTCACATCAGTTGTCAAACTTGACTAAATACATGACATGCACAGGTGAACTAACCCCAGTATCGTATACTTTATTGCAGCTTTGGATGTCAGACGCCCAAGGTGAAGGCGAGTGTGAGGTAGAGGAGACGGAGCAGACAGCTGAGAAGAACTGAGCTTCAGAAAAAAAACAAAAAAACAAACACACATTTTTTACCTCTCACCAGCCTAAGTTGTGTGCGTGGTTGTGTGTGCACATACATGCACAGATATGTATGTTTACACTCCACTCACAATGTGTAAAGTACAGTGTGTGTGTGTGTGTGTGCGCAGATACATTGAAGTGTGTGTGTGTTAACTGTATGAGCACCTCCACAGAGAAAAGAATGGAATAGTGGTTTCTTTTTTTCTTTTCATTATGTGAACCAGTGGATGTTAATTTTTAGTTCTTTTTTTTTTTTGTCCATGGTTTAGTCCAGATGAAACCCCTCGTTTAGATCCAAATCAGCCCCATGCTGTTTAACCTTATTCACTGTAGCAAACTGCTGCTGATGCAGGAAAACACAAACAAAAAAACCTCTAACTGTAATTTTGATAATTTGTATGTTTTTACTTGAACATTTACAATCTTTGTGACACTCTGGTCTACCAAACATGTTTGAAGCACATCACCTGTAAAAAAAAAAAAATGGTCACAGCGGTCTGAATTTGCTCAATTTTAGTTCATCCGACAACAGCAATGATCATATAGAAGGCAGGGTGTTCTTGGTGTACGTGTATTCCCATACTGCATGTATCCATCCTGTTCTGTCAGTGTCCAGTGTAGCAGGTAGTGATTTTATGGATGGTACATGTGTCATGGCTCAGTGTGTTCCAAGTGCATCCGGGCGTAGGAAAGGTTTTCTGTATGAATGGCCACTTGCGAAAACTGTAGTTAACTTTAGTTGATAGTTTTGTTGAGAGGATTACATTCCATTTTACTGACATCTTTTCACTCAGTGAAATGTGTAGACTATTATTTACTTCAATTTTCAATACCACATTACCACAAGGTATAGACAGCCTAAGATAAAGTGAACAACTTGACAAAATGGCTCGATACTGTAACTTTTTGATATTTTATCTTTTCAGCAGCGCAGAGGATACTTTTGCCATGTGCTTTTATGTGGCTTTCTACTCTTTTCTATTCAGGTGTTTTTGTATTTTTTTTTGTGTATTTTATTCCCTTTGAATCTTGATTTGACTCCTGGAATGTATGTGGTTCTCAATACTATGGTGTGAGGGTTAGGCGTGCTTTGAAATTGGCAGTTTTTGCTTAGGATTTAGCTTGAACCAGATGTGTTACAGTTACATTTACCTTCTTTGAAACTATGTTGTGGAAAGACAAACAACGCTAAATATAAATGACCTATAAAAAGTAACTTGGTAGAAAGCTGCATTATGGCCATTTAGTAGTCACAAAGTAGTGCCAGTTTCTTCTAATTACAGTATATTGGTTTTAAAAAGATGGGATGCAGGATTCAGAATTTGCAGGTTACACTCTTGAGTACGTTATTTGGTTATGTGCTTTCATGTAAGTGGAATTAAAACATTAAAATCAAATGTGCTGTGATCAATGTGTTTTTTCTCTCTGTATATACAACAAAATGTTATTTTTACAACACATCAATACATATATCTTACATCAGCTCATTCTGCCTCTAGTTACCATGCTAGCTAGGTGATATATCAGGTGTTGGTCAAGTAGAGACTGGAAAATACCAGGTCACTTGGTCTTCCCCCCTAATCTGAGATGGTCTTAACTGAATATACCTGATCCAGGTAATTCTTCCCTGTCCTGAATCAAACATACAAATTTTACCTTCATAATGGTTGCGGAGAAACTGTGGTTCCAGATACAAAGTGTGTTTTTTACTGATAACACTGCCATCTGCAGACGGGGAAGGCTGTTCAGGGCAGTGCTCTGCTGCATGTGAATAAACTGTTTCAGCTTTCCAGTGGTATTGTTATAGTACTCTATAATGCAGTATGAGAAGCGATCAGTCAGGCTTAGTGTGTTATATGAAATGATCTTCCTGCAGTAGCAGCCAATCCAGAAGTGACAGTGTCAGTTGGCCTATTACAATGACATATGTGATTAATTCAGCTTTGATCAAACAAATCCGGTCTAGTGAATAATGTGGCTTCTTCTTTCATATTCACTGACAGCAGCTGATGGGGCTATGAGGAAGTCACGTGCTGGTGTTACAGTAAAAAGTATGATCATCCCCTGGAATTTCTAGTGCTTCAGGCTATACAGCAGCTGGGATGTCGTGACTGATTATAGACGGGGCTCGCATTGTGCCTGTGAATCCTAACCACTTGAAGGAATTTAAGTCATAGCCATGCTGCACCACTAAATAATCGTTGTCAATACAATAATTACCCTTTAACAATACGTTTCAATGCGATTTCGTCATGGTAGTGGTTAACGCCTCTTTGTTGACTTTTTCCAACTATCCTGAAAGGTGATTGGTCCACTTTGATGACGCGGCCGCTAGTATATATAACACAACTTCCCGATGGTTTCCTCCCCCTCAACCCCGGCTGTTAGTGCTGTGTGAGTGCGCGTGTGCTCCTGAGCTCGCTCGGCACACATTCTATAAAAAAATAAAAATACAAAAAAAATTCAAAACATTAAAAAAAACAAAAAATCATTTTTTTTCTTTTTTTGTAACAAGTCGGTGAAGCTGGAGTAGACATTCGAGGACTGGACGGTAACGTACAAGAAAGGGCTGCCTAACGTTAAATCGAACGACAAAAATTTCAGTCGACGTGTTAGCGTTACAGATTCAGAAACGACGCTAATACTGTTTGGTTCGCTTTTATCGTTGTGTGTCAAATTTGAATGACAGTTTTAATTCCAGTAGAAGTCGACGTTGTATCATTTTAATAGACTCATCTTCTGATTTTAACTCGAAAACACCGCAACTGAGGAGCCAACGGCTGCTAACGTTTTAACATCGGCATTCTATCCCGAACTGACGTGACGCCAGTGACCGTTAAAGAAGCAGACATTCGCACTGTGGCCGAAAACTTTTTTTGTTAAGCTTCGTCCTAGTACTTTGTTAGCATCCATAGCCAAGGGAAATGAACCCCAGCGCTCCCAGTTACCCCATGGCCTCCCTGTACGTCGGGGATCTGCATCAAGATGTGACCGAAGCCATGCTGTATGAGAAATTCAGCCCAGCCGGAGCTATACTGTCAATTCGGGTCTGTAGGGACATGATCACCCGACGTTCCCTTGGATACGCCTATGTCAACTTCCAACAGCCAGCGGACGGTAAGTAATTTATGATAAAATAACGACTCAATGAGTAAAAATGAATGTCTTATTTAAAATGACAGTTACTAATGGAAGCTAGTTCCTATTGACTACATGTGACTGCGGCCGACATGTTGTCGTTAGGGTCTCTTCATTTGAACCTCCCAGCAGTGGCGTAGCAGAAAAGCACCACGTCCGCCCATCCCTGCCCACCCCACCCCATAGTGTAGCAGAGCACTGATAGTTGCCAACTAAGCATCATTACTTTTTTATCTTTACTCTGTCAGGACAACACCCCAACGGTTCAGCCTAAAGTGCTGACACATTAGTATAATTAAGTCTGCCTGCAAGTCAGCTTTGGTGCAGTATGAACATTTTCTTTATTTCATAAGAAAAGTGGCTTGCAGTTTCTGAGAGGCTGAAATATGTCATTTTTATCTAGAAGTAATGATGAATCGTCATCTGCCAGTTTGCCTTTTGTTGTTTGTTTTGTTTGTTTCCTTGGGGGTGGGGGAGGGGTGTGTTTTAGTGTCCAGTGTTTCCCTCAATTCACTTTGACCTCTGTGACCTAAATGATGGTGAGGAATAAAGCAAGGCCAGGGTATAAAACATCTCCAAAGGTCAGTGTTTCCAGGGACACAGGCTTCAATATTTTAAGCTATTAAAATAGTTTACTGTCAAGACAAGAGACAAGAAAGGGAGGTGACCAGCTCCATAGTGCAAACAACCTGAGATTAGGACAGGTTATCTTTCAACACAACAGTGACCCAAAGCATGCAGCCAAAATGATACTGGAATGGCTTTGGAACAAGTCTCTGACTATCTTCTAGTACCTCTGCCAAACCTCTGACTGAGTGTTAAGATCTACTAGGAAGAATTACACAAAGTGACCAAATCCATGTGTAAAACTTGCAGACCTATCCAAGAAGTCTCAAAATTGTAAATTCTTCCAAAATACTTAAGTGTTAGAATACTTATTCTGAAAGATATATACTTTTTTTTTTTTCTTTGATATTTATTTTCTTAGTGGCCCTCAAGCTCTAAACCTCTTTGAGACTAACAAGCCCACCGCTGGCACATATCGACATATCCTTCGAAAGCACACACTAGATGCATTCCCACCAAACAAAAGCTAAACGTTTACATGTAATGATTAATAATCCTTTTCTGTGTTTCTTTTCTCAGCTGAGCGTGCGCTAGACACCATGAACTTTGATGTGATTAAGGGGCGGCCTGTGCGCATCATGTGGTCGCAACGTGATCCATCACTGAGAAAGAGCGGTGTGGGAAACATCTTCATCAAGAACCTTGACAAGTCAATCGACAACAAAGCTCTATATGACACATTCTCTGCTTTTGGCAACATCCTGTCATGCAAGGTAAAATACCTGAGGCTATCTCCATCTTGTGTCGATCAGCTTTCATTATTGTGGTTTAGGTGTGAGTTTACACTCCAAACTACTGTGCTGTGTTTTGGAGTCTAATAACTCTTTTAAACACACTTCTTGTCTCCATCCAAAAATCCTGTCATACTGCATTTTCTCACCAGTACATGCAAACTCAAACAACCGCGAGTGTAACCCCAAAAGCTTCTGCACCAAAACAGTCTAATCATTGTTTGCATGATTAGCATTTGTATGCTTTGTAAACATTCTGTTTGTCTGTACTATAGATACTTGAAAGACAGTCTCCCTAGTTAACAGATTTTTCAGTATACTCACTTCTGACTCTAGCTAAATAGATACATCTTTAATGGATCATATTTTAGTTCTACAGCAGAAGACGCAATGGGTAGTATAATGTGGAAATGTCAAAAGAAATAAGAGGTTATGGGAGGTGGAGTCTCTACTACAGTCAATAGATATGCCCTTAACTAATGTAGTAGGTTTATGGATTTTGCTTATAGTGTTCGCGCTCCATTCATTGAAACGACTAGCAGAAGGTAGAGTTGTTTTTGTGATACTAGCACAATCACAACATGATTTTGTAAAATGGTCACACTAGAGACCAGATGTAACCCAAGTTACGGTTCAAGTCTAATATGCTGTGAGTGGTTTTGTTTGTGCGACCTAAAAGCAGCATGTGTGTGTTTCTGTTTTTTGTTTTTTTTTTCTCTAAGGTGGTTTGTGATGAAAATGGCTCTAAAGGCTATGGCTTCGTGCATTTTGAGACTCAGGAGGCAGCTGAACGAGCCATTGAAAAAATGAATGGCATGTTGCTCAATGACAGAAAAGTGTAAGTGGAATGTTTTACCTCGTTTTGAAACGTGTGAAGGGACTCTGAATCACATTAACGTTTTTAGCAGGTAGTTTAAGTTGTCTTTTCAAAAAACAAACAATGTCTATATCTGGCAAATGAAAACCAATATGTTGTGTTCAGAACCCATTAATTCATTTTACAGTATACAAAATAAAGCGAATGATGCCAAGGTAGCTCATACAGTTTACATACTGTATGGTTGGTGTTGATGAAACGGTTACTGGTTCTATAGTAAACCATGGTAAAAAATGCAATTATCAATAAAACTGTGGTGGGTTACTGTGCTTTGAAAACTCTCCCGCTGATGGGTGATTAACAGTCTAGCATCAGATGCACAAACTAGCGACATCCCTCTTTTAACTTGCCAATTTGTACTAGTGGCCACTCACAGTACTGCAATATAAATCTCTCCCACGGCCCAAAAAACATTTTCTCCACTGACTTTAATGATAAGAGATGTCTGTAGAACTGTTGACAGGAGATTTCCAGCTCAATTAAGACTGTTTTTTTTAATCTGTAAAACTATTTGCTTTTTTAAAAACATTTTAGAAAAGTGCCTCTCACTAGACCAATATTTATATCATAGCAGTGTAAAAGTTGTTGAGCTAGCGGGAATGTGCAGACGGAGCACAGCATTGAAGCAGTACTGCACATGTGAAGTGGACCACACAAAGCAGAAGCGAACGGAAACCTTTTTTGATTATGTGCCAGGCAAATGGTTTCCAGACAATGCCCGCCATGTTTTAGTCTGGTATCCAATTCTCATAATAACTCAGTGACACAAACTCTTTCATGAGCTCTCAACTCTCAAGACTCCCAGCATTTTTTATCAATAATGAAAAATGCTGCTAGTTTTCTAGAACCAGTTAATTTATTTTCTTGTTACCCTTTTATCATAGTAATATAACAGCTGCATGAATCCTGCTGACTTTGGAGAGACATTTTAATTTAAATATTTGTTTACTCATATTTATATATAGGGTGTTTCTACTGTCAGTATCGCATCCATACATGTGAGTTAATTATAATCACAAACTGATAATTTTCATTTGTGTGTCAGTTCTTCTTGGATAATTTTAGCACATTTAACTGTACTGTGATAATACTAATAGCCATGCTAATTTCGGTCACTGTAACAATGACCTAAAATTTTTATACTGTTTCATCTTCAGTTTATGTTTAGTAAAAATTTATTTTGCCATTGTCAATTTGAATACAGATTTGTGGGTCGCTTCAAATCTCGCAAAGAGCGTGAGGCTGAACTGGGTGCCCGAGCCAAAGAATTTACAAATGTCTACATTAAAAATTTTGGTGATGACATGGATGAAGAAAAGCTGAGGGAACTCTTTAGTAAATACGGTCAGTTAATGTCCATATTTCATACATCTCTTAATCTGTGCATATGCATTGTTTTGATTTGCTGTAAAAAAAAAAAGATCCAAAAAAGTCACTAAAGCTCTCTGTTGTTCAGGAAATGCCATGAGTATCCGCGTCATGACAGATGACACTGGAAAGTCTCGAGGCTTTGGATTTGTCAGCTTTGAACGGCATGAGGATGCCCAGAAAGTAAGAGATGAACTTTTTTTTTTTTTTTTCATGCCAACCTTATGGAAATGTTCATACCCAAATTGACTTTCTTGTTTGTATTAGGCCGTGGATGAAATGAATGGGAAGGAGCTGAATGGCAAGCTGATCTATGTTGGCCGTGCCCAGAAGAAGGTGGAGCGACAGACAGAGCTCAAGCGCAAATTTGAGCAAATGAAACAAGATCGCATGACTCGCTACCAGGTCCATTTCTTTATTTCAACTTAACTTCTAAAAATGAAACAACACATCACAGTACAATAATGAACTACTATATATAAATAATAATTAATGAGCTGTTAAAGTTTAATGATGAAAGAAACTTTTAGTCTTGAATATTTTCAGAAGTGAATTAAAGGACTGCAGCTTTGTCAAATTCAGTGCTCCCTCTTCAGTAGGTTGCACTGGCCAAAATGGCTGCAACAGTGACTCTGTAGTTCATGGGCCCCACTTTTCTTGCCATGAACTCTGGGGATAAATATGTACTACAGACAAAAACAAAAATGAAATAACTCTTCTTTCAAATGAAAGCACATCAGTTTTCTCACAATAATATTGTCTATTTATTTTCAGGGTGTGAACCTGTATGTGAAGAACCTTGATGATGGAATCGATGATGAACGCCTGAGAAAGGAGTTCTCGCCATTCGGCACCATAACCAGTGCTAAGGTAGAACATCTCTGTTGTGTTGTTTTTTTATTGTATTTTGTTTTGTACAAACTAGCAGAAATACTTGATGTTTTAATTGTATTGCACTCTCACCTCAGGTGATGATGGAAGGTGGGCGTAGCAAAGGCTTTGGCTTTGTCTGCTTCTCATCACCAGAGGAGGCTACAAAAGCAGTGACTGAAATGAATGGACGTATTGTAGCTACCAAGCCATTGTATGTGGCCTTAGCCCAGCGTAAAGAGGAGCGTCAAGCCCACCTGACCAACCAGTACATGCAGCGCATGGCCAGTGTGCGTGCAGTGCCAAACCCAGTCATCAATCCTTACCAGCCAGCCCCACCCTCTGGCTACTTCATGGCAGCGATACCCCAGGCCCAGAACCGTGCTGCTTACTACCCTGCAGCTGGCCAGATGGCCCAGCTCCGCCCACGCTGGACCACCCAAGGTGTCCGTCCGCAGCGTGAGTATCTCACCCCCTAAAGCTTTTAAAGTAATTTTGAATGGACATTAAGACACAGTGGAACAGTTAAGTTTGTTCTTGTCATGAAATCAATGTTTTTGTGTGTCCATAGATTTCCAGAACATGCCAGGTGCCATGCGTCCATCAGCACCACGTCCTCAGACCTTCAGTACCATGCGGCCCGCTTCCCAGGTGCCCCAGGGTCGTATGATGTCTGCCCAGCGTGTCGGTCAGTTACCTACAGTCAATTGTTTCTAACTTGAGCAATTCAGTTGTATCACTGCTACTTATGTGTTTGTGTTAATGTTTGAACCCTGTTGGTTCTTATTGCAGCCTCTCAGACTATGGGTCCTCAAACAGCCGCTACAGCAGTTACTTCTGTGCGAGGAGTCCCTCAATACAAGTATGCTGCAGGAGTCCGCAATCCCCAACAGCACATGACTCCTCAGCAACAGGTCACCATGCAGCAGGTATGAATGCACTTTTTATTCTGCAAGAACAGAGGTATTGTGACCTCGTGCCAAAAAGTTTATTCTTGAGGTGCTTTCAGAATCTACTGTGAAAATTAATTCCTTACATCTCGTCTTTTAGCCTGCTGTGCATGTGCAGGGACAGGAGCCTCTGACTGCCTCCATGTTGGCTGCTGCTCCACCACAGGAACAGAAGCAGATGCTGGGTAAGTGTCAGTATGTTAGCTTAGCCTAACAGTTGCCCTCTGTCTGTCTCTCACTAGACCAGTATGCATAAATATAATTTTTCATATGGACTTTTTTAAAAATTGTATTTCTCAGAAGATGTTACTAGATAAATCTGCCAAAAACTAAATTTGTGTATTTAAACCTTCTGTACCCGTCACTCTTCTAGGTGAGCGTCTATTTCCACTGATCCAGAACATGCATCCAAGCCTGGCAGGGAAGATAACTGGCATGCTGCTGGAGATTGACAACTCAGAGCTGCTCCACATGCTGGAGTCTCCAGAGTCTCTCCGCTCAAAGGTGAGTGCTTAGTTCATTAATAGTGACTATTCAATGTAAAAGTAATTTGGAATAGTTTGACTGACGGGTTGCAATCACTGATACAGGAAATGTGGAACTTATGGAAGTGGAACACTTTAAGATCCCATCTTGATGTTGTCCTATTGCTAACATTTATAAAATTAATTTTTCTAGGTGGATGAGGCGGTGGCCGTGCTTCAGGCCCACCAGGCCAAAGAGGCTGCTCAGAAGACTGTGACAAATTCAGCCGGTGTCCCGAGTGTCTGAACCCAAGGTACGAAAACTTTTCCAGAGTTGATTTTAACAATGAGAGAATAGTTTTGTCAGGAAATTAAGTTTCCTCATGATGATGTTTCTACTCAGCAATATGACTCAGCTGTCACATTGTCCTCTGTCCCAACTAAAACGTCAAATGGCAATTAATTATCAGGTTTACCTCAAGGATGCTGTTATTTCAAAGCAAAAGTCCTTGTTTTTGTTGATGGTGATATGTAAATTAAATATTAGTTTCCAGTTCAAAATACTCATTGTATTTTTCTCACATCTACAGGATTGGGGAACCTTGAGACTAGCTTCACCGATGGAGGGAAAGAATTTAACAGCGAAAAACTTAAAAAATACACAAAACAAAGTAAAAAGAAGACAAATAATATATTAAAAAACCATGGGAACAAGTCTCCAGTCAGGCTGGTAATGAACAGAAACACCAGGCCTGGTTTGCAAAGTTAAAATATAAAAAATATATAAAAAAAAAAAACAGAAAAAGTTTAAATAAAAATGTTCTATTACTGAGGGTTTTAGAGGAGGATTCAGTGGCAGTGTAAGATTGAAAGCATTCCTTTCTCCCATTTTATTCATTTTAATAGTTTGAATGTTTTGGCTCTAGAAGCCTGATATTGTGAAATGTCCCTTGACTTTTGCTTGCTTGAATAAAAGTTAAATAAATTAACCAGTAATGTGTCTGTATTTCCTGTTAAAGAAATTACACATTTTCTAACTCTAAGCTTATGCACTTTGATACTAACTTGAATATGGTAAAAGTTACAACCACACATGTTTAAGTTTTTGACGGTCAGGTTAAATGAGTTACAGTAAGGAAATGGTGATTAAATTGCCATCATGTGAACACATACACACAATAATAAACTGGTACCAATTGTCGTTGAATGTTTCTTTTATTTGTGCTTTGGGGCAGAGATGATAAAAGATCGACCTTTTTAGGCTGTTGTACTGCACTTTCAGTATATCCTCACACAAAGAGCTCAATTAACTCTGTGCATGACAGAGAAGATGGTGGTGTGGCACATTTGCATCTTTTGGAAGAACTGCTGCTTTAGTTGCCAAGGGCCTTGGCCTGCTCTGTAATCTTCTGGAAGATGGTCTCCATCTCCCTCTGGAGGTTTTCAAATGCGGGCTGCATCTGAGCCTGCACGTTGGCAGCCAGGGGCCTGATCTGCTCCTCAACGTTGGTGGCAATGCTCTGAAGCTGACTTGCCAGAGGCTCCAGTTGTGTTTTCCTCTCCTCCAGGAAGGTCCTGCAGAGTATAAAAAAACCCAGCATATTTGAAAATGGAAAAATAAACCTGTTTAACCTGAAGTGGTTAATTTAAACCTACTTACACTTGCCAAGTTAGTGATAGTCAAAGTGAGTAGAAGGGCTTTTGAGTTTTAAGGAGTAAAGAGTATGAAAACAAATATAGCTTTAAATTCTGTTAAAAGTAATTATTATGTAATATGGGAAGGGAATGGGGCAAAATTTAATATATTTAGTCACACACTAAACAGCTTGAGAAAATGTACCTAGTTTCTGTTACTGGTGACTAACAGCAGACAATTTACTGTACAATATGAAGATATTAGTCATCCTAAACCACAGCTATATGTGTAGAGCTCAACTTCACTCACTTAGCCTGGTTTGCCAGGTCCTGGTTACTGATCATCTCAGTCATTTTGTTCTTCAGCTCCTCAAAGTATTGACTGAATTTTGCCAGGTCGGCAGCATCTTGTGCAGAGCTTCCTGTTGGTTTCCAAAGACAAATTGAGTCAGTTTATGGGATGTTTTTACTGACATCTATTTAAGTTGCATTTGGAAACGTGATGATTATACCCTGTGCCAGAGCAAGCAGGACAACGGCTGCAATGAGGGAGAATTTCATGGCTGCTGACTAGAGAGGACCTACAAAAACAAACATTTTGTGTGGTCAAGAATGAAATGACAATACGTTAGTACAAACCCCCCCACATGTTAACTTGTCAACTTTGTGTCTTATCACAGAAAAGAAGTGTGAGTTCCTGAATAATTGAACCTTGAGTTGGGAACAGTTTATCTCAGATAACGTCAAGAACGAACGTTTTATTGCCTTGAGTCAAGTACAACAAAACAAATACAGAAGCTATGTTGTACTTGATTACTTAAATTTATTTCTTAATTTACTATCGCACATATTTATGAAATGACATATCTTTAAACATTGGTGTCTTGAATTAGACTTGATTAGCACATCCCACCCAGGAATAACTATGCTGGCAGTAATGTAAATCGAGTACTGTTTTAACAAATGGGCTTAAAGCAATCTACAGTTTTCACTATCCTTTCCGTCTACCTAAAAGTTAAGTGTGAGTGGACAAATAAATAATTAAACTTTTTGTATTTTATGCCATGTTATCAACACATAGTGCTATGTCTCTGAGCTTTTGTCTCATCACATCAAAAGCTGATGTGACAAAACAGAGGAGACTATTTATTGTCTAAAACAATAAATTAAGGCATGAGACTATGTAAAAGAAAAAATGATTATACCAACACATTCTGTGAAAAAACTAACTATTCTAATATAAACATAATTCAAACAACTGCCTATGTTTTCTTTTGTTGAAATTCAGTCTTCTCTTTCCAATCCCAACACTTAGAAAAATAATAAATAGGCTCAGACAGTCCAACATGTAACACATGATAATCCAGTCAGACAGCAGTGTATGAGCTAAGAATGGGATTACACAGAGTTACACAGCCACAGTGGTGACAGTTAAGAAAAGCTAAAACATGATGAAAATGTAGAAAAAGAATAACTCAGGTGTTTATATAGAAGATATAGACACTGAAGAAGAATTTGTCATTTTTAAGTTCATAAGGAAATGAGACTCACCTGTACTGCAGGAGAATTTAGACCAGATGGTGCCTTCCTGCTGGACTCTCCCACTTCTTATAGCCCAGCACGGTGATGCAGCTCTGTCGTAATGTGAATCCAACTGGACGAGATAAAGGCACGAAACGTTATTGGATGTTTGTGCTGGTAAGGGAATCACAGTGCTGACCCTTGCTGCTCATTCTGCCACCTGGGCAAACTGAAGCAAAGTCCAGTCGTCCCCGTGCTGACTGTCAGACGTCCAACATGACTGTGAATCTTATCGTATTGATTAAATGAAACACTTAATCATCAGTAACAGCATCATCATTATGATAGTGACGGTTGGGAGAACATTTGTTGACGACACATCAGCTTCAGCAGAGATAATAACAGAGAAGAAGACAGAGTAGTACTTTATAAGCTTGTTTATAAAGTTAAAGTGAAGCACATTGTGATTTTGTTCTCAATATTGTTATTGTGTCTTCTTCTTATTATGTTGCTCTTTAGATAGTTTATATAAAATAAATGACCTTTTTAAGGAAGGACAAGTCATGTTGTTTTAAATAGGTGTTTTTTAAAGCATTTTGATTGAACTGATAAGTTTTGATCAATAGTTTGCTCTATTGATGTGGTCTTTGTTGTGTGCTTTGTGTATACCAAGGTCCATAGAAAGAGCACAAACTAGTTTAAGTTATAAATACTGTGGTATGTGGACTCACCCTAATAAAAATACACTGAGAGAAAATCATTCCTACTTTCATTTATGTAATGAAGTTTCATCATGATGTGGTAGAAGTATTAGATGGACTGTTTAGCAGTAACACAAAAGCTTAATAGCTATAATCTATTTTTTAAAGCAAAAACAAATGTTTTTTTAAAAAAAAGGTTAACAACAAATAATTAATTAAAATCAAACAGACTCATTTAACTGTGGAGTTTTATTAATTGTACTAAACCATGTGGATGTAAACCTTCTACCTTTGCTTTACATGCAACAGGGTTACAGCTACCAGTCTATCTTTATGGTGGCAATAAAGTAATGAATTCTCACCGCAACTCCAGCCCTGTCAGTTATAAATAATTTAATACATACTGGGTGAACATACATGAGCAGAAAACATATACTGTTTAATAAAACTTGAATTTTAACTATAAAGTTTTGATTAAAACCAGATGTGGGAATGTGATGGGAGACATTATTCTCTGTTCACCACTGGTCTGGACTCCCTTGGTGGAAACAGCTTAGGTTGTTTACATGCCTCAAACCCATCCTCCTAAAATAAAAAAAGTCCTCCAGACGTGGTCACTGTACAAGTAGCAGCGAGTGAAGGCACAGAGTTAAATATGGCATTCACACTACAAGTGCTGAAGGAGTAATTTACATTAACTGAGGATCATTGCAGTCAGAAGGGCTGAGAAAAAAATCTTGAACACGCTGTCTTGTTTCTACAAATCTGAGGTGGTTGCATAGTATAAAAAATTGACCTCCTGATACTCTGACTTATCTACAAACTAATTTATTATAGTGTAGTAAACTAAAGATCTGTTATATAAGTATATATATTATTTACTATTATTAATACTGATGCATTAGCAAGAAAGCACCGCTTTTATGTTTTCTTTGACTGAGGTGGAGCTGACTTAAAAGTTTAATTGTATCATTGTATCGTTGCATTTCATAAACTGATTGTATGTTTTTAATCTGTGAAACAAATAGCAGCTACAGCTGTCAGAGACATGTAGTGGAGCAAGTACTCACATCCTCCAAGTTTTAAATACTTCTTTAAGAAAAAAGTCCTGCATTTAAACATCTACTTTTGATAAATGTACATAAGCTATTAAAAGTTAAAGTAAAAAAATGCCCCAAACAGAGATATATTATTATATTTTACACACTTAGATTATATCTGGTGCTAATGGAATTATTTGTACAGTTGGGTCCAGTGGTTTCCAACACCGGAGGCTTCTTCCAAAGGGTCATGAGATAAATCTGATTAGATCATTAAAGGAAAGCCAAACTAATCTGTACAAACTTGTCTCAATTTTTTTTTTGTAGAAAAACATTTGATAATTATACTTTTGTGGCTTGAAACTATTGTTTAAATGAAACCATCTGTGAAGTTTATTTATATAGCTTATAGACATTTAAGACAGCGTATCAGATGTTTTTCTTATAAAGTAGAATCTAATTTTGAAACGCAACTAGTGAGCATAACCGTGAGGTAAATAGTAATAAATAACAATATTTTCCTGTAAGGTAAATATAGAGGTCCACTTGAAGAAATGAACCAAACATAGTATGTAAATATTTTTATTACAAAAATATTTTTTAGGCCTGTTGTGAAATTATCTTAACTGTAGAACAAACACACAGCAGCTTAGACAACCTGGAGAACAACGCCAGAACAACCAGAACCATCCCGTAATGCTGCATTGTGTAATGAAATGAGAGCACGCCCTCCAGTGAGCCGAACTCTCAATACAGTTATGATCTATGACTTTGTTGTTTCCTCTGTTGTGTGGGTGCTCTGTAGTAAACAATGTCAACAAGCCACAGCTTCACATCTGAAGGTTTTTTTCTTTCCTTCCGTGAGATTTTGGGTCCCACTCTGTTCTAATTTGTTTTAAAATTAGTTTTTCAGTGGAACCAGACGCGCAATGACTGAACCTATGTATAAATGCAGATTCAGCATGAAAAAGATTTATTCAAAATGGTCTCTGGTTCCTCATCTGAAAAGCCCTGGCCTCATCCCAGACCACAGAAAGAATGAAAAATGACACAAGGCCCAGAATGTTGTAAAAAACCCGAGAGGAGGTCCCATTTTCTCTATAAGTGTCTGTTCTGTTGGTGGTCCTCAAACTTAAACTTCATCCAAACCTTCACGATCTACTTGCTTGATTACCAGAAATGGCCTCATCTCCCACTTGTCGTCTTATCAAGCAAACTGAGTTACTCCGCTTTAAGTTTTAATCACATGCTTCAGGCTGGAGTTGGAGGGTGTAAATCCACACTGTAGTTGTACTCTGTTGGTGCCAGAGGAGAACAGAGGAGGATCAAATTTCTTGGCTTGAGATTTCTCTGATTTTCCACTGCTCCCTTCATGACCTTTAGAGAATGTAGGAAATATTACAATACCATTCATAAAACTAAACAACTGAACAAAACGTTTTAATTTTCTGATGCCCAAGTTAATGAAATGTAATATTTAGTCTTTTTTTTGTTTTGCATTGCATTAACACATTTTGTTCAGTTGTCACAGTTTAACTGCTGTGCCTCCTGACTATGTGACTATGGACACAGAGTGAACTATTTCATTGTGAATTTCTTTTAGTAACAAAGAAAGGACAATAAAACTAACATGCCTCTGGTTCAGTGTATAGTGCACCTAAAGAATTAAGTCCTGGCTTGATAATTTAGATAATATAATTTGCAGTATAAAGAAGAATCCATCATGAATCTCTGCTTGCTGTAATATTCGGATATATTGTCTGGACACTGATATTCTTGTTGATTATGTAGCAATAAATTGTCAATCACTAACTGGTATGTCTCTGTGTGTCATTTTCATGGGTGGACAAAACATGAGACACAAAATGCACTAAAAAACAAACAACAAGAAAACAAATAATAATACAGCTGAAAAAAGGGAAAAACCCTCAGGACCACACACCTGCAATAAATAGTAATACACGCAAAAACAAAATTACAATACAAACAAACAAACAGAATAATATCAGGATAGGCTTGTGCTAGATTAAACAACTTGCTGCACAACACATTACAAAAATCATGACACATTATTATCACAAACAGTGACCTGAACTGTAAGAGCCAAGTACACTGTTCACAAAAACGTAGCCACTGTCAAGAATAAACGCTAAAAACGATAACACATTTAACATACAAAAACGCACAGTTTAATAGACGGCATCAATTTAACAAAAAAAAATCACAGGGAGTCGCTAAAAATACAGTTGTAGTGATTCTTTACAACACTACGGAGGGTCCCTGAAGGCACCATTTGACTGGCAACCCCGCAGTCTAATCCAGAGACTGAGGATGCATAGCAGCAGTGCTGTGTGTCGAATCAGCGTCGGATAAGGGTTTCTTCGGGCTGTGATTGACAAAACCCTGCCACCACTTTGTTCGTTTAGGCTTTGGGGAGCGTTTCTGAAGCTGAAGCCGTCTGGTTGATCGGTGCAGATTTTCCTCCGGACTTCGCAGACGTTACGTGGGGACAATGGAATCTAACGTGATCCCGGACAGTATCCGCCCTCAGAGGCTGCAGCCGGGGATCGGGTTCGGATCAGGACCGACCGGGACCCTGCGCTCATCTCTCCGGCCCGGGGTTACGGTCCCCATCGCGCCGCTGCTGCCCTCTCCGGCCTCCCTGGCCGCTTCATGCGGGCCTCCCCCACCGCCCCCTCCGCTGCAGCTCCACAGCCTGTACGGCAGCCTGGGAGCGGGGCTGGGGTCGGGGGCCACCGGCCACTGTAACCCGGGGAACCCGGCGGTGCTGAAGGAGGCGGTGGAGGCTGTGGTTCGCAGCTTCGCCAAACATACACAAGGTTACGGCAGAGGTAACATCCAGTAAACGATGGTTCAGATAACGATCGATGTGTGTCACGCTGGCTGACTTCATAGCTGGGGAGGGGAGTTTAAGACCAGACACCACTTTTAACTGCGCCATCTGTTTAGCAGTGGATTAACAACAAAACTATTCATGTTTAGCTGCTCCACTTTGCATCGATTACTGTCTTAACGTTTCACCTGATGCAATTTCACCATAATGTTTCTATTCGTGAGGAAACTTTGCCTTTGATAACACAAGTTATGTGTAAGCACCGCTTCACAAACTTCATTATAGGATTAACTACTGCAGCGCTGGAGGCTTAGACAGAACAAGAACAATACGTTACATTAATATTGTTTTGTAACTGTGAAAAACTACTAACAATGAATAACAAAGGAAAGAGAAGGGCTTTGTTAGAAATTTAAACTATACATCATTTATTCACAAGAAGCCTGGTTTTTAAAGTTTGCTAAAACATATATGTATTTGCTTAAACCCGTGTTTATATGCGTCTTGTTGATAACCTGGACGTCATTCTTAACCCACCTGTTTATCGTTTTATTTACCACCACTGGCAAAACGTAGCTTCCACCTATCATTAGATCAACAACTGCTATAATGTTGGTAGTTGCAGATAATTTAAGTTCTCCCTGCATGTGCTCAAAGGATTTATTTCTAAACATTGCCCCCCCCCCCCCCTTCAGCTTTGACTACCAGCCTCTTCCCTCCTGTGTCCCATTTAGACTACTTAACACCTTCAACATTGGCAGCAGCACAAAGACATTTTTTAAGGCTGTATTTTTGTCTTAACTTCCCTTTTCAAACAAACAAATAAATAAATCCACATCTGGTGTGTTTTGCATTAGGCAAAACAATTTCCCCCAGATTATGATGCTATTTAGCTTGCCCACATTTTTCTTTTAATATAATCATTAGCATTTGCCAGGACGTTAAATGACCTTAATCTGCAATAAAAAAAACAAGACCTTTTTTCATACCATGCATCATGATTTTTTTAATACTAGAGAGACAGTATAGATTATTATTGTGCAACAGTGCTCCACTTGCTTTAAAATGGCCTGGTTTTACAACATAATTTGAAACATGCCACATTGTGAGGTTTAAGTCGCATGTCATCCTTCACTATCTCCCAGTATTTACTGTCTCTTTTCACTTTTGTCATTAAGGAAATTCTCAAAAACTGAGTATGAAACTGAAAAGGTTAGAAGCTCAGAAACACTTTTACACTTTACTTACTTATTAGTTGCTCTTAAGTCAAAAGTGAAGGCTACATGACAACATGTATTGAACTTTTAAAACTACATCATGGATTCATAGCTATCTGCAGGGATTTAGATATTTGCTGTCACGTTGCCTTACTGCCTTCGACGGTAACTTCTATGTTTGGCAAAGCTGCAGCACCAAAACCTACTGATCAGGGTCTGTGAGTGAGTGAGAAGCTGTCTGCCTGTGTTCGTGTCAAACGGCGGGAGAGAGCTGAGAAGTAACAGAAGTCAAAGATCTGTGAATAGTGTTGGTCACACTCACGTCTCCCCACAGACCCAAGTCCAAGTAATCATCTGTGACTCAGCTGCAAATTTAACTGCTTTTCTTTGTTGTTGCTTCCTCGTGGAGCACAAGAATATCATTTTCTCACATGAGCACATAAACTGTAGAGTTGCGGGTGTGTTTCTTTAAGAAGCTCCTCTGAAGTGATGCACAATTTCCTCTAGGCGACCAACAATTTTTTTTTAAGCAGGAAAATCCCCTGGCATCCTTGAAATGACCTTCCCCCCACCCTTTTCCATATTTGTGTTTAGAGAGGATGTTACAGAGCAAAGCCTGGATCTAATGGTGCTCTAAATGCAAACTAATCACAAAAAGAATTTACACTTGTACTGTAGGCTCTATGATATGTTTTATGTAAATAGGATTAATGATAAAAGACAGAGTTGATGTACCACAATGTAATGTTTCTTTTTTGTCTTTTCCTTCTAGTAAATGTGGTGGAAGCTTTACAGGAGTTTTGGCAGATGAAGCTGACCAGAGGGGCCGATCTGCGGAACGGAGCTCTGGTTGTTTATGAAATGGTCCCATCCAACAGCCCTCCATATGTTTGCTATGTCAGTCTTCCAGGAGGCAGCTGCTTTGGAAGTTTCCAGGTACAGAATTAACATTTTTCTGTTACGACTGTTCAACAGACAATTACGTTTTCTTTGATTTTACCCTTTATATTGTATGATTAATGTAAGAAAATGGCCAAACGTGCTTCGTGATACAGGCCTGAACTAAATTTCCATCATACTTGCATTCATAACAAACCAAATATGGATGTTGTAAACATAACACCACTAAGCACCAAATTAAGCTCTGTGCACACTTTTCTCCATGCAAAGCAATCTGTTGTTAGTCCTTTGACTTTATATAGATATTTATCCGCTTGTATCTGACTCCTACTGCACGTCATCAACAGTTCTGTCCCACCAAGGCAGAGGCAAGACGAAGCGCTGCCAAGATTGCCCTCATGAATTCTGTTTTCAATGAACATCCCTCACGTCGCATCACAGACGACTTTATTGAGAAGAGCGTGAGTGAGGCCCTGGCCTCCTTCAATGTAAGTCATATTAATTACTGAAGAGGACGTTGTGTGATTAACTTACTGACAAAAGAACATTGATTACAGAAATCCAGTAGTTGCTTTGCAATTATGCAATGCGTACTTGCAAATAAGTAAGAAATTAGCGTGGACTGGTTCCCAGAATCACTCGCTTTTGACAAGAGGGCTCCTGTTTCATTATATGGAAACAGCTGCACTAAATTAAAAGTAGAACATTTGTAAACTAAACACTGAGGATATTCTTTAAATAATTGACTGTACTTATAAGGTGCTCAGTAGAGTAAAAATATTTTCTCTGCATTCAGCGATGTGTGTATCTTTGGATTTTATTGTCGTTCTAGTAAAACATTTTCTGAGCTGATTTTCTTTTACCTGCCAAAACATTGCTCCATATAGACATCAATGTAGGAAAAAAAATAAGCATCAGATATTTCAGTTATCCTCCTCAGTGTCTGTGGCTGACGTCAAAGTCTAAGAATGTGAGTTAGCATATGCTACATAAGTAAAGCGGTGGTTATTAACTGTCCTTCCTTGACAGGGAAACAGAGAAGAGGCAGACAATCCGAACACAGGAATTGGGGCATTTCGCTTCATGCTCGAGTCCAACAAAGGAAAATCCATGCTTGAGTTTCAGGTGCATAAAAATCATAAATGTCTTCAAATGTTTTTCATGTGCTGAGCATTAATGTGTCTAGCAAATGTTTTTAAAGAGATTTCTAGCGTGTATCCCTAAAGCAAACTAGTGACACCCTTTGACAAACATACCAATACTCTGTGTGGATATACTGTAGCTCACAGATCTCCAGTGGGGTTAAAGGCAGTACTGTGAGCCCACATTAGACCTGAGCCTGGAGCTGGGACATAGTTTCCAACTGGAATCAGGAAATCAGAAGGCAGCTAGTATGGTCATAATTTGCAGCTCTGAATTAGTATATACTGAATATATTTAAAGTGAGTTTGGCTTCATGTTTGTGCTTTAGGAGCTGATGACTGTATTCCAGCTGCTGCACTGGAATGGAAGCCTGAAAGCCATGAGAGAGCGACAGTGTTCCCGACAGGTACTGCATGATAACCACAAGTCCATCTCCCAGCACTGGTTGTCATCTTTCAAAATTTTTTAAAGTGAAATAAATATAAGTCTTAGTTAGTTAAAGCTACACTATGTAGCTATTCATATATGTTGCTATTTGTAGAAATGCTCCCAAACATATCTTTGTGTGGAACAGCGCTGTTAGGTGCTGGGCAGAGCCAAGTGAAGTGATTTTGAGTCTTGAGACCCCAAAAATACAATGTAGTTTTATTCATGGAGTAGCTTTGGAGTAGCTGAGTCCTGAGAACAAATTACATATATAAAATAACACCAGAAGCCATTTAAGTCGCACAAAGCAGTCATCCCACATACAGATAAGAAAAGTATTCATAAAATCCCTGAATGTCTTCTGTTTTCTTTTCTGTTTGCCTGACACTTTATCATCTAAGTTTGGATTGCTGATGCAGAGGAGTATAGGAGTTTTAGATTGTTTACCTGAAATTTTAAGAATATCCACTTTTATTGCCATTGAAGACTTTGGCTTTGGATCTGCATGAATTGTACTAGACTGTACTACACATTTAAACAAGAAAGAGGGCTTAACACTATCAAGCATTTAGCTTTGGCTCATTGATGTTACTGAACTTTCCAGGAGGTGCTGGCTCACTATTCCCACCGGGCACTGGATGATGACATGCGCACTCAGATGGCCGCCGACTGGGTGAATCGAGAACAGAGCGTAGCAGGCACTATTGCCCAGGAGCTGGCCTCCACGGAGCGAGAACTGGAGGATGCCAGGCTTGCAGGCAGAGAACTGCGTTTTTACAAAGAGAAGAAAGATATCCTGATGTTAGCTGTGGGTCAACTCAGCGCAGCCAACACTGCCACCCTGCCCTCGCACTAAACTTACCCATCCATGATGGAAACATGCCTTCACACTTCGTAGGATTCCTGGTAACAGTATTGAATATTTCATACAAAAAAAGGGTGTTTTGTCTTCTAGGTTTCATATTGTATGTTTTGTTTTGAGGACCAGGTAATTAGGCCTTGCTTTTAGAGTATGCACATGAGTCCATAAGACAAATGCTTGCCGCTGCAGCCTCTTTGTGCCTAGTGATTACAGGTTAATAGTGCTTTTTAAAATTACCTGTAACTTTGCTTGGCATACCAGCTGACTTGGGTTTACATATTTTTGCATTATTTCATACTGTATTGACTCAGCGTAGACTTATGGAAACAAAACCTGCCTTTCATCAGTGAATGTACGGGACATGTGTTTATATGACAGATCAAACCAAACACTTAAGTCAGGCCAGGCTGTTTTTTGTAAGGCCTGAGTGTGTTTATTTGCATATATGATTTTATTTCATCTTATAATTTAAGATGGAAAATGTATGCATCTTAAAACCCTGATAGAAAGTACCCTGCATGCATTAATTAACTAAACCGTAATCACACAGAAACACAGGTTACTCACATAGCAAAAACTCACCAACAAAGGGGATAAAGGAGTCCACTAAATATTAGCTGTTATTTTAAATGAAATTATGTGTACTTTGCAGCTCTGACTGCAGCTCAGGTTTTTGAAAAATCCGATAGTGAACCATCACGTTTTTTTATTTTGTTTGTGACGGCTTTTGATAACTATTTCCGTTGACCATGACACTTGCTGAATGTATAATTTCAGTGCGCTCTCAACTAAAGGACCTGCAAAGCAATGCTATTTAGACCACAGAATTACTCTGGTGACACAGGTTGTGTTTGTCATGTGCTTCATCTTGGGGAGTTCAAAAGAGATGGAGCTTTATAGACTAAAATGTAGTTGGCAGAACTGAGGAAGCTTTTGTTAATATTGACTTTGGCTTTTTAACAAACTCATTCATCATGTGTGAGTCATTAGAGCCAACACAAAACAGTACCAGAACTTTTGGTTTCTGTTTTTTTAGTGAAAGCAGAATTTGGTTGGTAGCAGTGCTAGTGTACATCCATGGGCTCAACACTGACAGTCAGCTTTTAAATATGTTATGGTGAAGGACCTTATTTCTTTTACACTGTAAATGTGATGTTTTATATCTTAAATGTATTTTAATACATTATAGGGATGAACGCGTTTCAACGAGTAGCCTTTTAAAGACCCCTTGTAATAGAAATGAGACTTTAATTGATAATGTGTGGATCTGGCTGGAAGGAAATGTGGGCAGCGAGTTATGCAAGTTAAACAGCAGGAAGGCTCATTCTTGTTGCTGAATGCTGTATTACCAACAGCCGAAGCTGATTACACATAATTTAAGGAGACGGCCAATAAAAAAAAAAAAAGAAGATGCAAGAGTATGATTAAAGCCAGACCAGTTGCTACACTATTGACTGTGTTACTGTATCTCTTCTCCCAGATTATTGTGCCTTTATGAAATTCATAGCATGCAATGGTTTGACCCTTAAAAACTGAAATTTCATCTAATGGGGTCTTTAAAAATGCTGCTACTCTACTTAAAAAAAAAACTTTTGTTATTTCATGTAAAAGTAGTTATATAGATTACATTCTATATTTCTGTTTCAACACCTTAATATGGTGTTATGAAGGATTTGTTAAACCTTACTATATTTGGTATAAAGTACATTTATAATCTCTCTCTCTCTATATATATATATATCATTGGTTTGGTACGCTTGCAAACTATATGTGCAGCACCTTCAGAACAATGTTTATAACAAATTTTCCCTTTTTGGCAAAGACCCAGTAATGTTAAAAAATATGGTTTAGCTGATGTAATGCACAATTTGACACCACGATTCTGCAGTTTGAATGCAGTCCAGTCAATCTCACATTTTCATTTTTGTTTACTTCATTTCATTCATTTTTTTCTGAACAGACAAATTTTCAGTAATTGTTGTTCTTAAGATTCCAACTTAAGAATATAACTTAATTTATATACAACTTTTTACTGTTAATTTACTGTTACTGTACTCATGCTAAAGCTCAAATGTAGTCAATGAAGAAAATGAGCTGGTTATAGAAATGAATCTGGAGAAGTTGAATTGTATGTTTTGTAATGTTCTTCTAATTTAGATTCTTATTATATTTTTGACCACAAGCCATACATCTCTAAGCTCTCTTCTTCTTACAAATGCCTTGGACTTTTTCTTTGTTTAAAAAAAATTACGTTCTCATCTTTGGCTTTAATGCATGATGTTTTGATTAAATTCTGTTTTTATGTTTCATATTATATACAGTATTGTTTTTTACATGTTTCTGAAAGCTCTTATTATATGTATTTTATACGAACATTTTGTATTCCATGTTTATACTTTTAGTAGATTTATATGATGTAATAAACTGTCTGATACAACTGTTTATTAATTTGTCATGTCACTTGTTATGGCTGCTTAGTATATGGGTGACTGCCTGAACCAACATAGTGGGGATGAACTATGGTGACAAGAATCGGTATGATTTAATGACAATTCTTTCAGTTGGAATAAGCACATTTTTATAAATTACCTACTTAAAAACAAGAACTAAGTTGTTGTTTTTTTTTCCGCCTCCGGTTCACACCGGAAGAGGCGAGGCCTCCGTTTAGAACGCTCACCGTCCGTTGTTCATTCAACATGGCGGCGGGACCAATTTCGGAAAGAAACCAAGGTAATTGTATAATTCTGATGAATTTTTCAGCCTTTTATTTTGCTCATGCAAATCGGTTTGTTGGTTACACTTCATATTGCTCATCGTGTTTCGTTCAGCGCCGATAGACGCTTACTTAGCTAACAGTTTGTGGGAAACTATAGTCGGCCGATCACATGGAAGTGAATGACGCTAGTTGTCGTTAGCTTGACTTGGCGTTTGTTTAACCATGCAAGTCATTTTTCACTTTACTATTATTTTACCTGCGTTCTCCATATGAGTCCTGATATATCGCTGATTGGTTGGTGTGATGGCTGTTGTTCTTTGCTTGTTAGAAGAGCTCATGTAATGTTAGGTTAAGTTGTGTTGGCTAACTGTTAGCCTAGCAAGCTAACGTTTATGAACAAAGCTAACGCAAACATCTATTTGTATTGACTAAATTAACAACCGTACTTTGTTTCTCACAGCACTGCGTCGTTTTGCCAAAACATTTTGAATGACTTGATCTGATGCTTTGGTCTTTGAGAAGACATAATCACTACATTTACTTATGATGACTTTAGCTAATGCTAGACAAATTCATTCATTAGGAACTTTCAGGTACTTTTATAGCTAAGCTATTTTAGTTTTTTGTTATCCAAAGAGACAGACTTCAAGATTAGTACTATGACTGTTATTGTTTTGATCTTCAGTTTAGTTTTGGTGTACACTGTCATTGATGTAATCTCACTAGTGTCGGTAAGAAGTAAATTGATAAAATCATTTATTCAGCAATTGTTCTTACACTTATAAAAGGTTTTAGCAAGAGTAAAGTGTGTATGAAGATTGTATGTAGAGCTTGGATACTGTGTTTATAATTTTGTGCTTAAGGTTTAAGTCTTGAATACTAGTACAATACAAGCAGAAGGATTAGCAACCACCATTGTGGACCCTAATGGGGTTCCTGATTAATAAATACATGGGGTTTCAAATAAATTAATAAAATGGATACATAAGTAAGTGGAAAAACTGGAATAATTAATAGTGATAGTTATATATTATTATATATATATATTATTATAGACATGATTAGTTCTATCATATTTGTGGCAACCCTGGTATACTCAAATATGTCCCCTGGCAACTTAACTAAGCATCTTATTTATTTATTTCATTCTTATTTCTTTTTTCAGATGCCACCGTGTATGTTGGTGGCTTGGATGAGAAAGTGTCAGAGCCATTACTATGGGAGCTTTTTCTGCAGGCTGGTCCTGTGGTCAACACACACATGCCAAAAGACAGAGTCACTGGGCAACATCAAGGTTTGTATCAGCAGCATGTCCTTGAAGGGAGTATAGAACCTCTAGAAGTGTTTGTGTTTTATCAAATCTCTGAGACAAAATAAATGACAAGCATGCCTCATTTCTTTTGCTTCTTCCTTAGGATATGGATTTGTGGAGTTCCTTAGTGAAGAAGATGCTGACTATGCCATCAAAATCATGAATATGATAAAGCTCTATGGAAAACCAATTCGAGTTAATAAAGCCTCAGCACACAACAAAAACCTAGATGTGGGTGCAAACATTTTCATTGGCAACCTGGACCCAGAGATTGATGAGAAACTGCTCTATGACACATTTAGTGCGTTTGGCGTGATCCTGCAGACGCCTAAGATTATGCGAGACCCAGACACCGGAAACTCCAAGGGTTACGCTTTCATCAATTTTGCCAGCTTTGATGCATCCGATGCTGCCATTGAGGCCATGAATGGCCAGTATCTCTGCAACAGGCCGATCACGGTGTCGTATGCTTTCAAGAAGGATTCTAAAGGAGAGCGACACGGGTCGGCTGCAGAGCGACTCTTGGCTGCACAGAACCCTCTCTCCCAGGCAGACAGGCCTCACCAGCTGTTTGCAGATGCTCCACCACCACCGTCTGCACCAACACCGGTCCTGACAGCAATGGGAGCTGCGATGCCCATTCCAGGTATTGATGGAAGATGGTGGATATCTATGCAGGATGTTAGTTAGTTAGTTCTTAGTTCTTTTAAGCTGTATACTTGATCCCAGTTGAAAATAACATTTTGAGCACAAAATCTATAAAAAACTATTTATTAGCTGGTGTGGAAAAAATTGAACACACTTAAGTTTACAGGTTTACTGATCAGACATAACATAGTCATGTATGGATTGACACTTTTTTTTTTTTTGAAAAACACTGACATTAATCAAATGTTTCTTATTAATAATTTGATCTTAACTGATGTTGGTAACTAAAAGGAAACATGACTGCTGAAAAATTAGGTCCTTTAACGAGCTATAGATAAGTTATAACTATAGCTAGTATAAAGGTGTTTCTCACTCTGTGTATACTAATATTAAAAATAAAAAAAAATTAAAGGTAAAATATTGCCTTTAATATGCAACTTGTTTCTTTGCAGGTATGCCACCTCCTGGTGCTTTCCCTCCTGTTCCTCCTCCAGGGTCAATGCCTCCTTCTATGGCCATGCCTCCAAATGCAGGGGGACCAGGCCCACAGGCTGGTGGTGGCCCTCCACCTGCACATCCACCCTTCCCTCCTGGCAACATGCATCCAGGTATGGACTTAGACGTGTTTGGACTGTCAGTTATAGCAACAAAGTTCTGATATGTGCAATATGTATTTGTGTCATAACTTGTTTAAATGGATGTTATGGATCTTGTAAAAACTGGGAAAGAAGGGTTATCCTGGTGGCTTCATGGTTGAAGATACTGATCATTTAATAGTAGCACCCCAAGTGGATGTAAAGCCAATTGCTTTTGCTCTCATTTTTTTCATGTTTGTGCTGTCACTAAACCTGGGCTAGTCTGGCACAATTTTGCCAAACAGGCAGAAAATAATATCTTTACTTAAATAGCATATAATAGCAATAATTTGGATAACTGAATGGCATTTAAAATCAATGGTCTCTTACATGCAACTGAGTAAAAAACTTTACTATCCATAATTGACAGTATTGATGTCCTGTGTTCTGTTTGTTTTACTATACAGTGTGTACATTTCCAATGCAATTGTTTGGTATTTCAGCAAAAACATGCTATAAACTGGGTTTATTCACACAGGTATGCCTCAGATGCCTATGCCCCCTCCCGCTCCACCTGGCATGGTGCCTCCTCCTCCTGCTCCACCAGGATCAAATCAGCCACGGGCACCGCTACCCCCTGGCATGCCCCCACCCCCACCCATGGGAATGCCTCCCAGAGCACCGTATGGACCTCCCATGGGTAAGCACTGTGCTCTTTGCTGTCAAATAAGTATCTTAAACTCCTGAATCTGAACTTTCATGTGTAGGAAAAGTGTTTTGCATTTTGCAATAGACCCAGTGCTGTATTGTCTGTAAAATAACAATTGAAGTTTGACACTCATGTGTTAAAATCCTTACCCACATACCCATGATAAATGTCCTGTTACAGGAAGACCTGTTAATCATAAACCAAATTTTCATGCTGGGACATCGCAGCATATTGAATTTTTCAAGAATACGTTCACCATAGACAAGGTATGTCTAATAATGAAAAGAATAAATCTTGCTTTTTAAATTCCTCTCATAAAGTTGACAATCATGAGAGAAATGTGGTCAAATTGCCTTTTTCCTAAAAAGAGTATATATAGGTGGATGACACTGATTTAGGGTTAGGTAGTTTCTTCATGGTCTAAAGTCTTTCTCTTACAAGACAAGTGATTTTACCACATTTCTGTCATGGTTGTCAACTTTATGAGGAATTTTAAAAAGATGGATTTTCTTCTTTTCAGTATTAGAAGTAGATTGTCTATGGTGAAGAAAAAATTTAACAAAGAAAATTCAATATGCTAAGATGTATCAGAAATCTGTTTTAAGGGTGAAGTTTTTAGCATTGTTTTTATTGCACAGTGGACAGGTTTCTTTACACTCTAGAATTACCCTGATCTAGAAATGAAAGATGTTCTCGATCTTCTCTAACATCTGCTGAGGTCTTAGTTTGAGGTAAACCTAACACCTAACGTGTTTTAGAATAAGCTTAAGTCATGACTCAATCACTGCATGAATTCAGCTTAATGGAGGCAAAAATATGTATGTGTAAATGTAGTGTATCTGGTGATTTTCAAGAGGCTTTATTTTTTAGAGCACTTTCAAAAGTGGCCATTATTCACCACAACTCAAACGCCCTTCATATGATTGTATACTGAGAGAAAACTGAAGCAGTTTACAGTGGTTGGCTTCAGCTGTGGTTAGTGCAGATGATCAAACCTCTTACTATAACCCCTCTTTGCCCCTCTCAGGTCATCCTGTGCCACCGGGTATGAGAGGGCCTCCACCTCCCATGCCTCCACCTGGCTACGGTGCTGGTCCTCCTCGTCCTCCTCCTCTGGGCTTCCAGAGAGGCCCCCCTATGCCACCAAGGCCTCCAGGTGCCCCACCGCGTGTTCCTATGAGAGCACCAATCCCACCGTAATCCATCTCAGATTCCAGAAATGCGCTCTGATTTAGATTTTTTTTTAAACACCTTTAGATCTACTCAAGTTTGTAACGTAAAAATAATTTAACCCCCATTTGTATTTTTTGCTTGTTGTACAGATGAAAGACCCTTGGTGAATAAACTTTTTAGTACAAATTTTGAATGTTTGCTTTTATCTATAATTCCTCAGGTCAACCCAGGACGTAACATAACAGTAACTGTTCTTAATAAGGTTTGGCTTTGTGAGGAGCATTAATGTGCTTGAAACACTTCGACATGTCTTAGAAGGACAGAAAATGTCTGAACATCATTTTATTTGGTTGTCTTGTTTCTCTGGCTGCTTTCTGGCTGGCCCTGCTTACTGAGGCAGTTAGTTAAATGGAGTCACCAGTCATTTTATTGGCTGTGATTTGCTACCGTGTTTCCACTGTTGAAAAAAGGTCAGTGCACTCACATATTGTTGTCTATATGATTTAAAGGACTATTTATCACAATTTTTAAGACAAACTATATATATTTTTAAGTTAAATTTTGTGCTAAAACAAAGCCGCTGTACCCCAGAGAACACATCAGTGTCCTCTGCCATGCTTCCAGTGGAACTATTAATGTAGCTTTGTTGTGTTGGTAAATTGTAGCACAATGTTTAATTAGGTTTACAGTGAGAATCCAACACATACATAAAGCTTTTATTTACTCCACCTAGATTGTATATGACATAAAATGTTTCCTATATGTTTAACAACAGTAAACCAACATATGTCTAACACAGAGGTAGAAGGGTCAGTAATAAATATGTGTTATGTTACTTGTAATAGTTTTTGTAAAGACACAATCTTACAGTGTGAGAGATTTTATTTTTCAGTGGAGCAGGTGATAACTCCCGTTTATTCGTAACTGGTCCACAAATGAATCAAGACTATGGCAACTGGTTGGCATGGCAACAGGAGTCAGGTGTTCTTGCACGTGTGTGTTGTCTCTTCACACAATTTCTTCTTCACATTCATCTATTTGCAAGATGGACACGTTTGTGCGCGCATGCGTGCGGCCGTGACAGTTGATTCAATAAGAAACGAGTAATTTTAAGATGCGGTGCACAAACCTGTCATTAGCCTAATTGCGTTCAGGTAGGGGAAAAGCGTAATTTGCGCCATCTTAAAGGCGCACCAGCAGAGGTAAAGCTTTTGCAAAGTGGAGATAGTGAGCGCAGACTGTGTGCAGATATGCGCCAAACCCTCCAAATATGAAGGCGTCACTTTACCGCTGCGCTTGGGTTTGCGTGGGGGAGGGGACCCCTGCGCATCACTGAGTGTGCGTGTGTGTATGCCGTGGGCTTCTCTCCTCCAAACCGCACAGCATCATCACTCGGTTCACAGCAACAGCCTCGTACGCATCCTCCTCCTCTTCATCATCATCACCACCACCACCATCATCTCCAGGCTGAAGAGGGACGCTCGCATCGCGGGAATTAAGGTGAGCTGAATTTTAACGTGGATAACAATTTGTTAATGACAGATGTGGCGTCTCGTTAGTGTCTTTGATGCGTAAAGGCATCGTGATGAAGATGAGATGGGCGTGTTCTGAAATGCTTTTCTTCACATAGCGTTTAAAGACCGATTTTGTGAATCGAGATGTCGGCCTGTAATCTAATACAAGTCGTGACGACCTGCTGGCTGTGATTTCTAAGAATGAGCACAGATGTCAGGATGCAGGCGAGCAGACGATCGCCTGGTGTAGTTGACAGATTTATATTTTAATCCGAGCGTGTTTGCGGGCTTTGTGTAAATTGGCCTGTTAGTGACACGGCCTGTTTTCCCATAAGATTTCTGAAGAGCGTGATGACTGGAGTGGACGCTTAAAATCGCACGTATCTATTCACAATATTACATTCACATTTATTTTTGCTCTGATCTATTCTTTTTGCTGCTTGTTAAAAAACAGCACAGATGTAGAAAATCTGCCTGGAGTCAGAGCTGTTAATAATATTCAGCGTGAGGGAAGATTTGGGGACTCTCATTATCTGTGGAGTCCAGATTTTACATCACGACACTTGACGCCTGATAGAAATCTTCTCGGCGCTTCGTGCTGATGGAAATCTGCTCTGCATGGTCCGTGCGAGGAAGTGGTAACCTGATGCTGATTGATTTTCGAATGGGGGAGGCCAGGGAGCAACACATCCTCCTCATCCTCAGGCCTTCATCTCGTCTCCACTGGCAGGGCTGTGTGTGGTCCAGACTGAGCGAGGCTGTGGAGATGCTGTCAGCTAGAAAACGAAATGAGAAAGGATGTGATGAGAAAGTAGCTAAAGTATTCTTTAAGTCTAAGAGTTTGTGGAGAGATACGGGAATAAAAAATGAGTGTATCTGTAGCTACTTGTTGCAGTGGATGAGGCAGATTACAAACAATGTATAAGGTGAAAAACAAATCAAAGAAAGCCCATATGAGGAATATGCATGTTTCTGGATCAAAGCATCAGAGACTTTTAAACTCAACCCAACCCTTGTTAATGTAGTTCTGTGGTTTTCCCAACATGATGTGTCAAAATGTCTGCTGTGAAGAAGATAATGAAGCTTAGCGAGTGCCCACCCACACGCTGCTGTTGCTGTTGCTGCTGAGGTCTAATGACACAAAAGAAATGAAAACATCTGTCCAGATAAAACGTAAAATAAAACAGCTCTGTTGTCTTCGCCTTTGCTCGTCCTGTTTTACACAGGCGTGTGTGCATGTGTTTTGCACAGGATAGTGATTACGGGCCTGTAAGTGCTTTGGTCCTAGATATTATTAGTTTAGTGTCCCACAGTTTAGCCTGGCTGACCAGGCCTGCAGGGGTTTCTTTGATCTGTGCCAGTAAATCTGCTCGTCATGCTGGAGATGGAGGATCTGTGTCCTTATGATAGGAGGTGATGTGTGAGTGAAATAAACGAACCAACTGTTTGCAGTGAGAGAGAAACAGGTGGTGACATATGTCTACTGTAGATAATCATATGTAGAGGTGAAACAATTAGTTGATTTACAATATCTATCGATTGACACTATTTTTCTTAATCATCATAAAGTAATTTTATTGCAAAAGTGTCAAACATTATCTGGTTCCTAATAATATGAGGAGCTGAAGCTTTTCTCTGATTTGAATAAACAGATAATGTGTAAGTGAGTACCTGTGGGTATTTGGGCTGCTTTTCAGACAAAACAATTTCACCAGATAATTGGAGGATGCTGCCTTGAGCTCTGGGATGTTGTGATGAAATTAGATGGCTTAGATTTGTGCTCCCACTTTTAGATCACAGTTTTTCACCATATAGGTCTTAACACATTTAAATAAACAACAATGACAACAATTTGCACTCTTGTTTAACTGATAAAGAAATGAGTCAATTAAAACGTTACTATCGTTACTATTCTTTTCTGTATTTGCTGGTGTTGTGACTGTATGTGTGTCATTCATCTTTTATGATTTAAACTTTGTTCTACAGATAAAGTTTTCCCTCTCTGTACAGTGACCTCGTGTACTTTTTTTTTTTTTATTCTGTTTTGACATTCTGTTGTTTTCTTATGTTTGTAACCTTAATATATTTATATACTGTATGACTAGGTCAAAAATATAAAAATGCATAAAAATGCAATCATGAAGACCATCATTAGGGACCGGCTCTGGCTGTGTGCAGTATATAATATACCTGACAAACATGTCTATTAGTACCTGCTGCACCTTGGTTTTGAAGCAGGAGTCAAAATCTATTGTTTCACTGCACCACAAATTGAAAGTGACATGTTATTTCATCCCATGGCGACACAAACCACACAGTGTCTTATAATACAGATGCATATGGATGCTATAAGAGTCAGTGCTCTATACATATTTTTCAGGAGAACTGTCTTTCTAAAGGAGATGTGAAACTGCTGAAGGTAAATTAGACGTAAATTCTGCATCATCTTCTTATTCTCAATTTCAAGCCTCATTTGTTTCAGCACAGAACCAGTTTTTCAGTTGTTCAGTTCAGAAATGGCTTCATTTGATTAATCAATGAGGTTAACTTTAATATTATGAATGTATGTACAGTATGTCACAAGTGTGACATTTCATCTCTCACAGTAATCAAGAATTAGCATTTTAGTTAAAATGACCTAATGAAGAAGACATGTTGATATGGTTTATAGGGTGTTATGAGATGACCACATCAACAGTGAAGATCTTAATTCTTTTATTCCACACTTGTGTCTGATCCTTCCAGTCACATTTCATTTGAGTCATGGTTATGCACTGTAGCTCCTCACCACGAATTGAAGGCATTCACGGTTATTTCTTCACCAGGAAACATCCATTAAAAATCACTCTCACTCTTGAGGCCTGGGTGTCTCGCCCTGTAATTAGCACATGCTGGGAAGATATGAAAATGCAACAGGTGTAGTATGGAAACACATCATTAAGGGGTGGTTAGGTATTGTGATTAGCTGAACGTGAAATGAAAAATGAACAGCTCAACAGATAAAAGATCTGGCTGCAGAGTTATAGACATCGAGCGACTAAGAAACAATAGCCATATATGGGTAAACTCCTCCTCCCCCACCTACAGGACAAACAGCAGTCATTTTGTAAAATGTGAATGTGAATAATAAAACAGTAAGACAGAGGATGCAGGACAGGAAGGGCGTGACTGGAGAACTGGCAGAGGGGAGAGGAGCAGACTGAGCACAAGGGTATACGACGGCATTTAGGGAAATGTGACACACCTCTGACCTCTCAGGCTCCTGGGTCTGAGCCCATTAGGTCTGTTTGGTAATCCATCTATGGTAGTAGATCACAAGAAATGTATAAATATGGACATGAATTGCTACAGAAGCAAAATTGGCTCATTTATATTTCCACTTTCTCCCCAGGCATAAGAAGAACCTGTTGTCATTTCTGTGAGGTGAATCCTGAACAAAGGGGAGTACCGGCAAGTTCAGGTGGCCTCTTTACACAACCTTTGACCACGCTTGAATCTCCCGAACCTCTTTAAAATGGAGGACAGCTACCAAAACCGGACTGCCTTCATAAAAGGTGCCAAAGACATTGCCAAAGAAGTCAAGCGGCAAGCTTCTAAGAAGGTTGGTCGTTCAGTGGATCGGATGAGCGATGAGTACAGCAAGCGCTCCTACAGCCGCTTTGAAGAGGATGATGACGATGACTACCCCATGCAGGGAAGCCAGGATGGAGGCTACTACCGTGGAGACAGCCAGGCGGCCAACGACGATGAGGGTGGCCACAGTGACTCCACAGAGGGTCACGATGAGGACGATGAGATCTACGAGGGCGAGTACCAAGGAATCCCCAGGGCTGATTCAGACAAAGGTAGCCTCGCTGGAGGTCCGGGCTCGGTGAGGGCTGGAGCTCAGCAGTTCAAAGATATTGGTGTGTCAGAGGCTGAGAGGAGGAAGGACCAGGAGGAGCTGGCTCAACAGTATGAGACCATTTTACAAGAATGTGGTCACGGGAAGTTCCAGTGGAGCCTGTACTTTGTCCTGGGGCTGGCGCTCATGGCTGATGGTGTGGAGATCTTTGTGGTTGGGTTTGTCCTCCCCAGTGCTGAGAAGGATATGTGCCTGTCTGAACCTAACAAAAGCATGCTAGGTAAGACTATTGACAGGTTCTGCTGTTTTTGTACAGATTTTGGTTTGATTGTGACACATTGATTGTGACACATTGTGTCAAATCTCAAATTTTATGCTGAACCATAGACTTCAGTTGTTGTCCAAAACCTATAAAAAACAGTCACACTGTGTCACACTGACTCAGTCCCACATACACACTGTAAATACTGCCAGTAGTTTCAGCAAAATAATAAAAAAATACAGCAGTGCACCAATAAAGGCACAGAAGCAAGTAAACATTCATGTCAACAAAAAAAAAGTCTCAAACGTAAGAAATAAATTTGAATAAATGTGTTATGAGAAATGACCACAATGATAAAAGTGCAGTCACACCTCCATTCTCTTTGGTAGCATTTGCTGCAAAGAGTGAATAAAGGAAATTAGGTTATTGATTGAAAAACATCGACACTTGTGTGACCCCATTTTTAAAGATCTGCAGATCTCCAGTAGGGAATAAAATTTGGGTTAAACACCACGAATAGAGCAGTGAAGTCAGAAAATATTTAAGACCACAAAGCATTGTTGGTTTTAGTGCTTTTAATAGGATTTGTTGGCAATAAAAGAATCAAATAAAACAATGAATAAATAATAAAGCCCAAAAGGAATAAAGACAGGAACAACTCCCGTTTTAATAAATCACATAAAACTATTTTGCTGTGAAACTACAAAGAAATCAGTGGTAAAGCTGTAAACCATACGGTTTAACAAAAACTGGCATTTTGTGTTTACACTGGTAATATTTGTATCTCTTTCGCTCTGTCCACAGGCCTGATTGTATATTTTGGGATGATGGTTGGAGCTTTTCTCTGGGGAGCTCTGGCTGACCGGATAGGCCGTCGGCAGTCTCTCCTCATCTGTCTCTCCATCAACAGTATCTTCTCCTTCTTCTCCTCCTTCGTCCAGGGCTACAGCACCTTTCTGTTTTGCCGGCTCCTCTCAGGTGTTGGGTGAGTAGTAATATAATTTCCTTTTCCAATTTGGGCCATGATTTTCTAAATTTTGCTGAAATATCTCATCTGTTTTGAAAGTTACTTAATGGTAAAATTGCTTTGGTTTAGAGGGAGTGATATTATTTGATACTGTCCAGCAGGACCATGGGAAACACAAAATGTCAAACCCAAAAAGCAGTTTAAACATCAACATAATAATACTTCCTATAAATACATAAATTAATTTAATAGTTCAATAGTTACAATTTGTGGCGATATTATTAAGGTAAGGTAAGACTTTACTGAACACTTAGTTTAGAGTTTGGTGATGGCAACAACCATAAAATAATTTAGAAATGAGCAAATAAATTAGTAACTAGAAATAAATAAGCAAAAAGATGCCATATCTATCTGAGACTACGCTGCATAGATACAGAGATGTTTTAGTGAAGTGGCAAATAACTAAACCAGTGCAGTAAATTAAGATGATATATAGTTATTATTTGCTTTTAACTTGACAACCTAGTCTCTGTGCATCTCTGGAGCCATTAAATACAGAAACAGTTTGACTCTGGGCTCTGTTGGTTTCTGATCTTTGCAGAATTGGTGGTTCAATTCCCATCGTGTTTTCCTACTACTCTGAATTTCTGGCCCAAGAGAAGCGTGGTGAGCACCTCAGCTGGCTCTGCATGTTCTGGATGATCGGGGGAATATATGCATCTGCTATGGCCTGGGCTATAATCCCACACTATGGTGAGTACCTGTAATCTGTCAGTTAATTTATGTGGTTAGCTGGCTCAGTTCAATGGTAACAAAATCTACCTACAGGATACCACTTAAAACTCAAACTTGGTTCAACCTTGTTTGTTGCTGACACTGCACTGAGGCTGACCTCTGACTTCCCTAGCGGGAAGAAAAAAATAAAATGTGCTTCATACTGTCTATATACCGATTAAGCTTTAAAAGATAGATTGTTGTTATCTGTTATTGATTTGAGTTTAAGATGTGAACTTAGTCTTTCTTGTTTGCTTGTTTTTGTCTTCTCAGGATGGAGTTTCCAGATGGGCTCAGCTTACCAGTTCCACAGCTGGCGTGTGTTTGTGTTAGTGTGTGCGTTTCCTTCTGTTGCAGCCATAGCTGCTCTCAGTGCTATGCCAGAGAGCCCACGCTTCTACTTAGAGGTTAGCAGATGTTCTTTCTGACAAGATTAGCTGGTTTTCTTCATACAAAACACAGTACCTAAAGCCAAATATGAAATATCTGGAGTTTAGATGATTTATTCTTCTTCAAAATGTTAAATCAATGAGATGTGGGCTGTGAACAGTGTGACCTTTACTTTTTCTCCAAACAGAACGGCAAACACGATGAAGGCTGGATGATTCTGAAGCAAGTTCATGACACAAACATGCGAGCTAAGGGATGTCCAGAGAAGGTGTTTTCTGTGAGTACCTCAGTAGACATTCACTATAACATAATTTAATGTATTTCCTTTAAAACAGTCATCAGTGGACCCGAACAGGAAATATAGTTTTGGCAGTGTAAGCTGACATGGTGTTAAAACTTTATGTAAAAGAAGTAATTTAATTAACAGCATAAGACATTATTATTATTAATATTAGTATTAACACCACACAGTCCATGTAGGCTTTCATGAGCTTCATATCGTGTCATATGATATGATGGACGAGCAGCTCCAAAAGAAAATCTAGCACAATAATCAGATTCCCATTCACTTTTGATATCCAGTGTTCTCTACATTTATTAAAAACATTTAATATAAAAAGCATAAAAAATGTATTACTTAAGAAAAAAAAACTTGATAACTGCCACAATGTTTACCTCTCACTGTGTCTTCTGTCTGATGTTTCTCTCCGATGGACTCAAAGCATCAGGAGAAAGAATCTCAGGAAAGCTCACGGAGTAAGGAAGCTTGGCTGAAGTCATGCCTTTGACTTTTGTCTCTTTTCTTCAAGGTCACCACAATTAAGACAGTGAAACAGGTAGATGAGTTGGTGGACACTGGCACTGATACTCCAGTCTGGCAACGCTACAGGCTGAAGATTATGAGTCTCTCCAGACAGGTGAGTTAAGATGAGGAGGTGAAAACTCAAGAGTTGAAAATATATTTCACCATTTAATCTGAGAAAAATGGCCCAAAAAAAGAGTGCACCAAAACTTCTTGAACCAAAACTGTAAGTGCCTGCAACCACTGATATGAGATATGGACCTTTAACAGCTCAGGGATTAAAGTAGATGTGGTGAAACAAACTCTTCCATTTTTTTAGACAATTTTATATTAATTATTATTATTGGTATTTTATTTTTATGTGCGGTGTGAAGGGCACAAAACTTTGCCAGTTTTCGTGCTTGATTTTAATTTGCATTCAGCCTACGTTCTGTTACACTCAACCGCCTACACCCTCCATCTTCTTCTGAATCTGCTACTGCACCACCTGCTTGATGCCCTCTGAAAAAAAAGTCTTGACAATAAGAGTTGAAGCACTGTAATGAGAATAAAGATCCAGCTCCATGCTCCATTTTACCTTTAGCACAAGAAAGTTTTGGAAAGCGAGCAGGGCTGCTGTCATGTTGGATTCAAGTGTCCTTAAAGTTCATTCTAGCTTTACAAGTTGCAGGTTCCTGCTTAGAAATATTAGTGTGCGAAAACCATTATCTTATCAGCCAGACATTCACTGAGAGTTTAAATCGGGTCTTCAAAGCTTTCTTTGTCATAGGTTGTGTTTCTTTGTTCACATGTTGCAGATGCGGAGTAACATCCTTGCCTGCTTCAACCCTGAATATAAACGAACTACCTTCATGCTCATGGCTGTTTGGTTCACCATGTCTTTCAGGTAAATTAAATATTCACAGAACGTGCCGTGTTATGTCATTATTATTCCCCAAAGCATGGTCGTTTATGAGTCTTGACACTCACAACTTTGCAGCTATTACGGCCTGACTGTGTGGTTCCCAGACATGATCAAGTACATCCAGAAACAGGAATATGAAGCAAAGACAAGAGTCTTCAGTAAAGAACGAGTGGAGCATGTCACCTTTAACTTCACACTGGAAAACCAAGTGCATCGCCAAGGACACTACTTCAATGACAAGTAAGAAGTTTTTGAGCTGTAGTTCCTCTTTCATTTTACAAAAATACAGTACAAAAGTAAAAACTGAAAACCTGTTTGCTAGATTCCTCAACTTGAAGATGAAGTCGATGGTGTTTGAAGACTCTGTGTTTGAGGAGTGCTACTTTGAGGACATCACGTCCACACACACCTTCTTCAGAAACTGCACCTTCATTGCAAGCTTGTTCTATAACACAGGTAAAAATCTATCTATCTATCTATCTATCTATCTATCTATCTATCTATCTATCTATCTATCTATCTATCTATCTATCTA
>JAUYWH010000003.1:9062656-9077592 GCA_034779795.1 Ctenopoma multispine | reverse complement strand
ATCTATCTATCTATCTATCTATCTATCTATCTATCTATCTATCTATCTATCTATCTATCTATCTATCTATCTATTGTGTGTTCAGTAATGAGCTGTGACAAGTAGTTTTAATGCTGCGCAGCAAATGTTAGTGTAATATTTATTCTTCTTTTACCTCTATTTCTGGTCTCTACCAGCTCCCAAGGGAAACATTTGGCTCTTTTGCTGACAATGTATAGTACCGAGGGTTTATCTTTTTGACTGAAATCAGCTGCATCTGGAAAATATGGTGTTGTGAGCAGAGAGAATGAACCAAAACTGTAAAGCTTTGGTCTGTTAAAAGACAGTAAAACACAACTGACGCAGGTGGAATAATGATAACCACTGTCATTACACACCTGTACAGCAAAAACATGTATCATTTCAGATAGAAATAGAATTTAAATAGCTTTAACGCAGCCTAAAGTGAAAATAGAAAAAAAGGATAGAGCACAGTAGTTCAGCAGGCCTGTAACTATGGAAACATTCTGTTGCGGGTAACCCCGGGTTACACCACAGCACAACTGTTACCATAGCAGTGTAAACAAATCCAGCTCGTACTTAATGATGTGATAGGATTGATCGGTGTGAAACTGTGCTCTGTGATTAAGAAAAAAGCAGATGTCAGAATGTTTGTGTTTATTGTGCTGTAGGTTTGTTGTTGTCTGTCTCAGCAGTCACCAGAAAACTAAAACATTAGATAAATGATGAATAAATGAACAAGATAAGATAACACATACTCTCATCATAAATGATGAAAAAGACCATTACGCTCTCTATCATTATGAAACATTTAAAACTCCTTTCAACTGTGTAAAAGTCCATTGTGGGTTTCAGTGAGTAGGAAGCATTAGCTGTTATAACTGTGCTGTGTGTGGTTTTGATTCCCGCTTGTGCTTTAAATCATCGTGACAGATTCAGAACTAGGAAGCACATCTGACAAAACCAAAGTACTGAAGCTCTTCACCCAGTTTTAATTTCAATTTCAATTCAATTCAATTCAATTTTATTTATATATTTTAAACTGTGAAAGATTTATTTTTTTAATCTCAGCATCTTCACTCTCACATTAAAAGCATAAACAGCTTTGACAGGCACACTGTCTTTTCACCCGTGGAAACAATGATGTATTATTTTATGTTTATGTATTTTTAATCATTTCTCACTATTAGACCTGACTTCTTTAATAAAATACTGGTTATTGGTGTGGGGGCAGTTCAGCAGTATGATTATAAAATCTAGTAATGTAGTTTTCAGCTACTACAGGCAGTGAAGCAGAAGCAGAGAAGAAAATAACCCTGAGAAAAATCAGCCTCACCTCTCCTGACCTTTTTAGTTTTTTACCTGTTAAACTGAATATTATTATAACTTACAGGGAATACAAACAAGTGTACTGGGTGCTGGTTTCATGTTGTACGTTTAAGGAATTATGATTTGACCCTGGTGGAGGATTGGATGTGTGGTAGCTGTGCAAAGTCCTGAGATTATTTAATCCATTCTTTCTCTGTTTGAAAAGAATTGCAGGAATGCAGACTTGCACAAAAAAATCAAATGCTTTAGGTGCTTTAAATAATAGTGCTTCTATAACCATCACTTTCCAATACTATGTTAAGCTTCAATGCACAACCCAACTTTAGGTAAGATTAAGTTAATAACAAACAAACAACAACAAAGACCTGATATGACAAATAATGTATCTTTATTATCTTAGCTATAATTAGCACTGTCTTTTATCATATTACTTTTAACTCAGGTTCCATCTTCTTTTTTAGGAGACAATTAACCATAAAAAAAGCACTTAGAATATATTGTTCACTTTTTCTTTGGAAAGCATGCCAGAGTTGGTGAGGAATGTCTAAGTTTTCCTTTCAGGCTGCATACAGACCCAGCAATCTACCTAAAAAAAGGGCAGTGTGTTGCCTGAGAGACAAAACTCTGAGCTAAAAGATCCACTAAAAACGCATTGCTACTTGTAGGTGAATTACTTTCAGTGCAACAGATGAAGACAGTCATTAACATTTTAACATTTTTCATTCAAACTGTAAGGGTAAAGTTGATTTACTTAGAAACATAATTTGCTTCTTTTGACTCAGTGCTGCAGAACCATAACGTTACCTTTTCTGTGCTTCTATCTTTCATGCATCAGATTTATTTAAATACAGGTTTGTCAACTGTAAACTGGTCAACAGCACGTTCCTCCACAACAAAGAGGGCTGCATGCTCGACTTCAGTGATGACTTCAACAATGCCTACATGATATACTTTGTCAACTTCCTCGGCACGCTGGCAGTGTTGCCTGGCAACATAGTGTCAGCTCTATTAATGGACAAAATTGGGCGTTTAAGGATGCTGGGTAGGTAAATCTAATGACTGCAGATAATTTTTCTTACAATCAAAAAGCCTATCTAGCATAATATAATTCTCATTTCTCTCTCCCTGAACAGCGGGATCCAGTGTCATATCGTGTGTCAGCTGTTTCTTCCTGATGTTTGGCAACAGCGAGTCAGGGATGATCGCCCTCTTGTGTCTGTTTGGTGGCATCAGCATTGCCTCATGGAGCGCCCTGGATGTGATAACAGTGGAGCTCTACCCCTCAGATAAAAGGTAACCTCAGAACAGCGTAGTATTACTTTTTACACGTCCTTTGATTTCAGGTTGTTGTTTTTTTTGTTGCTCTGAATGTTTTTTTCATAAGTTTCTTTACTAGGCACAAGAAAAGGTGCAGTAAAAGACAATAAGTGATCTAGTAAATTGAAGACAGATCCACTAGTTAATCAGCATTCTTAATTAAAAGGTTGTAATTGTGTTTTCACCATCTCTTCTTTTGTGAAGGACCACAGCATTTGGCTTCCTGAACGCTCTCTGTAAACTGGCAGCCGTCCTAGGCATCAGCATCTTCCAGTCATTCGTCGGCATTACCAAGGCCGTGCCCATCTTATTTGCTGCTGGTGCGCTCGCTGCAGGTAGTTTCCTTGCAACAAAGTTGCCTGAAACACGAGGCCAAGTGTTACAGTAAATCAGATGACCTGCAGTGGGCAGCAGAGTACAGCTGGAGTGTGTGTTTGACAACTCGAGCCCAAACCTCAAACCTGAGAGCTTCAGCGCTGCCTGTCACACACCAACAGAGCAGACTGCCATCCCCATTGTAAGCCCAGAATCCTTTGAAACATGGATTGCATCATTTAAAACAGACACACAAAGATTAGGAGCACACAGATATAGAAACAAATTACTGCGACATGATAACACGGTAAACCCATAAATACTTTATTTTGGTCACGCTGTGAGCTTAGGTAAAAATCAGATCTTTTACAGAAGAGTAATACTTACAGGGAGATGTGCAGTTAGGATAAAATGCCCACAGATCTACAGTGAAAAGACAGTGTGGTCAAATGAAGAAATGAGACTGAAAAAAAGCCATTTCTAGGGGAACATGGGAAAGATTTAGTCCATGTGTGTGATCAGTTTGATTGCAGAGTTTTTCTTTCTTTGTGTCTTTGTCTGTCCTTGTCCTCAGTGACTGGCTTTTAGTGCTGCTGTTTAATTTGCTGTGATGTTGCTGGTACAATTCACTTCACATTTTCATTCAGACTTGATCTCCTTTTTGTATTTGATGAAATGTTTTTCTTTGACAAAACCTTAAAATGAATTTTAGGGTGATTGTATTTTCTCTAAAAGCGCCCGTGACCCTTGACCACTACTGGCTACTGTACTCAGACCTGCTGAGTGTTAGTTTCTGCCACATTATATAAAAACATTCCAGTGAGGCTGGATTTATTCAGAAACAAGTATCTGATTATTTATTATTGTACCTGCATAAATCCAGTCAATTCCATAGCCTCAAAACACAGACAGGTGAAGATGCATTTCACAGGATTCTCTGTTGTAAATGGGAACCAGTTCCTTAGTGTTCAGTGTTAAACTAATGCTTTTCCTTCCCTGTCGTTGAATATGTTCATGTCTGCAACACAGGAACATCTGTAGGATGGATTTTGGTCTAGTGCTAAATGTGAGAGCAGATACAAAAGTGGATTATTTGCCTAAATTAGTTGTGTGAGTTTGTTTTCTATGTGACCGTGTGTTTACATGTGAATGAGTGTGAGAAACAGAATACTCCATCAATTCATGCAAATCAGTGCAGCCAGGTAGACAGCATATTTCAGGCATTCAAGATTTTAATGGTCCAACAGCAGAATGTACGAAATAGAAGTCTTGCATTTTAGAGTAATTTCAGAAAATCATATCAAGTATAAGTCATGCAGTAGCTCAGGTGAGGTGAAATGTTTAGACTATGTTTACAGCTAATATTATATTTTAGCACCAATGCACCAAATTAGTGTACATGCAGGATATTTCTGATCAAATATCAAGTTCAGCCCCATTCATGAAGCTGCATTATCCTGGCAACAAATCATAAAACGAGTTACTCAGTTTGAGTAAAATAGCTTTTACTTTACTTTCATTGTTTTATCTTTTTCTGTTTTGGCTTCAAACATACAAGTAGTGTTGTACACGTTTTCCAAATTATATTGAACCCCTTAAATTGTGATGTCATCTTCATTAGACTTAAAAGCACAAATCAAATGGCACCACAATGAAAATAAAGGTAAAAAGTCTGACTAATCAGGCTTTAAGGCCCAAACAGAAAACAGAGATTACAAAGAGCTCCACTCCTCATTCCTGTCGCTGCATGTTTCTAGATTCAAACTTATTTCTCACCGTATGATACTGAATTACCTGCTTTATATTACACGATTGTGATCTATAGTACACATAGTCACGCTAAAGGAAAGCACCACTATTATTTATACATTTCACTACTTTGATTTTATTTCTCCAAAGGCGTACATCACAATGTGTGCTGACAATCAGTGAATAAGTACGTGGGTGCTCCTGCTGGTGCCCAGTATGTTATTCGACCTAAAAACATCCTCTGGTTTGTGTGTGTGTGTGTGTGTATGTGCGTGTTTAGGATGTTTGAGGCTTGGTATCATCTGTTGGTGATAAAATTAACACAAAAACACACATTTCAGAACAGATACTCTCTCAGCTACAGGAATGTGTCTGACCTCTAAAATTCCGTTTGTGTAGATGTGAGTGACTTAAAAAGAATAGGTCAACATTTTGGGAAATACACTTATTCATTATTGTTAGCTTATATGGGGAAACCACTAGCTTGGTTGTGTCCAAAGGTAACAAAGTCTGAACAAATAAAACCACAGCTTGTTAATTTTACACTTCTTTGCACAAGTTAAACAGAAATGATATAACATGTTCATTTGTTATTTTTTGTAGATTTATTTTACCTGTGGACAAAACTATGCTAACTGTTTCACTGTTTTCCGACTTTATGTTAAGCTAAGTTAACATGTGAGGTACTGACTTTGTCTAACTCTCAAATAAGAGAATGTCCCAAATTACTGAACTGTTCCTTTAATGTTGTCAAATGTAGATTTTATGTTGTTGCGAGTAGCAAATCTCTCATTTGCTAAGTCTTCTGTGTATTCAATGATGACTCATTTTGTTCATGTTTGAGAGACTGTTAGAACAAATTGTTCATGTGTGGAAGCTTGTGTCGATGTGTGTGTGTGTATAAACGGAATCTAAATTGTCTGTCACATATTTTTCTACTTTTTTCTGTTGCATGTTTTCATCCCTGTGATGAACACAGCTCAGTTGGGGACCACGGAAATATATTTACACTATGAGAAGATTGAAAAAAAAAAAAATAGAAACCCTATTGAAATATATGCAGTGTATAATTTAATGAATTGTGTTTGTCTTCATAATAGACTTGGGTGCTCTTTTGTTGATACAGTTCAGTCTTTAAAACAAAATCCCATCTACGATAACCAGTCTCAGAGATAACGCATGGTCTGTTCCTGTGTTTAGAAATATGGAAAAGGGTCACACGTTAAACTAAGCTGACTACACCCTGTCATCCTTCTGTATTCAACTGATCGTGACGCATGTTTGTATTGTATTGTCTGACTTCTTGGACGTCCTGTATGCCAGCTGTTTTTGTCTAAAGCAAGAATTAGTGTTTTCATTGTTGTATGATGACATAGATTTGTTGCTTGCAGTGATTGTTCTTAATCAAAGTGGGGTTAAGTTAAAATTGGTGAAACTTAAGTATGTGTCTGAAAGTAAGTTAGTGGTGACTCTGCTCCTTGTTTACCTTGGACCCAGGAAACTTTTTTTTATCCTGAATGTCTGAGGAGGATGCTTGTAATGTGCAATTTATCTTGTTCCTGAGATACAAGATAGCTACGGCCGGAAAAGGGCAATAAACGCAAATGGATGGGAGCAGTAAATGTGCTTAAATGATGCACAAAAAGTACAATTTGACATGAACTTGTTTGTCCATGTGAGTGTAAAGGGGGGCAGGGGGGAGTCTGAGCAATAAAGTGGGGCTTTCCCCAGTCCTAAAGAAACAGGAAGTCAGTGTTAAACCGAAAAGGACCACGTTTATAAACTCATCAAAAGAGTGCCCTCCGTCAAATTGAAGCTCCTGTCCAAAATGTAAAAGTTTACTATTTAATGTTACTATGTGTAGATTTTTCCTTCTATATATATATATATATATATATATATAAATATATATAAATGTACAAACTATCAAAAGGATCTCTGGTATGAGTTTTAGCATAATGGCAGCAGAGATATTAATTGTTGAAATGAAGCGAACACCAGCCTGAAGACTTCCCTGAAAGATGGTTGTCTGCTAAAGTGGTGGAGAACTTTTTATAGCATGGTTTGAGGTTTTCTCAACACTTAAGAGCACACAGATCGGTTTCAGAATGAATCTTGGAAAAAGGACCAAAACACGCCAGACAACAACTCTTTTATTTGCAAAGAACTGCAAGAATCCTACACTGTAGTTTGAACAGAAGGAGTTTCTGTTTGTGTTTCCTTCAGTTTGACTCTGACCTGTTGAAATGATAAAAGTTCTACTCTATATGTGAGTTCAATTAAAAAAATCTGTGTACTCTGTGTAGAAACTGTAGATGTTTGTATGTGCAAGTATGGAATCTGTGGAACAAAAGATCAAGGAAAATATCAAAAAAAGTTTAAAATGACACAAAAATCTATTGTGTGTTGTCTTTGTGTTTTGTAAATGAAGACTGAAAATCTTGGTAAATTCAGTATTTATTAATTCTGGATATTGAGAATATTTTAGTGATGCTGAAAAGGTGCTGTATTTCTTTTATGTGAGAGTTGATTATGTTCATTATGCTGGAATTTGCACTTTTGTGCCATTTATCCAGTTCTATGAAGAAAACGATATGAATCATACTGAAAATAAAATCTGAAGAAAGAAAAAACAATGTCATGTTTTGCATTAAAAGCTAATTATTAATTAATTTTATTTTATTTTTTCAGAATTTAAATATTAGTGTCCAAAAAATGTTTGCACTTGAACTTGCAGCATTATCTCACTCTGATTGCCCACTTACTTTAGCTGTAGGAGTATGTGGTGTGTGAGATGTGTGTTATCTTGTGCTACGGGAAATTCAACATAGTGTGAAAGGAAACTTTAACAGAACTGATCAGCTTTAAGGACATTTAAAGCTACCCTGTAAAAAAGTCTCACATACAGTACTGCTAAATGGCAAAATCAGTGGGTTTAGAAAAATTTTATTGTTTTAATATCTTAAAATTCCATCATTGATCTGGCATACATAGAGCTTAATATCAACAGCAAATTGTTTGTGTTTCTGGTTTGATTTCTGTGCATGCTGTGCCCCTCTGTTTCTGGAGTTAACCTGTAGTTTACTATACTAGTAATCCTTTTCTTTTTCCTTTTAACATCAAACAATAGCATTTGTTTCCAATGTTAACCCCACCCCCCAGCTGCAGTTAACATATATTTAGATTGTTATAAAACCAGCAAGTAATACACGAAAATTAAGGAAGCATGGAAATTAAAAATACTTTCTGCCATTCTCATTAATCAGGTATTCATTTTGATCCTTCATCAGCGCCCTCACATATATCAAGATATAAATGTATATTTTACTAACCACAAAACATGTGGGAAACTGTTTAACCACAAAGAGTCCACTTCTAGAAAAAAGAGAAAAAGTCAATTTGTTTTCAGCTTGTCAAACATGTCCATTAGACGTTACAGTAAGAAACATTCTGATTCACAAAAACACTAAACACAGGAGTTGCTGCAAGTTTCTTCGTGTTTTTTTTACACCAAATACAGTAGATGTGAAAAAGACTTTGACAAATCTTTGTCTTTATGTTTCTTCCATTGTCATCAAAAGGTGATTTTAACACAATTAAAAAAACTATTTCAATATTAATGTTTACATAAAATATAACAGAATAGGATATATATGATAAGGAACTATAAATTGCAGAAAAATATTTAAAGGCACAAAGCAAGTTATCCTTTCTTTTAAATTCACCGTGAATAATGAAATAATTTGAAAATTCAAAACATTATTCAGAAATAATTAGTGCAATGGATTTTTAAACAGTTTATTTTGTAATATATATGACTGTCCAAATACTTTTCAAAGCACTTATAACTTAAAATGACAAATACTAAACAGTTAAACCGTACTGATACGTGATAGAGGTGACACAGTTACAGTGTGGGGTAAACAGCAAAGTTGGCGATGCCACAGAGATTATTCTTGTTCCTGGCAAGTCGAATGAAGCCGTCTTCTCCCCATGCAGTTCCCCAACTGCAATCACATGATATTTACATATATCAGACCTAAGTTAAAATATGTAAATATAAATATCCTTTATAAAAAATCACCTGTTTTTCACCAGCCAGTAGTCTTGCCCTTTGTCTGTGCCGTAGCCCACAACCAGGACTGCGTGATTCACTAACACTGGGTTGCAGTTGGGGACATTGTATAAACCTAACAGATCCACGAGTTTAGTAACATGTTATAGTAGCTGAGAACATTTTTTTTTAAAGTTCTATTATATTATTAGTATTAGTATTATTATTAGTATTATTCAGGACAGAAACTGGGCTCAGACTGATCGGCCTCACCTCCACTGTAGAGATGAAATGATGGAAGCATTGCGTTCACAGCCACAGAGACTGGTCCCACTGATGCTACAACAGCTTGAAGAGTCTTCTCATCACCTTGTGGGAGGATGTAAAATTTAGAGCAGTAGCCAGCCTTTCCTCTGACAGAATAGCGACACTTCCCGTCCTACAAATACAAACAAAATTTGCAGAATAATTATGCATAGTTTTTAAATCACACTAGTACCTGGTAGTAGTATTTTATATCAGAATCAGAATCAGCTTTATTCGCAGAGTATGCTCGCACATACAAGGAATTTGCTTCTGGTCCTTTGTCGATCTTCTAGGACAGTGCAGATATTGACAATAATAACAAAGAATAGGTTACAGGCAACAGCTAGATACATATGTGTTTGTGTCTGATTAATAACCTCATGTTCATAGGGGTAAAATCTTTCTGAGTCAACGCCTCCATTGCGGATGACGTATTTAAAGGCTTTAGAAATGAATCCTCCACGGCAGCCGTGGTTTCCATCGTCGGTGCTGCAGTCCACCAGGTTCTGTGGACTAAGGGGAACAAGGACTCCTGTTTGCTTCTTCATCTGGGCCTCAAGAGCTCCCATGGAGCTGAAAGCCCAGCAGGACCCACACGAGCCCTAAGAAAAACAACGGAAAACATTTCTGTGTTTACTACTGGGGGTTTCTCATTAGGTTGTGTTCATTTTCTTTTTTTAAATAGTTGATCTCACTTGGTTTTGGACAGGACTGACCAGACCGTTCTTCCTCCAGTCCACACTCTGAGGTGTTGATAAGCTACTCGCTTTCTTAACCGTGTAATTTCTGAAATTAAAACGTTCTTCAATCTTCAATCCGTTGAGCTTCTCATTGATCTCTTCAGCTGTCTTAATAGAAAATAAGTCTGGTATATATATATTAAGTGCACGACAGAAAATTGCAAAGTCAAACAACAGTGATGATCTCCTCTACAATAGCTCTGTTTTAAATTTGCACCTAAGTGTGTTGAATGTTCATGATAATCTTTGGCACTGGTATCTCATCCTCTCAGTTGCCCATCAATGTAGGAATAGCTATAATCTCACAAAATGTTATTTTGCACACACTCAAGTAAGCACAAGCAATCATAAAATTAACCACAGCTTCCTCTGATTCTTATCAGAATTGAAGCTTCCTCCGTCAGAAACACCTATCAATCTAGTGGTTTATTTTATTTAGTACCGTGGTCAAGATCAACTCTTCTTTTTCAGTTCTGCTGCACAATCCCTTAAAGCATCTATCTGTATTCACCACTGTGAAAGTGTCCTCTAAAGCAATGATAACACTCTGCTGTTCGGGATCTTTGACAGAAGGCCAGAAGTATGTCCCAAACACTGTTGCCAGTTTCCTGCAGAGAGTCAACGCGTCATGCTTGTACAGGCTTCAGATTCAAAATACAACCCCTCCTCTTTCCATTACCTCCCTGTGCATCTTTGTAAATGACCTTCCTCACTGTAACTTAACTGCTTTTTTCCACATTCTTAGATCAAGCAACAGCCAGACCAACAAGGAGACCGAAACATGATCATTTTTTCTGTTTTTAACTTTGAGGTCAACATTGTTTGAATGCTAGAGCTGGACTGATCAAGGCAGAGAAATCAAATATTTGATCTAAATAACAGTTTATGTAGCTTCATTACTCTTGGCCTTATAACAGCCCCGAGTGTCCCAACTGGCCCAGCCTACACTCAACTAAATTGTTGGTTATAATACCAAACATATGTGTGCACATGTCCTGTGAGGGAGGGGGAGTCAGTGAGTGGAGACAGTATATGAGGATTCATGTTTGGTGATTCAGTTTCTCTCCACCAGAGGTCTCTCAGACACATTTCTGTCCCAAATGCACTCAACTCTCTAAATTGTACCTCAGGGATGGTGCAGGTTGTCATTATGTTGTTAAAAGAAACCATGTTGCCTACTTTGTGCAGCAAAATTTAACTGTTCAGTTCAAAAATATAAATAAATAATTAACAAACACACTTAAGTTTCAAACAAGTTTCATTAAGTCTTATTACTCTGCCATTTGTGAGAAACTCAAATATCTGGCTTAGTTTAGTTTAGTTTAGTTTTCAGCCTCCTGCATGTTTTATGAGCTGGAGACTAAAAACACAAAGTGTTGCTTGGGTGAAGAGTCTCACCATGTCAGCCAGGTGGTTCAGTCCCAGTGTGAAGCTGTGTTTTCCTTCAGAAGCCTCTTGATTGTGTCTCAGCACCAGCTGCATGTTCTTCTCCCATACTGCTCTCCTAAGGGCAATCTCAGTCTGAAACAAAATCAGCGACTGCATGATCTGACAGCCAGCACAAGAGAATGTGCCATATCAAAGAAAGAACACAATCCCACCTGATTATCATAATCCTTGCGATGTTTGATTTTCCACTCTCCCCACACCATATTTAAATCAGATGAAGAGCAGCAGAGGACGAGCAAGGCCAAAAGCAGTACAGCACACAAAATGTGCATTCTGCAAAGGCAAAAACAGAACTAGTCACTTTAAGCAAACAAATATGACCCTTATGTCACCGTTTCATTTAGCTGACTTACAGAAAATAAGATAAATGATAGTTTTCTTTCCAGAAAAAATGGCAAACCTTCTGCAGTTACAGCTTTTTAATTGTGATGGTTCTTTTTCAAACATGATAATAAACTAAAATATCTTTAAATTTTGGTCTGATGGTAAAACAAAACCATCAGAGATGTCACAGTCAAAACTGTAGTTAATACACTCTGACATACACTTTGAAGATCTTTTTTTAAGCTAACTGTTCAGTCATATTTATGTGAATTTTATCAACTAACATGACAAACAAAAATCGGCTACCTGATCATCCAGTCTTTACTATGAAATACATAAACCCAATTTCTTTTGTCAGGTGAAGTTTCAAGGAAATTAAAAGGTCATAGATTCCATTTTTTAATTTGACTTTCGAAAAAATGGTGTTTATTCAAATATCTTTTATAGGAGAATAAACCACCCAAGGTCGGCAGTGTATCAACAGGTGATCTGCATCTAAAATAACACGTTAATACAAAATATTTTTATATACGCATAAACCTTCATTACATCTGTTGTCTCTGGCTCCACAGAACTATCTATGTATACAGTGCACAGTTCAGCTAACAACTCTAAAACGACAACATAGTGCACTGCATGCTACGATTAAATATAGGCCTACTCATAGTTACGAGAACCTAACAATAAATTGCAATGTCGAGCCTCAAATCAAGCTGACTAAGGATGAGAAATATACTTCTAATTTGAGACTCTTATAAGATTTCTTCATCTCAGAAGACAGAAGTTAAACCATGCTATAATATCTGATTGTCTTTATCAGCAAATCTTTTCAAGCCTCTTATTGATTCACATACAATATTGTCATAAACGTTAATAAGCTTTTAAATTACGCACAAAAAATCCAAACAACCTAAAAGCAATATAACAAATAAGAAGAGGGGGCTTGTATTTACCTTGCTGAAGAACAATCCGCTGTGTACTTTGTCCTCCGAGGAAATTGCACACGTTTTAACAAACCAGACAACCTTCACACTTAAAAGAGGAAGTATGGCTTCCTCAAACGTACACACAGTGTGGTACTTTTTTACCTCAGAGCTTTTGCTCACTGCCTCGTCATGTGAATCTAATTCGAAAGCAGCTGCGGCGGCCTAAAATACCCTTCCAGCAGTGCAAGTAGCAGAAGTGTCATGACAGAAATGTATGTAAATCAAACTACTTCTGGGGAAACCATTGATGGAAAGCTTCAGTGATACATTTGGCAAATTTAAAAACAAAAGTATGACAAATTAGTATAAAACATTTGCTATTGCTATTTACCACAATTTTTTCATTTATTAATCACTTTAGCAAAACACTGACACATATTTGTTATTGGACTTGGTTAAGCTGAAAAAAACAACACATGAGCTAAACTGGATATTTGGCAAAACAGAAGAAGTACAATCCAAATTTACTGCTAATGATTGCTTCTGATGTCTGACAGTGTCTGTATGAGCTTGTGATGAGAGCAGTTGGCTTGAACCCTCTGAGGAAAAGAAACTTCACATCATCGAGGCGCCTCACATTCAGACCTACTGCATTTATAAATGGGGACTAATGCTGATGGTTGAGATGGAGTAATGTCTGGTTTCCTCTTGGCTAACCTATGCTGCTTCTGCTGTGAATTATTGCTCAAATATTCATGTGCACATATAGATATTGACATGCATATCTGTATGTGCACAATGTGGAAGTGTTAGTTTGTTAGTCTTTTCTTAAATTTCTTAAATTATAGCTAGGTACTGCAGATCACAGCTGTGAGGACATCATTCAAAATAATGTATGTGGACATATCTAGTTTTATTGTTATCCTCTCTTTGTCATGTCAAAGAGAGTTGGCTCCAAGTAATGATTCCAGTGTCATAGCCTTCTTCTATCAGAGGTATATATGCTTGTTACAGACGTATTATTTTACTTTTTCACTCTGCAGACTGCTTGACACTCTGTATAACTGTGAGCTTTTCTTTGCAAGGAAATAAAATTCATAAAGACAGTTCGGTTGAACATTTTTTTTTCTTCCTCACCTAAGGTTAATTTCTGTTTCATTTTTTTCATAACAGATATCAGCTCACTGGAGCTTTAGTTACTGAGAAACCTTCTGGGATTGGCAGAAACTTTGTGAACCATAACCTAACAGGCCTAACAGGACTACAAGTAGAAGTACAGCGTTTCAGGAAATATACTTTTTTGGTTTATTGCTAAGAGTTAGATAAAAAGATTGATACCAATTTCACGCCTGAATGCTCAATATAAATATACATAAAGAAGACAGGAAACAGAAGTAAACAGCTTTAGAAGTTACTGCACCTAGGCAAGAGACAATCTGGCACACACAAAGTGCTTTTTTTATTTGAATGGAAAATATAATGTGTGGACCTGTGAGATTTAGAGGAACTGGTAGAATCGATTTAAGTTTAATTTCTGTAAGGTTATGAGAGGACCGTAATAGAAAGTTAGAGTTTAGAAGCTGTAAGTGTTTGTAGCTTGTTGTTTTGCATAAATGTCACTCTTGTGCTGGACATCTTGCTTCTTGTAAACATGTAACAACATAGGGTTTGCATTAAGGTGGTAGAAACCTTGATGTTCTCCGAAGACTATCTCTCTCTTAGAAAAGAGACTAAGTTTAGATGGGCATCCATGTGCATAGCTATTTGCGAGGTTCATCATGGCACATGTACTTATATCATTTTCTGTCTCATTGCAATGCTTTTTCCCACAAGCCATCAGACTTTTGAACAGTCTCCCCGTCTGTATTTTTTTAAATATAGGTAAGGAATAGGAGTAAAAAAAAAAAAGAGAAATTCCCAGAAAAATCCCACAATGATGACAGCAATGTTGAAACAATGCGATTATAAAAGGACAGGACATTATAATGCAATGTGGAACTTTGATTTGGCCGAAGCTGTAATTGGCATCCAGCTCTGATCTTTCCTCTTCCTGGATCCGGGGTTGGACAGAGATTTGCTGATGAATGCAGGTTCCCTGAGGCACCAGATGGCAAGTTCCTGACTCAGCACCAGCTCTTCTTCTATAGTGATCAAGCATATTTTATACCAACACGCTACATAATCCTGCAGCTGAGCTGGGAGGCCGTCAATTCTACTCATGCACCTGGTTGTTTTTTTATTTAAACTTTGAATTTTAAATTTATGAGCATTTGCTAATTAAACAACTCAATTCAATCATGGAGTAGAAAAGCAAACAAAATCCAAACATTTTGGACAATTGATGCTTGAAATAAATAGATAGATAGATAGATAGATAGATAGATAGATAGATAGATAGATAGATAGATAGATAGATAGATAGATAGA
>JAUYWH010000003.1:8989268-9062422 GCA_034779795.1 Ctenopoma multispine | reverse complement strand
ATAGATAGATAGATAGATAGATAGATAGATAGATAGATAGATAGATAGATAGATAGATAGATAGATAGATAGACACTGCAAGTGTATTTAAAATAACCTAGTTGTGTTTGTGATGTTTGTTTTTCCTGTGACTCCAAATTTGAACTGAACCTGTTCTGGTGAGGTTTAAGTTTACACCTCACTACAGCAGCTTTTAGTTTTCATGTCACACCTACAGATAAAACAACTTAATTTCATTCTGCCTGTCCCCAAGTTTGTTCACTACTCTACCATACATACGTACTCAAATCAAAAGCCTTAGTTACGGCACTCGTTACAAATGAATGATGTGTATAAGTAAGCTTTACAGTTAAAATAAATAGATGATCCTGGTGTATTTTAATTATTTATTATTTTTAACTTCAGTGTTTTTGTTTCTCTTTTTCATCTAAATTTGTCATTTATGCATTGTCTTAATCCCCATTTCTTTGATACAAATAAACTTTATATTTCCTGTACTGAACTTCATCTTCCTTTTCTTGCCAGCACCATGGCATGTTGTGCTATGTTCACGTACAGAAATTTACTTTTCGTCTAGTTTAAATGAAAAAACTACAGAATCATAATCAAACTCTGAAATAGCTCTGACAGAGCTGAAAAGAGATTCCTTTATTTCTAAGTGTCAGAAATAAAATTTACTCCCATCTGGTGTTGATCCTAAAATCTCTTCATTTGGCTGACCTGTGCCTGCCTCCTGTCATCCAGTGCAGTGTGTTGGATATTGTCCAGGAGCTAGTGCATATAATCCACCAGCATGCACCGAGCACAAGCGTGTCCAGAGCCAGGTTGTTGTTGCCATGAGGACAGAGAAGCAACAGGGGAAAGGAGTTGAATATTTCAGAATGGAAGGATGAAGATTTCTTGTTTCTCTCAACCAATTGAATGTATTTTTGAAGGTTTTGAGGTGGAGCCAAAAGTTCTACTTTGCTCTTTGTATTCTGTTTTTGACATGTAGATATATCTGGGGGAAAACTAGGCTTGCAAATGCAGCTTTTTTTTTTATTTTACAGAATTGTGAAAATGGAGCCATCACAGTGACAAGCTGTCAGGAATGAAGAGACGGTGAGCTATAATACTTGATTTTCCTTCACTTACAAATTACTGTAATCATGTGTCTTTTATATTAGCAGCCGTTGTATTTGAGCTTTTCAAGCTATCAAGCTACGTTAAAAGAAGGAGATTTCACCTTTGTACACTATTTTCACTCTCTTGCATTTTCTCCTAGAGGAGTTCAGGAGGGGTCAGACTCCATCGTTCACTACTCTAGGGAGCTACTGTCATCACCAGCAGTTATACTATATGCCCACAATCCATACAAATAATAGTGTCAAGATAAAAGTGTTGCCTGAAAAATAGGAGCTTGGGTATAATAACATCTTAACTCTGGTTTGTAGAACTATTTAATATAACACCAAGTTTCTATCCCTAGGTTCAAAATGAAAAGACTTTAGTGGAAAATCGTTTAGAAACTGTTCAAGACATTTAACACATTAAGATGAAGTTATATCAAAATGAGTCTGCAGACATAGGAAAAGATTCACATTTACATTTACAACGGCAGCTATTCCTGCAGGAAATGTCATGTATATACCAGACGTCAGTTCGACTGTTTCCTTCTCTCTCCATTCTCACAGGCTCTGTAGTGTTGCATCCTTCAGCACAACATGTGAGGAGAGCTGCCAAAACTGAGGGTGGCATCACACTTGAAGGTGTTATATATTTTTTTCACTCTCTTGGCAATTTAAGCTGTGCATTTCAGCAAGTCACACATTTTTTTGATGAGCCTATCCATTAGTCATTATCACAGAGTTACAGTTTGTTTGCTACCTTGTTTCCACATTAGAAAAAAAAAACGCTGTTTACATGTTCAAGAGAGCTGATTTCACATGTGAATAGCAACAGATGAATGAATTATTTTAGGAGTAATAAGCCATTATGTGATGGTGATGGTGATGCAGCAGGGACTTTTTTTGCTGCTACCATGTTCATGCAGTGTTATAAAATAAGCCAGTACAGCACATTTCTTCAAACTTATGCACCAATGTATTTCTGCTTTTGCTGCACCCTGGTGGCAAATTTAGTAATAGTTTAAACAAAACGAGATAGTATGAAGACAAACGCTAGTAGCAGTTGTCCTGTATGCAGTCCTGACATTAAAATAAGGACACTTCTAATTGTTGCTGGTTTAGATGTTGTTAAAATGTTAAAATGTTAAAATGAAATTATAACAGAACCTTCTTATTCATTTATTCATTCCAGCTCCTCTGGAAGTGAACATTAACTTAATATAATAACATTTAAAGTTTGACCTTGCTCTACCCATAGTGCAGCGAATTGTTGTTGTTGCAAACAGATTCAGAGCGATGAAACAACAGGGAAGGTCACTGTTAAGGTCCAGTAACTGTGGAGCTTTCAACTGCATCTACTAGTTAGTCATTGGATCTGGCTCAGCTGTCAAGGAAGTAGAGATATTTTCTGCCAAGCAAGCAAGAAAACTTTATTTATGTAAGATTTTTAAAATTAGAATTTACAATATGCTTCAGAAAAATATATATTATATTATTATTATTATTATTATTATAAATAGGGATGACAGTGTATAAACATATGCAGAATGAAGTTTAGCTTCAGTTAATAAAATAAAAGCCATAACGCATATTTTTTTCTTGCTTTTTAAAGATGTCAACTGCTCTGGCTCATCTGAGACTTTGCAGGAGGCTGTTCCAGGATGAATGGCCCTGTTACCTCTGCTGATTTATCATGTTGAATTATTGCAGCACTGCCAACAACATGACTATAAACTGAAATAATTGACTTTCACATTCTGACAAATTCCTTTGCTTTCTTTCTTCTTTTTTCATCAGTATTTGTAAGTCTACAAAGACAGGACCCTCCATCAGCGGCTGTCTGGTTATGAAAAGCCACTTCCTATTAGCCAAGAGGTAAGAAAGAAACAAACCCAAATGAAAGAAAATATCAATACAATAGGCCGCACAATGTCTGTCTGTCTTCCTGCATTGCAGTGAATCATCCTTACCCCATTTTTCCTGATTCGATGTCAGCAAATATCACCACTCTCTCTCTTTCTTCTCACAGCTGTCTCTCTCTCTCTCTCTCTCTCTCTCTCTCTCTCTCTCTCTCTGTCTTTCACATGCAGGCAGGCCACCAGATGATTGAGGGGGTTGCTGTCCACCACTGGCTGTGCTGGGGAGCTCTCTACCTGTTGGCAGCAGGGGTGACATCATCACCATCTGAAACACACCAGCTATGTCCACAGGCCTGCAGCTGTAACACTGTGCTACTGGAGGTGAAGTGCTCTGATGGTCGGCTTAGCACAGTACCCGATGGTCTCCCACAAGATACTAAACTACTAAACTTAACTCATAATAAGATCAAGACTCTGGTGAATCATCAGTTCTGTGCTTTGACAGAACTTTTACACTTGGATTTGAGTGACAATTTTCTGGCATTAATCGAAGTAGGTGCCTTTCTTGGCTTGCAGAAGCTGCTAACGCTGCGTCTTGCCCACAATCACCTGAAGATTATTCCTGTGGGAGTATTTGCTGGCTTGATAAACCTGCAATTACTAGACGTAAGTGATAATGAGATCCTTGTTTTCCTAGATTTTACTTTCAGTGACTTGGCAGCCCTGCAGTCTATTAAAGCAGCAGGTAATGACTTAGTTTTTATCTCTCGTCAAGCGTTCACTGGACTAACCAGTGTGCAGGAGCTTCACCTTGATGGCTGTAACCTCACTTCTGTGCCAACAGAGGCACTCACGCAGGTTAGTGTGCTGAGAAGCCTTCATTTTCACCGACTGGACCTCATCACCCTACCAAACTATTCTTTCCACCATCTAATACACCTAAAGGAACTTGTAATTTCTCATTGCCCTAAGCTGGAGACACTGTCAGGAAACAGCCTTTTTAGCCTAAATCTTACGTCACTCACCATTTCACACTGCAACCTCAATGCTGTCCCCTACATACCTTTGCATCACCTTGTATATCTTGTGTACCTTGACCTTTCTTTTAATCCTATTACTTACATTCATGGAAACATGCTTGGGGACTTGCTACGACTTCAAGAGCTCCATTTATTTGGGGGATCATTGCTACGCATTGAAGTCGGAGCATTCGGGGGTGTAACACATTTTAAATTGCTAAATGTGTCTAGAAACCTTCTCACCACACTGGAGGTGGATGCTTTTCATTCAGTGGAGACCCTGAAAACTCTTGGACTTGATAACAACCCACTGGCGTGTGACTGCCGTTTGTTGTGGGTGGTGCGGAGACGCCGGTACCTTGACTTAGGTGGACACTCACCAACTTGCACTACCTCAGTCCAGCTGCAGAGCTGGAATTTTCTTGACTTTTCACAGACTGAACTACCAGGCCTGCTCACCTGTCGGCAGCCCCGGATTTTAAACCAGAAACTTAAAGTGGTGAAAGTAGATCAGGGACACACAGTTGTGTTTTATTGCAATGCAGAAGGACATCCTATGCCATCTGTCAGATGGCTAAGCCCACAGCTTACTCCTTTGTCAGCCACTGGTAGAATACGGGATCTTTCTAATGGCTCATTGGAGGTTCGCTATGCTCAGCCTCGAGACAGTGGTACTTATCTCTGTGTGGCATCAAATGCGGCAGGAAATGACAGCCTTGCTGTCAGCCTTCATGTACGAGCCTTTCCATCATCTACTAAAAACATCTTCCATCTTAAAGGTTGGTTTGCCTTTCCGTCTGCCTCTCCAGGTGTGAAAGGAAATCAGAAACCTCCATTTGATATAAAGACATTGTTGATAGCAGCAACCATTGGGTTTCTGTCATTTTTCAGCTCAGTGAGCATATGTTTTGTTTTTATGTTTTTCTGGAGTAAGAGCAAAGGGCAAATAAAGCATACAGCCACAATTGCATATGTGCCACGAAGTGCCATGTCGAGTAGTACTAGAGGCACTGGCAACTATATGGAAACAAGTAGGTTTACCATGAAACTAATATGAGTCAGTAAGTAGCCTGATTTCAACTGTAAAAACAAGCAGCTGAAATGTTTTAAAATCCAAAATCCCCCCCAAAATTTTATCTTATCAGCATGTAAACATATGTGCAGTAGAGGCTGAAAATTCATGTAAACGTAAGCTTTTGGTCAGACACATGTGTTGCTCACTGTAGCAAAAAAAAGACAAATAAGTTGGTTTCAGTTTAAGAAAGAAGATTTTATTTAAGTAGAGCTCCCCTGTAACAAAGTTGGAATGTAAAATAACTAAAGTTAGCTGTAATTAACAACTACGTGATAATGAATATAAGAGGAAAATATGCAAATGATTAACTGCTTACTGCAAATAGTGCTTTTTATCTTTATGTAGACTATACATATATAAGTTTATATATGAAACAAGTAGATTAACATTATGTTTACTTTTTTATTTTGTGTTCAAATGCCAAATAAAACAGTAGGCTTGTTTCTTAAACTGATTGTTAACCTTATACTGAGGTTAATGTTGAACCTTTAAGCCTTTAGTATTTTCTTTCTTTTCTTCTTAATTTTTATGTTCTCGCTCTGACATTGTTGCATTTACTGCTGTATTCACTGAATAAACACACATACATTCACTGGATGGATGTGTGGTGTTTTTCCCCCCAAATAAAGCTCTAATGTGTTTGTTTGCTTATTCAGTGGTCAAGTTCACATTACTGAACATAATCAGGTAAGCATTGTTTTGTGCTTTGAAAATAAAGATGATTTTTTACAGGGCACTAGAAAGTCATAGAACACTAAAAATACTTCATGATACAGCAACAATAAAGAACCACATAACTGCTTAATCTGCAACAACATGGTTTCCATGACAACAATATAAATCATTGCGTGGCCATCGTTCTTAATTTAACAGCCAAATGATTGCGAACGAGATGAGGCTAAGTCTAACAATGTAGACAACTGTGTAATGGTATGCTTTGTCAAGCGCAAAAATTACGTTTTATTTTGAACGGATCTTTGTACCGGAAATACATAAACTAACCCGGATGTGTTGTTCCCATGAAGGCAAAGGCTAGGGATTAGCTGTGCGCTACTTATTTAGAAACACTTTAGCATAGAATTTCACGCGTTTTCATAGATCATGTAAATATAGGGACGAATATATAATTAAGAAAGCTCGACGAGTACCGAGGTTGCGTTTAACGGCTAGGACAACACACTAGCTAGCTAGCAACTAGCTATACATTGAAACGTTGGCTAGTTAGCATTGTTTAGAATCTAAAACCATGAGTCTGGCAGTTGACCGAGAGCCCAGAAAGACAGCGGGTAATCGCATGTCAAAATTACTCGATGCTGAAGAAGAGGACGAGTTTTACAAGACCACTTATGGAGGATTTAACGATGTGAGTAACTGAACAGATAGACACGAACGATGCTAATAAGTTAGCATTGACAACCTGCGTGATTGAATCACTTGATGTGAATGGACGTGGACTATGTGAAGGGACACATTGTGACATGGAACCATGTTACACTTCAAGTAAAGTACACGGCCACAATTGCATATGTCTGTTAACTATTCAGAAATGACTAACGCAACGTTAATTTTGTTATGTCTCATGTTTAGCAGTATCTCAGTGATCGAAAGGGGGCGGAAAACACAACTCACTCACTCACTCATTGTGAAGGAATACAGTTCAGCAGCAGCACACATTATTGCTCTGCTGGTTCAACCATGTAGTGAGTCTCAATAAATGACATAATGACAAGTAAACATTCAAAAAGTAGGGGTTATTGCACAGTTGCATATTGTTTCTAGCCTAACAGACTGACAACCCAATGTTTGTACATGTACATCTCTGCAAAAGTGTAGAATATTACAATTAATATCTGACTGTGTTCATCCCAGCTCCCCTGCAGTTAATGGCGCAGTTGCCTGTTAGGTGTGAAAAGAGCATGTGTAATGCAATGTTTTCAATAACTGCTCCATAGATTGCAAGTTTTTGAGAGCAGGGCAAATACTCATTCGTTTTGGTTGCTCGTGTTTGTGAGTTGGGCTCAAATGTGCTTAAGGCCACAGTAATGGAAGTTAAAAACACCTTACAGTCGCTATTACCAACCTGGGAAGGATGCACAAAAAGAGGATTCTACAAAATTGGCCAGCAGTTAAGGCATGGAGCAGCTCTGGTCATCTAAACCAACATGCCAGTGTGATTCATTTGAAACTGTGACTTCAAAATATTCTGGCTCCGTCCAACTTTATAGCTAACAAATCTGTCAAGGCTAGATGAGAGTGCCAGTGTTTCTTGCATTAGACCAAAGAAGATAAGAAAGGCTACAGTTTTAATGTACTGTAGATTATGAGTTAGGAAATTACTAATATAACATTGATATTTTAGCAACTGTTTTTTATGTTTCTCCAAACAGCTGCTGGTTCAAGTGTCAATTTGTGTTGAGGGATTTGTAAGGAGATGCTCTGGCAGGTCTGACATTCATCTCAGATGAAGTTGAAAAGAGAAGCTATGATGATAAAAAAAAAAAAAAAATCACAAACGTAACCAGAGCTACTTCGTAATAACTGCTGGCACCAAGTTTGCTCTTTATCACTGCATTGGATTCTATTTTCATATGTGGTCATTGAATAACTTTGCAAGTGTTCTCTTTTCTGTGTGCATTTAGTATAAAAGAACATTCTTTCTTCCTAGAGCTCTGGTAATTGTGTCATTTGCAATTAGAAAACTTGTATCAAAATGCCTTGAATCTTAGGTAGCTGAAAACTACTGCTAGTTGACATTTAGCAAATTCCACTTTCACTAACAGTCTAAATACAATTTCTAGAAAACCTCAGAGGAAATTTGTTTGCCATATTGACTCCAGGGTATATTTTCGAGGTAGTTGTATTAACAGTTGTCATTGTGTTACCTAAGTTGTTTAGTAAAATATGTTTTTTTTGCTTTCTTGCAGGAATCAGGAGATGATGAGTATCATGGAGAACATTCAGACACAGAGGATGAGGTGGACAGCGACTTTGACATAGATGAGGGAGACGAACCTGATAGCGACCAGGAGGAGGATGCACCTCGAAGGAAAAGTCGAGTTGTTACTAAAGCTTATAAGGTAGCAGAAGTAATTTCAAGCGTTATCAGATTTGAATCTGCCTGATTTAAAAGTGCCAGCATCTTTATCTTCATCAGACTAAATTGAGAGAACATTAGGTTTTATATTCTTGTGTTTTTTTGATGACAGAAACTGCTTTTCCCATCTAAAACTACATTTATCAGCATTTAGCTGTCAGCCTGTGAAGTATAGGTGTAAATTGTAATTTCTTCTACAATAAATAACCTGTTATGTCTGAGTGAAAAAATATATTCAGGAAATAAAAATCAAAAACTGACATTTAAGTGTAGAATAGCAAAAATGGAAATTATTTCTAAAATTTAAATTGTAACACAATAAAATGTGCAAAAACTGAACAGCTTTTAATACATTTAACAGCTGCACACATGAACCTCTTAAAGATGTTTTTTTATCTGGCTGCCCTGCAAAAAGGACCAGTGGCTGGAAATACACCTCTGTGACCACTTGTGTCTAAATGCCATTCTCTTAGCTATATCAGCTCAGGGGGCAGAGAGATGATTGATTTAGTTTCAGCACCACACTATGGAAAGGAAACATATAATGGCCACAGTGATTTCTAACTGTTTGTTGGGCATGTTTGGACTTATTTGGTTATACATGTATAAAATTGATGGTTATTGTCATTGTTTAATTCAAGGAACCTATAAAAGTGGCAAAACCCAAACCCAAAAGACCCTCTGAGGAACAGAAGAAGACTGAGAAAACAAAAGTGGAGCTTAAAAGGAGGATTCCACAAGAATTCCAAGATTTTGGCGAGAGTAAGATAACTGCAAAACCTTCCAAAAACAGATGAGATGTCAACATAAATGATTGAGAAACACTTGAGACTTAAATTGTTTAACACATAAACCACCACACAAGAATATGATGATTCAGTTTTAGCAGAAATGGTCTTAACAGCATTTTGAATAGGTTTTGAATGCAATCCCCCAGCTTCAGGTTTTTTTAGATCTATGCCCTAATTGTTGTTTAGCCCGGAAGTCTGTGCGACAGTCCACCAGTGAACACACCCGAAAGACTAATCTGCGTTTACAAGAGCGACAGGATGCCCCTCGAAGAAGGAGAGGTGCTCATCGTGACCGACCCCTTACGCAGGAAGAACTGCTGGCTGAGGCTAAGATTACCGCTGAGATCAACATTCGATCATTAGGTAAGAACATTCTAGTCAAGTTACTCAAATGAGAGTTTTTTGTCTTCATGTTACTACAGTAAATGTAAAGTATAGTATGTTACACTGGTGGCTAATATGATCACTTCTCACTCCACCAGTGCAGTTATTGTTTTCTTACACTGCTCCTCAGAATCAAGCAGTATGACCACGTCATAGAGTTTTGAAAACATAATGTATCTAGCTGAATGAAAATAATAGAAAAGTAAGCTGTATTTCTTACAATTATTGGTATTGCTGTATATTAACTAAATAAGCAACATAATGAAACATGTCGTCTGTTGTAATTTGTTGCTGTTTTAAAGTCATAACCTGTCTAACAGAAATACAGATGTCAGCCTATCAAAGGGAATGATTACAATATGATAAATAAGTTATGTGTCTTTTGGTAGTCACAGTGTGCTGTAGGTAGAAATGTAGTTCAGTTTGTGTTTGCATAACTATTTGAGACTTCATATATCGCATTTCTTTTGCTTTGCTTTTTCTTCTTTCAAAGATAACTTTTTACTAAAAAGATGTGATTATATAGATTCATTGTAAATATTGTGTTCTAATTAATTTAAAATATTGTATGCAAATTAATTTTAGTGGTGACTGTTGTTACTAAATTAGAAATAATTTTGAATATATTGCCTCAAGTTGTGTCTAAAAAAATCTTGTCGAACTTAGTGACAGTTAAAATATTAATTTTACTGACTGTGTGTAGAGAACTATGAACGTCTTGAGGCAGACAAGAAGAAACAAGTCCATAAGAAGCGACGTTTTGAGGGACCAACTATCCGTTACCACTCAGTGCTGATGCCCATTGTCTCTCACTCGGTCCTTAAGGAAGAAAATGTAGATGTTGAAGGGTACGTATGATCTACTGCCAGAATTATTTAGCTTTTTCTCATACATAAGGCTGATTTTGCTAACCAGTTATATAAATATTTTGTTTAATTGATTTTAAATATATGAACCTAAGTATTTTATTCTTTTTAGATTATGTATTATCATTACATGTTCATGAATAGTAGTTATGTCATTGGAGTGAATACTGATAGATTTTCACATCCTACAGTGGTATCAGTAATCCTTGTCCTGAATGTATGACATGAAACAATTTGAGGAAAAGATTTACTTATTGGGAAAATGATTTCCCAGAGATCAGTAGCGTTTTGTGTCTTTGTGTAAAAAAAGTAATTTTTGTTACTTGTCCCATTGTCCAAAGGTTGGATCAGGACGTTCCCCAAACTGCACCACAAAATCCCACCACACCCTCACAGCAGCCTGCTGGAGGCTTGTGCTCCCGTACCTATATAACATTCAGTGATGACGAGGCTTTCGAGGCGGCATTTCAACACAGCGCCCAGTCAAGCTCTCAGATACCAGTTCAGGAGGTTTGTCCTGTCACCCACAAGGCCGCACTGTATCGAGACCCTGTCACAGATATACCCTATGCTAATGCTCGGGCCTTCCGCATCATTCGAGAAGCATACCGCAAATACGTGACTGCTCATGGATTTCCAAACACTACGGGAGGGGTGCCAGGACTTGACTCCGCAGCAACAAAGGGTGCACGGCAAAAAATGGTTGTCAAGCAAAGTGCTGTTGCAATATAGGTTAGTTTTATAAACAATTTAGGAAATTTTTTCTTCTTTTTAAAACGTATTTCTTCATTCATTGATTGTGTGACATGAGGAAAACTACCACCGCGAGAAAAACCGTTTGACAGTACATCAACACTTTGACAATTCCAGGTTGAGTGAATGGAAGAAATACAACTTCAAAATAGGTTTTGTTGGAACATTGGCAGCTTTGCTTATTTTGTGATATTTCTTTTTTACTGTTAATTTTTTTGTTACTAAAAATGTGCTTACATATCAACAAAAAATAAATATTTGAATATAAAATTAATATCCTAGGGGTTCTACTTTGTCTGGCCATTAAATCCAAAGTATTTTAAAAATACAGCGTGAGGAGCAGTGTGATGGTTTGGCTCAGGGTAGGCAGGGGAGTTGCACAGCAGCCAGACACAGATGCATCGACAGGGTTGGGGATGTCAGGGAACAGTAGAAATGTAGTAGTATGTTGTTGGTAGTTTAACAAGGTGATTTAGAGAAATTAGTTACTATTAGCCATTTTGAAATAAACTTACTACCAAAATATGCAATTTGCTTCCGTGATGACTGTCTTGTGACTTCTTGTTGTCCACGTATATGACAGACTCCAAATTCAGTTGTTGATGTTTTGATTTGGGAGGGGCCAAAAGATTCAGCTACAAAACCATTAAATCCAAACTGACTAGACTGAGAATCTTCAGACATTTGACCAGTGTATAGTGCTTTGTTTTTTTCACAATTAACATCATAATTTTGATTAGAGCTATAAATTCTTCTGGTTATTGCTCATTACTATTTTTGACAATTTTTTTTATCATTTGTTATGAACAGCAAACTTTAGCTTCTTAGACTTTAACTACTTATATACTCTCTCGTCTGAATAAAGCTGAATATCTAAATAAAGCAGACAGTTTATATATTTAATGCTAATATAAAATGCGTTTTGGTTAATAGAAAATAGTTTGAGCTACAGTCTGCAGTGTCACAGCAAACAATACTGCAGTGTTGATCCCTCTAGGTACTTACATTAGGTTTTCTGTATTTATTCTCTCAGGGTAAAATCATAGAGCAACATGGTCACCCTGAACACAACAGTGTTTGACTAGCGTGATGCCTTTGACCCCCCCACATACTGAAAAAGAATCAGTACAGTGCATAGAGTCCTGTAGCTCGTGGCCATCTCATCCTGTGTTTGTTACATAAAAGCCAAACGGGAAACAAAACTAATATAAAGGTCTAGTCATACTGCTTTCAGTGCCTAAAACAATCAACCTAAATATCACGCTTCTGAAATACAATGCGCACCTTCCACCATATATCTATTAATAGAGAAATCCAAGGTCTTGTTTTTCAGCTACTGCTCATAGTTCATCGTGCAACATGATCAATGAGGATCATGGCGTCATGACTGACTGGTGAAACCGACCTTGAATTCTTTTATAGTTTCAGCTACAAATCCTGCTGAGCTCACCTTCATGTTACTTTATCCTTCACCAGATGGTTCAGAATTTTTTTTTTACCTTTGCAGGAAAGCTCCCAAAATTCTCATTTAATGTTTCTGCCAAAAGGATAATGTTGCACAAGCGGATTTTTTCCTGCTGTCTGTATAATGATAATGATGCTGTGCAGAGCATCTTACTAAACATTTAACCATGTCTTTTTTTGTGAGTGACAATTATCTAAGCTCAGGAGAAAATGGATTTTTCACAATCCTTAATTTCTGAGCCTGACTACTGTAGTTGTTTTACAAACCCAGTCTGTTTTGTAGATTCATAAAAATAAACAGAACTTGGCAGTCTCTTCAAGTTTCAAGTTTCTTTTTCAAGTCAAAATTTAGATTCAAGATTCAAAACTTTATTAATCCCAGTGGAAAATTGTTTTGCTTTGTTACAGCGGCTCTCAGTTCAGAATGCAAGAAAAAACCCACAAACAGGGAAAAAAAAAAGCTCAGCACCAATACACATTTGGAGTAGGGTCAAGTAAGTTTATACTTCTGCCTACTCCTTTTCAAACAGGAGAATGTAATAGTTATATGTAATTATGGTGAATATGCGTATGTTTGAAATAAATTACACCAAACACTAAAACTAAACAATACACAAAGCAAAAAACTCTATAAGAACAACATAATCTAAAAATGGATGAAATACAATATCAGGTCAGTAGTCCAGGGTGGAATGTAGTGCATTGCATGGAGAGTGATAACTTAAATATGGCATAAATGATGATAATGATGGTTACGGGCTCCATGCTCTGTGAAATACTTCAATCTCTGGCTGAATGTGCTCCCCTGTCCATCTAGCACACTGTGTACTTGGAGCGGGGGGGAGGGGTTGTCCAGGATTGAGAGGAGTTATAACCTCAGTCTTCAAACTGACAAAGATGTTGTCTGTTTTTCAAATACATACTACATACTAAACAGGCTTTTAGTATGTGGTGCATTGACATAGGAAAAGAGGCGTATTGTACAGTCAAAACACAGAAGAAACCTGAACTGAATGAGCTATTGATGAACTGTATTCTTCCACAATACAATTCTAAAAGACAACGGAGGAGCAGCTAATGTCTGTGTAGCCCCAGTGTATTTATGTTGGTCATAAAATGTGATGTGATCTTCACCAAAGTCACAAGTATCAGCAAACATAAACTAAGCTGATAAAACACAGACATCATGATCATGACGATTCCTTTATTGAACATACCAACAAACATAAAAAGTAATGTTGGAAACTGTAAGGGAAAGAGTTTTTAATAAGTGGTTGAACCACCTTTGGCAGCGGTAACCTCAAGTAAGTTCCTTCCTGTAGCTTTGTATTACACCTGCTCAATGCGTAGGAGTAATTTTTGACCATTCTTCCTTAATTCACAGCTACACAAAGTGCTTACTTTAGGCCATAGCTGACCAACCAGTTAACCTATTAACTTAACCCTTTCAATTACTTTTTCCAACATCACATCCAACTTACTTATTACTTTTCTTGCATCTTTATATAATATATACTGTATGATGTTTATATGGGATTAGGACACAGCAGAATTGTCTTTCCATTAGCTTAAGCTTTTTTTTATGTGTGTTAATGGACGGCCAATTCTTAGCTCATTGGGGACCTTCTAAGATGCTTTCACTTGGCTCAAGTGTGGGTAAACAGCACAATTAAGTAACACTGACACAATTAAAGACACTGATGTACTAAACTGAATAAGTGAGATATTGATTTCGAAATTACTGTCTATACCAAGGCAAAGGGTTTCTGTAACAAACCCTGTGCCTGAAATGATGCAAAGTCTAAAGATCAGATCTTTTCAGATGGTCTGATGCTGGTGAGGCAAAAAGCAGAGGCGGATCAACCATCTGGAAGTTTCCCTGGTGACCGTCCGACAGCCGACCTTACTTGGTCTGTATTTATCACATACTGAGTTGACAGACTGACCGATTGTATTAATCATGACAGTCTGCCCAACAACTTAACACTGAATGACAGAAGACCATACAAATAAAGTCCCCTCAGACTGATGTGACCAAATACCTCAAATTGATTCCTTTTTTTCTGTAGCAAAATGAAGTATTATTCATGCTGACGGCAGCATACTGTGCTACTTTGGCTTTTATACAAGCAGATTTGAGAAAGCAAAATGTGTCTAGAATAAGATGAAAGACCCTTGGAAATATGGCTAAAACGAGGACTGGTGGGTGTAGCAAAGACTCATTGTCTCAGGTAATTTCACTAGACTTATGTGTTTATGGTTAAACCCAAATTAATTTAGCACAGACTGTATACACAATTTGTGCAATGTGGTCACATTATTTTACAGTACTGTCCTAATTCAAACTGTATTCACCACAGTGGTATTTTCACTTTTTGTGGTTACAGCTTTCAAAAGATCACATTGCACCAAATCATATATAAAGGTTTAGAGTTGCTACAGTGTCACGTTACATTCACACCAACAGCAGGAACCACAATTGGAAAATAACTCATTTTATCATGCCTTCTCAAATCTATCAACCTCAATACTTATTATTTGAAAGAACGGCTGCCCACACACTGCCACTTGATTTGGCACAGAAAAAAAACCCCACATTAATTCAAAAATAACAAGTTATCCCTTAAAGCGATGATGACGAATCCAGTGTCAGGCTAAGACAGTGTCTCTGGTGGATAGACAGATGTAAAGTGTGCAGTTAAAATATTTAGCTAGTAGTGTTTTAGAAGCATTACAGTTTGATGCATATAAACACTTCTCATATGATCTGCAGCAACAGAACACTGAAAGCTTTGTCTCCCACATACTGCACAGTGCATATGGTACCAATTGAACAGTTTTCAGAATAGGAAGAGAGGGAACTGCATTATCACTCGTTCTAGTGTGGTAGTTGCCATGGAGATGAGTGTAGGTGGTGTACTGTGCTGTACTCCTTCCCTTGTCCTCTCCCCTCTTCTTTTGCCCACCCTCTCTGTTCTGCTGTCTGCAACATTCGCGTAACTTTCATTCCTTCATTCCTACTCTAATCTTTCTGCTTGGTTTTGTATTCTGGCTGATTTGTGTTGGTGCATTGGGCAACGCAATGTTTTCCAGTTTGGAACTACACTCAACTCAAATGTATAATGTGTAATTAAACCAGGAAAATCAGTAAATTGACTGGAGTTGAATAGATATTAGACCTAGTTTCAAGATGTGGATGTATATCCTATTAAAGTTTTATGACATAATACCTATTTTAATTCTGCATTTAGCATTAATCTGTGCATTTCTATATTCTGTGAGTGATGACCTTTTTCTGTTTTGCTTAGATTTTTCTGTATTCCATACGTTTGCTTCTTGTTCACTGTCCAAGTTCTTATCTGCTTTGTCAACCTCTTCTTTTTGCAGAACAGTTATTCTTTTATCAGTTTCCATGGCGATGTGTGTGTGCGTGTGTGTGTGTGTGTGTGTGCGTGTGTGTATGTGTGTGTGTGTGTGATTGAGTAAGGCCTCAGAGTGAAAGAGTTGTGTCATTTCCAGTGTATATTTTTGGTGTATTTTGGAATAGTGCATGTGCATCCATTTTCCCAGGTTAGTCTTTGACAAATAGTAACATGTTTGCTTCCCCCTATCTGGTTTTATCAAATCATCTCCCGCTTCCCATACTTCTCTTTTCTCATGTTTGGAAGAGGTGTAGTACACTTTAAATCACAATAAAATTATAATAAGATCTCTATGAACTCCGACTTATACCACAAAGATAAGAATAAGAAATTTATATAAACACATGAAATCAAGCAAATGGGGTTCTGTTTTCCATTTTAATGCAGTGGGTTTGTCCTCTTTGTCAGTGTATTTACTTTATATACAGATTTAACCTTTTAATGATTCATTTAGATGACTATTTGAATTTAGTGTAAAGATCATTACTCACATGTCAATTTTCTAACCACGTTATATCCACAATTTACTACCAGTCTAATATTTGTGGAAAATCCTAACCAGGTTACACCTTCTTTATTATATAACACCTTCTTTATAAATGCCCATGAAATGATCTATGACACATTCAGGATTTAACAATTAGCAATACATATTTATATAACATGTTTACATAGCACATATTAGAATAAAAATCCTTTGAACCAGGACAATTTTTGTTGCCTCCACACATCTCCATCGACAGTTTTGTTGGGCAGGCATTTTTTCAGTCACCAGAATAAAACCAATTATAGTCTATTAACATCCAAATGAGTCACCCACAGACTTTGATTTCCGCTGTGTATGGGCTGTTGGGTTTCTTTTAAACACAATAAAACATCTATGGGCATTTAAGAGGATATAATCATAAATACAATGCTCTCACGCATATGCACTAATTGAAAGAGCTATTTATATTTATGGCTCCTCTATACTGACTGTGAAGCAATCCCTTTGTAGCAGGACTCCAATCTAAGAAACCAGTGAACATGTAGCCTGAGTTAGTCAAATCAAATCTGCATCTTCGAAACTTATATTCCTTTTAGAACAAACTACTTAGGGATATATCTAATTTATTTACAGAACTCAAACGGTTGAATCCTCTTATTAGCTCTGTGTGAACTTAAAGAGAGACCCTATTTATTTCCTCATCATGAGGAGTTCTTTGCATTTGGGAACCCACCAGAAATCATTTCTTCCATGTCTCTGTAGGATGCTTTTCAGACTTTTTGGAAAATTACCGTTGTAATGTCATAGAGATGTGATCAGTGTTATTATAAGAAATATTCAATAATATAACACAAAAGTCACTGACATTTTTACAGACAGGAGAAGTCTAAACTTAACAGGCTCACCGCTTACATTGTGGTGAATAGAGGATCCCTTGTTTTGGACACTGACACAATAATTTAAAACTGCATTCAAGCAGATTTTAGCTCCCTCATGTAAAAAAAAATTGCTGGCTTGTCTGCCAAAAAAAGTTGGACTCGGCTAAAGTGGCAAAGTTAAAATAACTTTGTTCCCCAAAACCAGTTCCTATACAATCAATCTGGGGCTTCCGGGGCCCTGGGGACCTTGTTATCAGAAATACGTTGTGCCAGCTGACGCAGAATAAGCTGTTTTTGTCCATCCAGTTTCCATTTGTTGCCAGTGCACGTTACAGCTGCTGAGAGACACTGCCTTATTTAAAAAAAAAAAAAAACGTGAAAATTTGATCGTGTCTTCTGACAGGTCTCAAAGCTATAAAAAGAATCCCTTTCCGGACTAAAAATATATTAATGGGATTTTTTGTGAAGTGTGCAAACTTGAGCCTTAGTGCAGCATTCTTACTTTAACTAAGTCTGTGTGAGACACTTTGCCTACTCTACATATTCAAGAGGTAACTTAGATGAACTTTATACTTCCCAGCCTCATTTTCATCGTAATTATTCGGCACAGTGGGCGGCCGGCCGTCATCTTTTCGGTTTATTCTCAGATATTACAAACTGGAGAGATGCTCCAGCGCAGGGCGGTGTGGCCAGCCTTTGGAGGCGTTGGTTTCTGTTTCTGTCTATCTTACGCACTATCTCCGCCCTTGAGGGAGAGACTCCTCCGTTTACCGAACCCCGTTTTTCATGCACTGCCGTTAAATCAAAACTAGGTGTGACGGACTGCGAGAGTCAGCGCAAGGGACACCGCGGCAATTTGGCACTAAAATTTCAGCCCCTCGTTATGAATTTGTGGATTATGGGGACGCCGTTATGCCACGCAGGGTGAACTACAGACGCTTTCCAAGATCAAATCACCCGAGCTAGAAACACGGAGCACCTAAAAAAATATGTACGAATCAGAAAATGTTGAGATGCTGCTGCTGCACGTATTCGGGATTTCGCCTGTAAATACCTCTGGGATGTTTATGTTGATGCATTTGTGTTTTTTTGGTGTTTTAGTGCGCGCAGTGTGCAGTAGGTCTGTGTGTTGCTCAGAGTTGGCATAGCCCGAGAGGCATCACCGTCATTATTCTCCTTATTTCAATATCATAATCGGCATGATTAATGTGCAGCGTGCTGTAGTTCTAACCGTACGGAGTCCGTGTTGCATCATTAATCGCTGTAGAGTGTTGTTAATGTAAATATAAGTCACAAACGATGAACTAATTGCTTCTGTGGGTCGTTGTGGGTCGCGCTAACAGGAGTTCATATTATTCCCAGATAACAAAGCGACGCAGGGGCTGTTTGAAGTCACATGTGCCCAGAGCAAACAATTAAGATGACAAAATCCATCCTCACAAGAGATTGTTATTATTACCGAGGAAGCTGCATTGGGATCACATCTCAGTTCCTGGATTGCAATAGAGTTGGAGGAAAGGGAGCAGAGGAAGAAGAGAGGGAGGAGAAGCAGAGGAGAGCTGCTGAGCTGTACAACAGAGCCACTGCTGAGAGGCAAGCCTTGGTTTCAGTGATGGACTGAGCTGAAGGTGAAGGGATCCCAGTGACAGCCAGTTTCCACATTTTCCTCCACAGCCTTCACACTTGCCTGTAGGCATGTATGGACACACTGCAGCGTAGGTGAGAAACGAGGAGCTGCCCACTTTGAACACAACAAATTGGCCTAATGATCCAAATGCGACTCTGTGAAAGAGGACAACACTGGCCTTTTATTTGGAAACCATCTCTCAGGTCTGCACAAACTGATTCTACCTTTGTCCCAAAAAGCAAGTAAACTCGGAACCTCAGTCCCTTCCCAAGTGCCCTGCAATCCCACCGGATTCAGTCTGCAACTACAGATGTAACTAATCTGTCAAGATTTCGTCTCCAGGAAGTCCTGTGATTTTGGGTAAGTCTTGTATATGAGTGTGGAGAGAGGGTATAGTGACATATGAAGACGATTTTAGATATACAGCTTGTCACAGTGAAGTGTTAGTCACACATGCCCTGGAGATGCTCACTTATGGAGATGCTAGAACTGGTTGTCCACCTTACAGCCTGAATATGTGCCTTCAGCGTAGGCAGGAAGGGTCTGTACCAGCTGGTAACTCATAGCAACACACCTCATGTCTAACACAACTGCATATTCAGGAGGGGTACTCGGGTTCAGTGTGTCGCTGAACCTGAACTTGTTTTAAGGTGATGCATTGCAGGCCACATGATCTCGGATTATGCTTCCTTATTGTATATAACTACTACTACGTTTTTTGAGTGGATAATTTTTGTTAAATAATTGGTACGTAACAAAAAGTGGCTTCCAAATCTAAGGTTCTGATGATGCATAATGTTCTGTAGGACATGAGGCCTCATGTATCATATGCTGTATACATACATTTTGTGCAACTTAATGTTTTATTTTCTGTGTTTCTATGAATTTAACTTGACAGCATCCTAAGATCACAGACGTGACTAAACTGTATTTTTAAATGTTACTTTTTTCATGAGATATATGATAAATGGTAGAACTGTCAGTCAGTACAAGATAACTTGTATTACAAGATACATGCCACGGCACAGACTGTGGCATGTGACACTTAATGCCCCACACTGAATACTTTATTCAGATGAAGTCAGTGCAAGACCCTGGTTGATTGGCAGTCAGGTGTTCTAGTCATCAAGGCTTTCTTGCCATTTTGCAGCAATTTCACTGATACCTGAGCTAAGTTTGCTAATTAGCTATCTCTGGGTGTTGCAGACTGAACACCTGCACAGACTACAGTGGGGTTTCTGGGAACTTGAGTATGCATAATAACACATTAAGAAATTATCCTGTTTTGCTCAGTCAGAACAAAATTAAAAAGCAAAACAGGATTTTGCAGGTTAATTTCAGGTTCTTAGTATGCTGTGAAAGCTTGAGCCACTTTTCAAAAACCGACAAATGTGACAAAATGTCTTTCATGGCAAATATTTGCTGAACTCTGTCTAACCTTGACTCTGTAGGAGAGCTTCCTACACATATTCAGTAAAAATCTCTCTTTGTGTATTTAGGAGCAGTAGATGATAGAACAACATTAGCTTGTCATGTTTTTTGCTGTGACACTTTTCCTCCATCTCAGCTGGCAGGAACAGATGCACGTAGGTGATGTTTAGACACTTTGTGATTTAGTGATGATATGATTTGTGACCAACATCTTCATGGTCCATTATATTGCACAGTTAAACCACTGCTGGCTCTTGCACAGATTTCCTTATCTAAGTGACAAAACATAATGCAGTGGAGAGAGAAGAGCTCCAGAGCTTCAGTTAATGAAATGTCTGAGGCTGCACACTTGATAGAACAAGATAAGTCTGTCTCACTCTGACTCATTGCCCCCTGCAGGATTTCCTTGTCCTCCTCCATGTGAAATGCCCATCTATGTAAAATAGGAACAGTCTCATAACATTTCTTCATAGATTTTTTTTGTTATTTCTGCTGAAATAGAAAGGTGTGAGTCACAAGTGTCTATTAATCTTTCTTGTGAGCCGTTGAGAATCTGGACTTCTTGCCACAGTTGTCAGCCAGGAGCCTGACAGCAAAGCGCAGATTTTATTCCCACCCAAGTTTCTGTCATAATTCAGCTGCTCTTCACTCATCTTCAGTCCAATGCACTGAGGGGAATTTCTCTTGCTGCCAAGGACAGAAAGGCTTTGTTAGCCTGTTTGAATCGTTTCTAGAGAAATAGGAACTCCTGTCAGCGGGCTCCTGTCCTGCAGTCTTCTCAAATTGTTGTCTTTTGCTGGAGGCCATGAATTGTTTCCTCATTTTAATTTTTTTTGAGAAACCCAACAGAGAAAACACAAGATTTTATCTTCTTATCCTAGTGATGATTCTTCATCATAAGCCTCTGTTCTCACGTAACACAATCTAAAATAATAATGTCATGTTTCCACTCACACTAACCAGAAACTTTTCTTCATTTCCTTTCTCTCTTAATCTGTTCAATCATGGACACTAGAATTAGACACCCCAGATTTCTCATTTAAGAGGGCAGTCTAACTAGTTAGCATCTCATAAAAAGCTGTGAAAAACAATTATTTTTATAGTAAACGGATGTCATATTTGAGACATGCCTCTGGTGTAGCTGTCATGGCCCCTGTCATGAGAGAATAATCATGGTTCCATGTTTCCCAAATGCTGGATAAAATATCTATTAGCTGTTTAATGAAAAATAATGTTTTTCTCACAGTGTTGCATCTGTAGTTCTGCTTATCAATTAATCATAGTAACAGCTTGTGGTTAAGCAGCGTCGTGACATTTAGCCTACAAGCCTATAAAGGGCAACTATTGTATGTTGAATGTTGCTTGTACAAGTAGATTAGATTAAACCTGCACTAGTTTTACAGTAAAACGTCTGATCTGTTTCATGATTTAAAATGTTGACATATAAATGTGCAATAGCTGCAGTGTGCGTGTCTCATGCACTAACATTACAGTCGAGTCACAGATTTAAGCCTTTCTTTTTGGAAAGATATGTCCCTGATGATCCAGAACATCATTAGACAACACTTATTATTTCCAGAATGAATAATATTCTACCTGCTATTTCCCTAAGCTGCTACTTCCAAACCCAAATTGAAACTAGAGGCTACATTTCTCCCTGTTTTATCGTTTAAACCAAACAGATATTTTTTCTTTGCAGTTTTGACCATAGTTGCTTTTGTTTATTTGTTATTTTCATTCACAACAACATTTTTCTATTTTTGTTGACTGTTGGTTCATCAATGTCCTAAACTAAAAACAAAACTTGTCTGTGCCATATAGCTGCATGGACACATCATCAAAGACGTGGCTGCCACATCAGAGTCAGTTTGGGTTGGTTGGTCAAGCGGAGGTTTGCTGTGGCGGAGCTGGAGTTTTAACCCCAAGTGAGTCAGCTTAGCCCCAAACTGGTCGACCTCTCTTCACTGTCAACTGTTCTTTCTGTAATTTCTCAGCCTCTTCTCCAGTCTGTTGTGATCTAAGAAGATTTTTCTGTGTTATGTATGTTTTTTTTATGTTCCTCTTTAATCCGCTGCTTTCTCTGAGATACTTTGACACCACTATTGCCAATGGTTAATGAAAGGTTTAACATGCACTCTAGCTTCAGCTGTGCCATGCCTTTCCAGTCCTTTTCATTTCTGTGAAGCTTTACAAAAGTACCTTAGTATATTAAAGACTTTTTACCACTCAATCCTCCACCGTAGCATCACTCACCTTCTGAGCCCTGCTTTGTCACACTCCCAGAGTTTTATTTTGACATCCTCTAGGTTTCATAGTGCCATTTCGCTTTTCCTCCGGCTTTGATACACTGTGAGTCTTCCTCCGCTCTGTGCTTTATTCCTACTTCTCCAGATGAAAGAAGCCATTTCTGCTCCCTACGGGGACAGGAAGAGAAATGCTTTTCTGTTACTAAGCACAACATTTAAAGCTGTTCTTTCATTTCAAACATTTCAGCTGACAGTATTGTTTTGAACCATTAGAACTATTAGAAGAAACAAATAAGAGGCTGTTTATACTGTTGGCGAGTCTTGGTTGAAGTCACCTCGTTGTGAACTGTGACGACAGATAATCCAGACGTACCTCTGTTAAGTGCTTCACGTTAGTGCTTCATCTCTAAAATTTCATTTTCACATTTCTCAGCTCTGTAATTTGGGTCTGCTCATGTACAAGCAGAGCAATAATGCTTCTAAATACATAAAAAAAATGAAGGGAGTTTGATGGAGAGCAGTGCACAAGCTACGAGTATGTTCCTATGGTAACTAGGCCACACTCCTTCTGGCTAGCTCACACAGAGGCAGTGGGACTGGTGGGAGTGAGACAGGAATGCTGAAAAACACGTGATGGAGAGCAACTTCACATTGTTTATTTAGGTTACTGTACCTCCACTCAGGTCTTTTACATTTTAAAAATCCCATTTCTTTGTCCAGAGAGAGAAATTGTGGTTACATTGTAGGCTGTTAGAGTCACTTTCTCCAAAAATATCTGTCAGTTTTCAAGCTGATCTCAGGTTTTTTCCCATGGCTCCCTCAAACCCACACTGCCCCTGCTTTCTCAACCCCTCCATCTAGCTCTGCCTTCGAATTCTCCAGCTTCTGTGTGTTGCACATTTACTGTCTTGCTTCTTAACATAGCATCAAAGTGTCACTTGTTTTTTTCCCCCTCAGCTTTTCTTAGTATAAACCTAACATCATTTTTTCAATGTAAAGCAGCCCTTTCTGGCTAGGATGTATTTAGGATGTGTTTGGATGTATTGACTTCTCCTAGTTTGCAGTCTATAACACCAGACAATGCAAGACAAGCGTTTATTCCGTCAAGTAGCTGATTCTCTAAATGTCAACAGTCTGCGCTCTCTGTGTGCTCGGCATCACCATTGCCATTCCAAGTTTTTAAATCACCGCTCATACGTAAACCGTGTCAAACTTCCTGTGGCTATGCCGCTGGCTTGTCAGAGAGCCAAGCTGATGCAGTGAGCTTTTGCTCCTGTCAGTCATGCAGGCTGATTGTTTGGACAGCTCGCTGTTAATGAATGGCCTTAACTTTCTACACACATTTGCGCTGTTTGCGGTTTTCAACAGCTGTACTGCCAGATAAACCACCTCTTGCCCTCTGTACCCAGAAATTAACATAAACTGCCTTAAGTATTTTTAGACTTATGTGTTCACTTGAAGAGTCACACAAATTACTTGTCCTGTGTGATATCTATGCATGCAGTTTTTGTTTTAAATATTTTTTGTGATGCCCTCCTCTGAAATTTCTCTTCCCACTCCAGCTTTCTCCTTTCTACCAATATAAAAGTCCCTGTGAAAACTGTTCATAGCAAAGTCTGTGCTGTTGGGTTTTCATTGTCTGATGATAACACCTCTTTATTATATTCAGAACATTTATTCAAATCTGAAAGCCTCTGATTCATGCCCTGTTTTCTCAAATTATTATACATTTTATGTTGAAAGCTGTAAAGAACTGCAATCACACTATACAACGCTAAAGAATGAGACCAGAAACCATTAATAGTATAACAGAGTGACTATACATATAACTTCTTTATTCAAGAAAGCTGGATCTAGTTTTTGGTTGCTCATTAAGCATCACAAACAAAATCTATTTCACTTTAGTTTAGATAAGCAAAATAAAAGGCGCTCAATTTTTATTGAGTGGAATGTTCTAAAATACATTGTTATTTATAAAAAAAAAACAATACTAATGGACCATTATATACTGTAAGTCAATGTCATATCTACTGTATGTTTTCAGAGGTGTAAAGATAACTATTTAATAATTATTATAATTATTTTAGTATTTTAAAAAAATTTAAACATTGATGTTTTAATGTTAATTTTCATCCATTCTATTATTGATACTCCTTTTTCATTTGTGAGATGAAACATTTAACATTCAGTCTGGCATCAACCAGTGGCTGTCTCCAGATTTTTGCTTAACGTTATACTGAATAATGGAGCTGTCACATTTGTGGACTTGAAATTGACTTTATCTTTACTTGTTAAATTTCAGCATTAGCTGAGTGTGACTTGGATTCAGATTATTTCAGGTCTGCATTGACAGGGTGTTCACACATATGGATACAGATAGTTGTTGTATTTCAGTTTTTCAATTCACTTGTGCAGCACTTCACCTTGACTGCCTGGCATGGAATAAGCAACAGATTTACTGTCTTGGCATAGAACGTAATAAGGGGGCATTTCCTACCCGGTAATTCATGGAGTATATTTTTATTAACCCTGTGAAGTGATTTAAATTGGAGCAAAGTAAAATACTTGCATGTGATACCTGCCCTATATTGCTTATTAATAAGCTTAAAAATAAGTAATGATTGTATAATCACAATTTTTAAATAAACAACACAAACAGCACTTGAACTCTTGAGTTAAAAAGTGTAAAGCACAGGAAATATGGTCCTTTGCCCCAGCATCATATTACTGGCTGTAGAAACTGTGCTATGCTGTATGAATGTTAATTATTTGTCCAAATGTAATTAATTAGCAGTAATTAACATTTTCAGCCATAGCTCTGTGATTGGCAGTTTTTGCAGTAGGGTAAATGGCACACATAATAAGCACTGAATTATGATGTATTTATGTTAATCTTGACATGTTTACTTGCTTATTAATACGTCGGAGCTCTCAGAAAAAAAAAATCCTGCCATAATTACCAGTTGGTTATTGCCATGAACAATATGTTGAAATATAGAAGGTGCAGAGTTTCATGTCACATGAATGCAACAGTCACAAGAGGCTCCAGACCGGATATAATGTGGTCTTGTCTCTTACTGGAAGCACTTACACTCAAAGACAAACTGGACTGTAACTGTTGTGGACAGTCACAGTTTAATTACACTTATCCAATTTTCTCAGAAGGCCCAGCGCCTGCTCTTAGTGTAGTGAACTGTAAAATGTGAATGAATAGTTTGTGGCCCTCAGAACACTAGATAAAGCTCATACATGTGACATATAACAAATGGAACATGATAGTTGTCAAATAGCACAGACTCATTATAAGTAAACATGCAGCTGATGATATGAGATGTTTTTATTTCTGATGATAAATGTATTTTTTTGGGGTGGGGGTGTAGTTGTTTTACCATTTTACAACTGTTCTGTTAAATACATTCAAACCTTTATGTTTTGAATGATTTAATATGTGCTAACTTGATTTTAGTTGTTATTACATTGCGCAAGAGAATCGTAATGGATTTTCTGTAATATGCAGTATTTGTATTCAACTGCAGAGGTTTTCACGCTCATTTTGAGGGGGTTAATTCACTGTACTATATAAACCAATTTACCACTTGAGAGAACACAGTCCAGATCTAAAATAACTTGTCAAACAAGTGAAACCGAGTGGGGTTGTTCACTGTTTTGTAATATGTGTGAAAACTTATTCACATCGAATCTGGAGCTTTTGATAAAATGCATCTGCAAGCCAAAAGACAGACACTACTAAGGAATGCATCAATTCAACACTTCTCTTACTTATCATTATTCCTCAGCTTTGGGTAGTGGTAGAGAAAACAAAGCTTTTACAAAGCACTTGATGTGAACTAATTATATAACAACAATTACTAACAATTATTATATGAAGCAAGTGACAGTGTTTCACTATTTTAGAGCATCGGAGACAGGTAGATATATATAAGTTCCAAAGCAAACAACAAGAAATTTGTGGTTGTACATTAATTTTATATATTATATATATATTAGTATTATATCCCAAGGTTTGTAGTTGTAAAGCAATCTTGTAAAACAACAAAACAAAAATTGTAATTGTAGAAAAGATTTGTACCTGTAAGAAAAGTTTTTGTACATAATGAAAATGTTTGTGAATTTGTAGTAAAGATTTGTATTATAATAAGCTATAATAGATTTGTGAGTAATAGTTTGTGTACAGAACAAAGCTATGAACTATGTGCAAAGCTTAGCACTCAACTTTCCCACAGTGTGTGTGACACTGAAGCTACAAGTACAAATCTTGACCCTAGGCGTTTCTCAATCTGCGTTCTTCTCTGTACTTGTGTTCTTTCTGACTTGTGAAACATTATCAGCCAAAGTCGAAGCACTGTTCCAATTCAAAGTACACATCAAGCCAAGTACAGATCAAAGTACTGGAAGTGTTCTCGCTCCACACGTTTTATCAAGGAGGCTCTGGGAGCAGATTTGTGTGGAAGTGATGAGCCAAATATCCCATCATGCATTTTACGCCACTGAACAACAATGGCAGATGATGGGTAAACACATACAGACAAATGTTTCTACTACAATTGTTGTACTGTCACTGGATGCTGTTTTAGGTTTCTAGGAGAGGAATTAATCTTGATGATTTTTAAGAATATGTGGTCGATAGATCAAAATAGTATCGACTTGACAATTCACATTTGTGAGATGTCTATAAGGATTTGCTAATAGCGGACTTTGTGTTAGGACTCTGAGTTCAAACTTGCCAAGTCTAAACTCCCAAGTACGGAAGCACGAGTTATAGGCGTACTGTGCATTGAGAAATGCTCCCTGTCTTGATACTGACTGTCTTGAACTGTCCAATCAGAGCGCAGACAGTCAATGTAAATGTAGTATTTTTGGCACTTTTAATTTAATTGGCTGTTTAATGTTAGGATAGCTGCATTATCTGATAGAAATTAATGTCAATCCAGGATTTTGCTGACTCTTTTGTAATAGCTGTAGTCTATCTGTCTCTGTATGTTGGTCATGAAGAGAAAGTATGAGTATAGAAAACATAGATCCCAGTGCTGACAGACATGATATTCATAGCAGTCATATTCAGTCATATTGTGTTGATTTGTTGAGGAGTAAACTACACAATGATGCTGAATGACCAGGAGACATCTATTATAGCTGAGATTAGGTCCTTGATCTTCAATGTAAGTGATACTTGGTTGGTTGGTAATACTGACATTCCCACTGTAAGTTGCAAATAGAAAACCTGAGATGAATTTATAAAGGGAGTTATTCCCAAAAAGACAAGAGGAATTAAAGCTTTTTTACCCAAGCTCCCTCAAGCACATGAATTTGCCACAACAGAGTTGTATATGTAATTTTCCACATTGTATCTTTACACATAATATTATTCACACAGCCTCAGTTGTTTTTATGAATACAAATCGTTTTCACAGATGCTCTATTTTTTATTATGAGTACATATCTTTTCTACAAGCACAAATATCTTTATTACAGATACACAAACCTTTTCTGTATAAGAACAAATCCTGTGTACAACCGCAAAATATCTGTGGCCACCTTTTGAGCTCATACAACACCAACTGACACAAGTGTGATGAGGTGAACTTTGGACATGTTGAAGTGAGGTATCAAAACACCTTGCCATGATGCTTCTACTTTCAGAGGCTGATACTGTGTTGAGTAGTCTGCTTTGAGGTTTTTCAGAGGGCTTAGGTGCTCTCTGGATTCTGAAAATTGGAGGTGAGGGATCAGGGTCTCTGAGCACTTTTTAAAAATGGATGACCTACACTCCAGAGTTGCTGCTCCTATAAAGACGGATCATGCTATGCAGTGTCACTTTCTTATTGTTAACGAAGGCACATGTTAGGACCACGTATGATAACAAGTGAGGAAATATCTGATTTCTGGGATACTGTTTTCTGTTAGCTGTTATTAATATGAGGGAGAGACAGAACGTTTGGGAGAGGTGGGATGTTTGTGTTTCTTCTTTCAATCTGCTGTTGCTATTGTTAACATCTACAAGAATTACTCCTTAGCAGAATAAGTTTTTGTTAAGTTTCTTAATTTATTATTTGTTGTTGCTTATCTCACTGATGACTGGCAACTTGTTTATCTGAGTCAGTGCTTGTAACTACCATCGTAAGTTGACACAACACAGAGGTATCCAATCAAACTTTAATCCAAACATTGATTGTTGATTGTTATTCTTGTTGTTATCTGACCTTTCTATGTGAGATTAAGTCACCAATTTTTTTTTTGTCAATGCATAGAACCTTTGGTTTTTACCTTCATTCTGATGTGTCATAAATGCTTTTTTTACATTTGTCTTAAGGCACACACAGTTTCTGAAGGGGCCAACACATTGTAGGAACCTGAATTGTTTAATGAAATAAATTACATAAATATATTTGATGCGGATTAGTATGATCAAAGTCAGAATTCAGATTTTGTAAATTAATAGCTGTTGTGAGATTTCATTTTTTTTTAGAAGGTTTTTTTAGAGGTTTTTAGAAATGGCACGTTGTATACTTAACAACTTACTTAAAAAAAAACTCCATCCTGTGAAAAAAGTTCAGATTTGATTAGAAAAACGAACTTTCCTAATGTGTATTAATAGAGAGATACGTATATGGTAAAGGTTGAGTATGTTTCTCCAACACCCACGTGCACTCTTCCTCTATCTGTCTTTCTCTTCCTCAGTATCACAGTTAGCTAGAGGCTGTTGCCGCCCACACACTCCATCCTGACAGCAATTTACATTTCGAATAGCCCATGTGAAAACATCCTTGTGTTATGTCACGTTTACTTAGATCACCGCATGTTACAGGTGACTGTTCTGGTGGCAGTGACAAAATTGGAATGTGCAAAATAGTTCTCTGCAGGGTCATACAGTCAAAAATGAGACGTGAGACACAAAAGAAACCAGAATATTTTCTCCAGATGAGAAAGAGTTCCCCCTCCCCCCTCTGAGTAGCCAATAGCTCTGATCAGTTCACTCAAATGTGTGTGCGCAGGAAACACTGTGTTCTGCAGCATGTTACTTAGTGTTTTTCATCATCTTTATTGTGCAGTTGTGTGCCAATATCTTCTACAGTTCAAGTAGAAGCCCTTGGAGTTGTTTCCATGGATACCAAACAATTAGCTGGGATTCAGAATAGAACCTGGAGAGTAGCCTATTTACAGGCTTTAGGAGCGAGGAAATCATAGGATGACAGAGTGTCTTGATTCTCTGTTGCAAAGGGAAACAGCTCCTTTGGGTAATGGTAAATTTCTAAAAAAAAAAAAAAAAAAAACCCCAACAGATCAATCACAGGCAAAAATAGAATATCAACATGAAACATGATCACATTTTAAGCTTTAAGAAACCAACTTATGGATGTATCAGGGACATTTTATGCAACACTTCGAAGCTTCAAATGAATGATGGATCATTTTTGATTACATAATCATCTTATAAATACATAAAGGGGTGATGTTAAATGAATGTGAAATAATGCAGCTCTATTGTAGAACCAGTGCTGGAAAAACCATCATCAGCATGAAGTAAGGGCCCCGTTTCACCTTTAGACATTCTTCATTTCCCTGTAAACTCTGTGAAGCCTTAACTCATTCTGATCTATTATCAGTCCCAAGTGATACATCAGTCCCACTGATGTAGTTTTCAGTTGGCACGTGTGCTGTGGTAGCTGATGCCAACAGAATTTAACTTGATATTTTTCACATTGGTCAAAGGAATGTGCTAATTTAAAAGTTGTTATTTTTGTAAGTCATTTTATAACATCAACCTCACCACTTGCCTCAAGCATAGCTAGCTAGCTGGCCGGCTATGGAGGAAGATGACAATCCCATTCTTTATCCCACCAGTCATTGGCAACAATACCAGACCTACTGTATTTGAGTTGTTGAATTTTTTGTATAGAGAGAAGGATTTTGGAGTAAAGTGAGCGCTCACTCAAGGAACCTCCTGTTCCTTGGCAGCAGAGTCATCTTTTTTGAGTCAACACAGTCATATAGAGGAAACATCAGATCTGATTCCCTAAAGATAGGTGCTCATACTTTTATAGATCCATCACAATGTTCTGGAGTTTGCACAAGCCTGAAGTCCGACAAAGAGCAATATGACTCAGTAGTGTGATTCTTCCCTCGATTATATAGGTGTTCAGTGTAACTCTCCCATCAGGTTGTGTGTCATGTTCCACTGGCCTTGGATACAAAAAGTTTTCTACTGCAAAGTAGATAAAACACAATTGTTCTTCGGAGTGTCACAGTGCTGTTCTTTGTGTTTGAGCCAGTAGCTGTCTATCTTTGTTGGTGAGGTTTTCTTAAACCTACTATTCTGCATTGTTGATGTGATTGGTGTGTGTTCTGTCATGATCTCTGATGCTGTTTCTCTCTCTGTATGTGATTAATGCAGCGGCAAGATATTGATACAAATCATAACATAATAATACAGTAACCTGTCAAAAGATATTAAAATGTCACTAAATGTGGGTTATGACTTCATAAAGTCTAAATGTAGCAATATTTCATATACAGTATATTTAATACAATCTTAAGCTGTTATACCCTTTATGAATCAGTCCTGCAGTGTTGTGTTGTGTAATATATTTTATTTCTTTATGACCTGTATTATAAACTGTACCAAATAACTATTGTTTCATTTTGATATTACATCATCACATTTGTTAACAATTGTCACATGTCCCAGACATTTCTGTAACTATGTTCATAGTCTCATGTTGTTATAATATCTGATAAAAGTGTCAGAGCACTTTGAAATGTAACACACACTAATTGTCATTCAGACTTGATATGATTCAACTGTGTGGCTGCCTGTGCAACTGTTACCTCACACTTAATCCATATAACCTTTCTCCTGCTATTTCAACTTTTTTCATCAGTCTTACAAAATCTGTTTTGGCACCAGATCTGGTATAAAAAAGTGAATATCTTCTTTTTATTCCAGTCTGGCAAATTCTTGAAGCTGGGGCATATTTGATATAAGCTGCCATCTTCTTCTAATTCTTGAATATAATATGAAATATATACCTAATTTGGTTGAACCAAGCAGTATTACAAAATGTAATGGCATTTTTGTATAGGCCACCCTGTAACAGCTTTAAGAATAATAATGGCGCTAACTAAGCAGCAATCTAACTAAAATCAGTTTATATTTTTTAATGTAACCTTTTATCTATGTGTTCTGGATTATTTATTGATAACCTTTTTTCTTGTGTTATTTAAATAATATGTTGTTTGGCCGTCTTTCATCATAGACCAATCGCGCAGGGCAAGTTTTGCCTCTGCAAGGCAGTCAAGCATGGAAACCCCTCCCAATGCCACCCCACAGCCCTTCAGACAGCCGGTGAGTACAGTAAAGCCGAATGAGAATGAGAATTTAGACTTTTACTCTGCTTTTATGAATTGTGTTTTTTCTATTTTCCCTGTTAAATCTTCAGAGTTTTCTCAATCGAAGGTTGAAGGGTTCCATCAAGAGGGCCAAAAGTCAGCCCAAACTGGACCGGACCAGCAGCTTCAGACAAATGATTTTGCCCCGGTTTCGTAGTGCCGACCAAGAGCGGTTAGTAACCTTTACTGTAACATGATCTTGTGTTCAGCTTCTACTTGCATATTTTGATTGAATGTCACAGGACTGCAGACTTCTCCCAGCATGAGGCACTGTGGCAGGTTGTTAGTTTGTCACAGAGTTAATAATTATATTTTTGTATCAGTGTGTTTGTGTTCACAGTTCACCCAAGCTAGGGATAAATGTTAGCTTTGTTTTCTTATGTTTGCAAAATAATTATTTATTATCTATGACTAATTGTCTTGTCATGAGAATCAGAATAAAATTTTCTTCCCAAATTGTAATCAATACATTTAAGATCGCCTCAAAACCTGCTATGAGACTTTTCACTATGAGGGGATAGTCTTAACCACTAAGCCACCACAGTCGTACAGTCACAAAGATGACACATACAGTACATGTATCTATTTATATACTTAGATTGGGAGCAGCTTTGAGCTTCAGACACTACTCAAAAATCAACACTCAAATCTGTTCCTGCTTGAATGGCTGTCAGACTGCTTTGTGTACTGCACGTATTTTAGTGGGTTAGCTGTGACTATCCTACACCAGAATTCTTTGTGAATTTATTTTCTTGTTGGAACTAGAATACTGCTAACCTCAGTACTTAGCTTCAAGGTTGCTTCTGATTGTAATTATAGTGTATTGTATAGTTTAGGTAATTACAGTGCATAGTATTAAAGCACAGTGTTGCATTTTATACAGAGGGTACTGATAATATTCGTGACAATTGTTGTGTTCTTATTTTAAATGTGAAATTGCCTTGTTTGTTTAATGTATTATTATACTCACATTTGAGGGTACAATTGTTGCTGGGCACACCGTCAGTCCAGTACTCTGGGGACCCCTTACGAAAGTATTATTTCGTAAGTTGTATAGCCTACTTATTTAAGTAAGTTCAGTTATTTTTTATGTATAATATATATCAAAGATATAATAGACCAATAAAATATACAGAACAGTCTAAGTATATGTGGCCTGTATGACTTATACTTAAGAATACTTGACAAATATACAAACAAGTATATAGAGATACACAGCTGTTTCAGCTGGTATCTCTGTAACAGCTGCTAAACAGCTTTTCAGCTTTTCAGCTGTTTACCTTTGTAAAGAAACAACTATAAAACAAACAAATTATGTTATAAATGTGTGATATGGTGTTTTGCCTTTTTAAGGACCTGAAACACTGTGTTTTTTCTTACAGGCATCCAGTGACTTGAGAAGTATTCATATTACAAATATAATTAAAATGCACATTTTTATTTTAATACACTTTGAACAACTCAAAAGTGGGAAAGATGTATACTACAGGTAAACTAATAGTAAACCTGTAAGTTCAGTAACTTGTATTTAGAAAAATACTTATATACTTACAAAGTATGCTACTAATACATCCTTAGTAAAGTGACATTATCTTGAAGTTTATTTGTAGTATACCTGAAGTGTACTCTAATACACTAAGAATTTGCCCAATTTAGTCCCAACAAGTATTACAAAAGTAAAAAATAAAAATATACATTATAATATACAACAATATACCATTACTTAGGAAGCAGGTAATGAAGATCCAAAAGAAAACAAAATTTTCACCCTGTTATAGTATATGTATATGACTATGTATCATTTTCTAGAACACTCAGGAGAAAATGCTTCGTCATAGCAAAACTAACCTTATTTTTTTCATTATCCTTGCCTATGCTTTACGATTACATAGCATGCTTGCAGGCTAGTGTTAGCATTAGTTTTTAAGGTAAAGGAAGATGTGTAAGTCCTTTACTCTAAAATCTAAAATATACACTGTTCCCTAAAGAACCACTAAAAATAAATGACTCTCTTCATACAAACTGTGGCTCCTAATCAACCGTTTTTGATAAAAGCAAAGCCCTGCTGAATGAAGAACATTGACTTTAGTGATTCTTTCACAGATGGTTTGAGCTTGTGCTTTTTCCAGAGCTTTCAGACATTAAATGAAGATACTCATTTGAGTGATATTAATAGTAACGCCACTAAACTGTCTCTTTACTGCAATGCTGCCATCAGGGCAGTGACGTTTTATAAGTGAAGTAAAGATTTATTTGTAAAGTGAGAACCTATAAAATTCTTTGAATGTGGATGATATCACAGCCTGAAAGAAAAATCTGGATTAGGTAAATTCAGGAGGAGGAGTGTTTATTATATAGTATGCACATCACAGGTAACAGCAGCGTTTTAATTTTGTAAACGCTGCTGTTACCAACAATCCTCCCAACATGTTACAATACAATAGAGGCTCTTGCTGTAGAGGCTCTCGTGACATCTTTTGCTTTTTCTGTTATGACGTGAGTCGTATCCCAGAGGAATCTCACTTGCATTGTGATCAAAATTTTATGCAGTCCTCACACAAACCAGTCACACGTGGGAAATGTAAAGATGTAGAGACAGAAGAAAATTGCTGACAGTACATTTTCTTTGCACCACAGGAGATGTATAATAGACATTTTCAGGGCAGGTGTGGATGTCCTGCGCTTAGAGATGTGTAATGTATTGTTTAGGATGTAAAAATCCTTTGTGCACCAATGCAGAAGCCCAGTTAAAATGTTACAACTAATGATCCTGAGGGCTTCTGTGGGTGCTGGCGTGAAGCTTAGTGGTTTTGGGGATATAGTGACGTTTTGCCTCAGTCATTGTGCTTTCCCCTCCAGCCACAGCCATTCACCACTGCCTTCACAGCCTGCTTTGAATTCTGCCCACACACATGCTTAATTCACTGAGTAGTGTTAAGTTGACTTTGCTATAAACCCCCAGCATCCAACTTCACACTCTAGCTTTCCAGTGCAGCTGCTCTACCTCAGCTGCCAGCTTGGTTTTACCAAAGCATTTTTCATGCACTGCATTATGCAATGGCACTGTCAGCTCCTTAATCTAGACGAGCTCGACTGCACCTCTGACCAACATGAAATTAATGCTCTTCATTCGCTGCATAATTTTGACGTTTCCTTTTACAGATGTTGCTTTTTACCAGCTTGTATCCCCTCTCATCTTGTACCTAATTTTCTCTTATGCTCAAGGCTAAAAATGATGTGGAACAATAATACATTTGGGGAACTACACTTTCTCGCTGAGAGTTAGATGAGATCTTTAGGTTAGCTTAGCACACAGAAGAGAAACAACTAGACCTGTTCTGTACAAAGGTTAGGTAAATGTGCCAATTAATGCTTCTGAAGTAAAAATGATAGATCAGCAGATAAAAGCTCAACTTGTCATTTTCACACATGGGTTTTCAGGCAGATTCACCTTTGCCTGGAGCAACTCACTGTTTCCCCTGCTCTCAGTCTTTAAGGTTAAGCTAATTTGCTACTGACTAGCCATATATTTATCATACGAACAAAAGAGTAGTATCAATATTCTCATCTAACTCCAGAAAGAAAGCACACAAAAAGCCTTTCAGTTCATTTCAGTTCACTCTTTTTCAAAGCCCCTTTCAGAAAATCTGAAAGAACTATTTGTTATGTGAAACTGCAGCAGGTGGTTAGCTTAGCTTACCTGTTTAAAAACTAGCATACCATGTAAAATCGTAAATTTGTGAACTTTATGCATGCTGGTAGGTAGACCTGGAATTTCGTATATTAGGTACAGTCGGACTAGATTTCTTTTCCCCGCTTCCAGTCTCTGCATGATCAAACTCTAGCTCTGTTCATGTTTTGTGTTCAAGCATGAGATCATGAGCTCAATTGTTTTTTGCCAAATCTTGGGTGAGAAAGTGAAGTGAAGATGTTTATTTTGCAAAATGTTGAACTTTCCATTTAAAATAAACTGCTAAAGAAATGTATTTCTGGTTACAGAACAGGAACTTTGTGTATCTTATATCTTTGTGAGCCAGCAAATCAATTTATTGGCTCACATTCAATTGCTATTTGCCTCACCTTAGCCTGAACCTAAAGGGCAGGCACCCACTCACTGGCTGAGATGGTAACATACTGTAAGGTGTACCGATAATAGATTTAATTTGGTTTGCCTCCTTTTACTACAACTCTGCAGTACATTTTGCTACATTTTTTCAATTGGCCTACTGACCTTGCTTCGCCTCAAAGAGCCAGCCTCGGCTTACCTTTCTGCTTCCATTTCCACCACTACTTTTCTTTTTCCTTCATAGAGCTGCCCTCCTCTAAAGGTTACCCTATGATCAAGCCACAGTCCTCCATGTCTTTTTATAACTGCACTACAATATTACCAGAGACTGCAATTGTTGAACTGCTTTTCCTAGGTTTCATGTTTGCCCCATGTACACAGTAGGCAATACATTTACAATTACATTTTCATTTTTAAATTGTTTTATAGTTGTATGAAACTGAAGAATTACATTTCCAAACAACACCTTGGGCTACTTCCTAACATACAGCATGAGTCACATGAGCCGAGTCAACAGACCAAACTGAAGACACAACTGCAGAAAATCTGGTAGTCTTAACTTTTTCATAAACTCATTATAAAAGGATCAGATTTCAGAATTCATAATGAAATTGCAGTGAGTGACGCACAAGGATTTCTGCAGTGACTCATTTTGTATTATATGAAAACAGAAATATAATCATATTTGAATTGTGAAAGTAAATAAATAAATCTTTTTCGCTTTCTCCAGGACACGCTTGATGCAAAGCTTCAAAGAATCCCACTCCCATGAGTCCCTACTTTCTCCTAGCAGTGCTGCAGAAGCTTTGGACTTAGTTTTGGATGAAGATGCTATAATCAAGCCTGTCCACTCCAGCATTTTAGGACAAGAGTACTGCTTTGAGGTGTGTTAAGTTGTTAGCCTTTTCATTCTTCCTGGTTTGTCTTGTCTACTAATAGATTTTTTTTTTATCTCACCAAATTCATATAGTATCTTTTAGTTTATACAGTATATCGGAGGTAACAATTCAGGTGCCATTGCAAAGTTACACCTCTCTTGAAAGTTTGATAAGCTGTTGGTTTAAGTAATTAGCGCTGAAACAATTTAATCATAAACTCTCTTAGTAAGCAGAAATTGAAGGCATATCAGTAATATTTCATAAATCGTGATCATGAATATATATGTTTTCCTTTTTGCCCTGCAGGTGACCACAAATTCAGGAACAAAATGTTTTGCCTGTCGCTCAGCTTCAGAGAGAGATAAGTGGATTGAGAATCTGCAACGAGCTGTTAAACCTAACAAGGTAGATACTATAGCCTTTCTTCTTTTATTTTGAATTCCACTAGTACAATTTTAATGTGGATGTAACATTAAGGACAGATATTAATAAGGACTGCTATAATGCAATAATAGAACTCGTCATGTTGCTTTCAGGACAACAGCAGACGAGTTGACAATGTGCTCAAGTTGTGGATCATTGAAGCGCGAGACCTTCCAGCTAAGAAACGCTACTATTGTGAGCTGTGTCTGGATGACATGCTTTATGCACGCACCACCAGCAAACCCCGGACTGACACAGTCTTCTGGGGCGAGCATTTTGAATTTAACAATTTGCCTACCATTCGTAGCCTTCGCTTGCACCTCTACAAGGAAACAGACAAAAAAAGACGCAAGGTAAAGAAAGTGTCTTAGGTAAAACAAACATGTGACACAAAAAATGAATAAATTGAAAGTAATAAAATATCTCGTTTTGCTTGGGAAACTAGGAAAAAAGCACATACCTTGGCCTTGTCAGCATACCCATCTCCAGCATCACGGGCCGGCAGTTTGTTGAGCAATGGTACCCCGTCATACAGTCCAGTGTTTTGGCTAAAAGTGGTGGTGTTGGAAGTGCCAAAGTGATCAATGCTTCACTACGTGTTAAGTCTCGCTACCAGACAATGAACATCCTCCCGATGGAGCTGTACAAGGAATTTGCTGAGTACATTACAAACAACTACCGAACACTGTGTGCAGTCCTGGAGCCACTGTTGAGTGTGAAAAGCAAAGAGGAGGTGGCGTTTGCCCTTGTGCACATCCTTCAGAGCACAGGGAAGACAAAGGTAAGCAAAAGGGTCTAACCTGATTTTGTGTTGTGGTGTCATAGATAATTGCTGCTCACATCCCTCACTTCTCTGTACCATCAGTTTCTTTTTCACTGCAATTACAGAGAAATATCCTTTTCCTCTGTGTGTGCTCCACTGAACAGCAAATGTAATCTTTTCTCAGGAGTTCCTGTCTGACATGGCAATGTGTGAGGTGGATCGATTCATGGACCGTGAACACTTGATCTTTCGGGAAAACACGCTTGCTACAAAGGCTGTAGAGGAGTACCTCAAATTGATAGGTCACAGATACCTCAAGGATGCTATAGGTGAGGCAAACCCAGCTACAATGTGGTGATTCCCTACTGGCTAAATGAAGCTTAAAGCAAATATATTGCATATATGTATGAAATATTTTAATGAACTATGTTACACTTGACTGAGGGTTTTAACATAAACAGCATCTATCCCTTCACCAAAATAATTGTGACATTGTTTTATCTACATCTGTGTTATGTTTGTGACACTTGGATGGAAGGATGCTTGATTAAAGTGGGAGCTTTGTAAAAATACTTAAGCTAAACAAGAACTGTTTAAATGTCACATCCACAAATTGAATTGTGCTTTAATAACATTTCTGTCTCACAACAATAAATGCAAATGTCCTATTCTTCTTTCATACTGTTAGGAAAAATGACAGTAGTTGGATCCAATGTACTTTATGTGCTGTACTACAAAGAAAGCAAACAACAGCACCAGTTGTTTTCCATATTTTATTCAATTTATTAATAATCCTGAATATCAGAATTACAGTACATGTTTTAAAGTTTTAAGATAGATGTCCTCCAACCAACCATTAATTCACTTTGTAGCCCACCTTTTGTTTTACCACAAATCATTTTACACAGTATCTTAACTACACCATTTAATTACTTTATACCTTGTAAGAGGAAATTTGAAATTGAGATGTACTGTATTGCACATTATCAATTGTGTCCCTGTGTTATTGAATCTTAGAGCTGAGTTATTTAAGCATTTTGAGGAAACAGGAACAGCATGATCTTTGACCTGCAGGTGACTTCATTCGAGCCTTATACGAGTCTGAGGAGAACTGTGAGGTGGACCCCATGCGTGTCCCGCCATCAGTCCTGGCTGATCATCAAGCTAACCTTCGCATGTGTTGCGAGCTATTACTCTGCAAGATTATCAACTCTCTCTGGTCAGTTTTGACACAAACAATGATGTATATATGTATCTGTTTTGGATTGATTGTTGTGTATTGATTGGTGCCAGATGGGGTGAAGTTCACTCACCTTCATGACAGCACGGGGAGAAAAAATAAGTTCAAGGAAAAGATTTGATTTTAAAAATACATATAAACTGTTTATAAAGGAATTGAAAATATATACTAAAAGTTGTATATTAATCAGAATAACATCATTTCAAAATCATTTCACACACATAATTATAAATTTGTTCTCTGTAGTTTATTTCAGGGTTCAATATCAATATTTCTTTTACTTGTATGGTTCTGTAATTTTCTGTATGTTTTAGTCCCCTGACCTTGGTAAATTCCTGACAGCTTTAGATAAGCTGCTAGATTTTATATCGTGTTTTTCCCTGACAATGAGGAATAAAATCAAGTTCTTGTTTCAGCATATTTCCCCGGGAGCTTAAGGAAGTTTTCGCCTCATGGAGAGCTAGATGTGCTGAGCGTGGAAGAGAGGATCTTGCTGACAGCCTCATCAGCTCCTCCCTGTTCCTTCGCTTCATGTGTCCAGCCATCATGTCCCCCTCCCTGTTCAACCTCATGCAGGAGTACCCTGCTGAACGCACGTCCCGCACACTCACGCTCATTGCCAAGGTGATGCAGAACCTGGCCAGCTTCAGCAAGTGAGTGTCTGTCTCCTTACACCAGCTTTAACGTTAATTTGATTCAGTCCATTTTTTAAAATTGTAGATGTTGACACTTGTGCTAGGTGGGATGCAGATGTCAGAGTACCATCACTAAAGTAAAGATTTGCAGGTGTAAACTGCAAAACATTTGTTCTGACCTTTATTTTGTATCTTTATGGGCATTTTTGAATATGATAACAATTCTACTGGTTTTCATTGCCATTCATTAATTATTAAGATGTCGATCATTTGGTGATAATTAGAGTAGATTCTACATTTGAAACACATTTGATACAATAATCCAACGATTAGACATGTAAATGTTTCTACTCTGAAATATTAATATTTGAATCATTTTAATTAAAGGTCACCTATAATGTTGAAACATTTTGTAGATCAGAAAATAAATCACAAATTTCATAAAATTAGAAAGATACCTCTCGATGTTTCAGCTTTTCCAGTATGAGTATTTGTTCCTATACTCTTTATTGTATTTTTTAAATAATATGTTATATATATATTCATACTGTTAGCCAGTTTTAATATTTGTTGTTAAATAACAAACTGTATTCCAGAGTATGTGAACATGTGCACTCCCATCTTTTACATACTGTAGTAACATCGTTATGTCAAAAAAATATAATGATGATGGTTCACATTGTGAAAATAAAAGTCAAAGTCCGACAATAATACAGAGACTTTTTTTCTTCCATTGCTTATGATAAGATGAGGACACTAAAGCCAGCAGTTAAATTGTAAATCATTAAGATAACTCATTCGGTACATAAACAACAGCTTTGCTACATGTGGAAGAGCCAGGGACACACTTGCACCCACGCAGATGATCAAAAACCTGGACACTTAAAGAAGGACACGTAGAACCAGGTTTCTTAATGTTCCAGCTCAGTATTATATGATAAATACAATCAAAGCCAGGGTAAAACATGAAACTGAGATTCAAATACATGTAAAAGTACCCACTGATGTTTTACACTCTTTTTCATTTAATTAGATTTTTAGTCGTCTATCAATTTTCCATGTGTACTAATAAATAAAAATAAATAAAACAAAAAAATAACAAACGAAAAGGATCTCCTTAAGTCACAGTGCATGTCACAGAATACAAATATTATATATATATATATATATATATATATATAATATAAAATATTTTACAATCTTAATTCCAAAAAAGAAAAAAGTTGGGACACAATAGTTTGCAAATCTCATAAACCCAAATTTGATTTACAATAGAACATAGAAAATATCAGAGGTTTAAACATCTCTGGGCATTTTTAAATGTTCTGTGGCCTAGCAGTTTTGTGGTTTGTGAAATTTCATGTTTCCTTTCAGTCCGGAATAAGGAGGGGAGGGACCTTCCAGTTTGGTTTTGGCGCTCAGTTCAAACTCTCTGCATCTCTGCTGGTATGGGGGTGCATTAGTGCCTATATAATGGGCATCTAGCATATCACCCAAGGCTCCATCAATGTTATGAATGAAAGATACAGTATATTCAGGTTTTAGAGCAGCATCTGCTTCGATTCAGACGATGACTGTTGAGCACTTCGGATCTTATATTGGACATTCCTCTCCCAAAACTTCATCCTCAGTTTCCCTGATGTTTACAGACAAGGGGATGTTACACCATGCTGAACATGGCACTGAGACATGTTGGGACAGGGATATTTTTTTTTCTTAACATGATACATTTCCTCAGTTTAAATGTTTAATATGTCTACTACGTTCTGTTGTGCATAAAATATGGGTTTTGCAATTCATTGTATTATATTATTATGTGGATTTTACATAGAATCCGTGTTGTATTTGAACTTTGAATTTTAAACATATCCTTCCTCTCCTTTGTCTTCATGTGTCCTGTCATAAACTCTACAGATTTGGGCCCAAGGAGGAATACATGTATTTCATGAATGAGTTTCTGGAGATGGAGTGGGGCTCCATGCAGCAGTTTCTTTACGAGATTTCCAACATGGACACTGGAGGAAATGCTGGAGGGTTTGAGGGTTACATTGACCTCGGCAGAGAATTGTCCATGCTCCACAGCTTACTGTGGGAAGTCATGGGCCAGCTTAGCAAGGTGGGAGGAATAACATAATGTTGCTGTTAATTTTAATTAATATTTAATATTTTATTAATATTGTGAATAATGTAGAGTGGAGAGTTGAAAATTTATCTATTTGAACTTAATTAAAACCGAGGTGGAATTAATTCTTTAATACTTAACGCTAGTGCTTGAATTGTTAATTTAATGACATTTTACTGTAGTTGTAATGTAATGAAAATTATAAATATTTTATGCTGAGCTCTAAATTGCTTCCTAGGTTAACAAATGTGTAATATCATAGAAATTATATTGTATCTAATTCTGTTTCTAATGATTAAGATGTTCGCAGCCTCCAGGTACTGGAACATTTAACAGTTGCTTCAGGCTGCAAGCAAACAATAGGATTCTGAATAATAATACTTCTCCAAATTAGAAACAAAATCTCGAACCATTCTCTAAAATAATATATAATATGGTCTATGCAGTGTTAGGTTAGGTAAGGTTGCTTTGTTGTCTCCAAGGAGAAATTGCCTTTGGAGCAAGGAAAAAAATGCTGCACACATATAACACACATTCAGTCAAAATACATACTCCTACATACATAAACATAAATACCACTCAATAACCTAAGATTATTAAATGTGTGCCAATAAGGTTTCCAAAAAAAGTAGAAATTGTCCAAATATACTCTATACAATTTAAGAAGTCCAGTTGTCATGACTCAATCTTCAGACAACTTCACCTGGATGACTGAGAATCTTCACAGACATACATGCAATTTAGTTTTGATTAGCTAACCCCGAATGACTCTGCATCCACATTAAAAGTAAATGAAGCACATGCAGAAGGTGATGAGTTCTTATCAACAGGATCTTTACCATTTACTAAGCTGACGACCCATGACTGAATTAATGATACTGAAAGCTTGTAAACGTGAGTAATTTAAGGACTTCATGGCTTTGAACTAATGTAGGTTATTACAAGCAACATATTGAATTTAACCTTTATTCTTATCATGGCCAGAATAAAAATGATATATTTTGCAAAAAAAAGGTTAAGGACCTCTCCTACTGTGTGTGCGATGTGGGCATAGAACGCATTGCATTACCAGTTTTTCTGTGTTTCAGGATGCTATTCTCAAACTCGGACCCCTACCAAGGCTGTTGAATGACATCAGTGTCGCCTTGAGGAACCCACAGCTCCACATGCCTACAAATCACCAGCCAGACAGACCGAAGGACAGACTTTTCTCGCGGCCCTCTTTCAATCGTCTCAAGTCCTCTGACTTCCAAAGCCTTATGATGCGTGACTTAAACAGGTATCTCCTGCTAGTTTCATTTATTTGTAAACCTTTGTGGTCTTACATTTACACGTGAAGATAGTTTTGCATGTCCCCACACACGTTTGAGCCTCTGCATGGTGCACCTTCATACAGAGGACTGATTCCTGCAGGGGTTTTATTGAAACAAAGAGAATGATCATCCCTGAAAATATGCACCTGTTGCAGATTAATAGATGAATTACAGTTTAACATGGGGGAGTTTAACGGTAAGCCATAAAAAGGCCAAGAATACACAATAAGTGACAATTTAGTAGCTCAAACTGAAACGCAGGTGTATTTCTAAGAGTGTGTAATGGTAATGCTAATGCACCTCTTCAGCCTTTTCAAGTATTTTATCAATCAGTAATTGTCAGCATCATCTACTCTCAGACTCTGTTACCAAAACCACTTTCCTTTGTGTTTAATTCATTTCAGCACTCTGCTATTGTCAAGGGACAGTTGCTCTCATTACTGCCTAATTGTTTAAATAAGAACTTTTTAAGTAACAGAAAAAAAAACAGAGGCAACTATTTTGTGTTTATCAATTCCCTCGAACCAAATCCTGTTGGGAACCACAATCTGCTGCACTAAATGTGTAATTGAATGAGAAGGACTGAAATATGCTGCAGGCAGGTGTAAAAGGAGAGATTCAAACCCGTCAGATCAAAAACTCTTCCTTGTGATGAAAGCAGGAATCGTACTACAAACCGCTTGTCTTCACTTTATTATCGATTCATCTAATGATGAGTAGAGGTGAACTTTACGGGATTCGTCTTACATTTCTGAGATTCAAACATTTTAAGCTTATCATCCTCAACTACTACACTCATTTCATCAATCTAATGCCCAACTAGTGTCAAGTGATCTGCTCTAGTTTACATTATTTCATTTTCTGACTTAGCAGTAGGCAGAACACAACCCTTTGTGGCCTCGGGCATCTCTACAGTGTGTTGTGAGATTGTAAATTGTGGGTAGTGAGAAAATTTCAAATGCTGCAGTTTTACTCTTTTTAGGTTTCTAAATGTTAGACTAATTTCTCTGTTACTACAATTATTCTATGCTTAAAACCCCTCACAAATTAAAGCCATGCAAGCAATTACAGAAAGCTGTAAGGGAATGCTGGCACAGAAAAGGTTTGAAACCACAGATCTATGAGTTTATGGGACCGACCTTGAGATCACATTGTGCCCCAATCAGCTCTGGCCAGTAACCAGTAAAAATGTTATGTTACTCCTCCTCTTTCCTGGCAGCTCTGTACTTCCAGTGCAGTGGTTGACCAATATGGGTTTTTTAATGGCCGATGTCGATCTCAACAGGGAGGCCGAGGCTGTTATGTTGTTGTTTTTTGTGTCAGATAAAATACAACAATTACAAATTACAGATGCTGAACTTAAATGTCCATTTTGAATGGCATTATGAACATATTTTAGTTATTTTTATTTTTGTATTATTTTAAAGTAAAAAAAACGTTTCTGAAATACAGATGATCTACATTCTATACTGTCCTTGAATAGTGCTGCTGCGTAGCATGAGTGCGACCACTCCTGTAAACTAGTCAGATCTCTCCTCGCTTGGGCTTCCCCTGTCCTCCTGCCTGCTCTGTCTGTCTGGAGGTGTTTATCTTCGCCCTTCTTTGCAGAGAGGAGAGGCTTAATAACCATGGTCATTTACAGGCGTATAAAAGTGTGAAATGCTCCCAGTTGAGGGTGTTTCGCCCTCAACTTAAATAAATAACTTAGCGTTTTTCGTGTAGACGCCATGTTTTCAGTATAAAATATTTTGTATTTAAAAGTACTTTCTGTTGTGTGTCTGCAGTTCAATTGACATCTCTCGCCTGCCGTCCCCTACAACTGGAGTATCAGCTGTGGAATCCCTCTCATCAAATCTCAACATGAGGCGTCATGCTGAACGAGACCTCCGCTCATCCAGAGAAGTTTTCTATGTGACTCGCCCACCACTGGCTCGATCCAGCCCCGCGTACTGCACGAGCAGCTCGGACATCACTGAGCCTGATCCAAAGGTACAATGTGAAAGAGTCGCATACGTATTTATTTTAATTTTGTAATTCTGGAGCTTTTTAAACTGTTTCTACAGTAAGTGAATGTGTCTGAAACCTGAGGGTTAGCTACATACATATTTATAATAACAAATAAAACAAAAAAACTCACCGTTTACATTTGGAAGATATTATTAGAATGAGCCATGCTGTTTACTCCTCGTTTGACTAAGTGTACATTGGTAGTATTATATTTAATTTACAATTATAGAGGCCATTAAAGTGGTTTCTATAGCACAAACAGGTTGCAAAACCTCTTTTTGTCAAGAGGTGTCATCAAAGCAAAGCTGTGAAGTCAGACTCATTAAAGAGCAAAGCAGAGGTGCAGAGATATTTGCTTCTAAACGTCCCCTCTTAACCAATCCATTTTTGTTCAATTAGTAAGTTTTGCAGCTTTCTTATTTATTGTAATTTGATGTTGTCTAATACAGAGTCTCATCGTCTCTAGTGATGGCTTAGGTTGCATTATGTAGTTTAAGTTAGTGTGGCCTCACTGGTTTTGTCTGTTCATTGATTTATTGGCCCTTGAGACATTTAAATTTTAAAATTTATAAGCTGATTACCTAGATATCCAGTACATATTTTTTCATTAGTATTGTATCTTTGAACAAGAAAATTATTACTAATATTTAAATAAACGTCCGTCAAAAAGTCCAGTGTACCTACAGTATATGTCACTTCTAAATACATTTAAACAAAATGTGAAACTGTAAACACATAGTAAAATACACATTTTCAGGTACAGGTACTTATGAAAGAACAGTTTACTTTGTTATTAACAAAGCTTGATACATAGTAGATCTTTTTTAAGTGTATTCATTTCAAAAGGGAGTTCTGCAAATATTGAGGCAAAAAAACCTCCAGTAACAAATAACAGCAAAAGGAAATAAATAAAACAATGTAACTATGAAACACACCCTGCAACAAGCGGCCACCTGAGGCATCACCGTCTCACTTTAGGTAAGGTGCGTTTTCAACAAAATCCTATTAAAAAAATTAAGCTACAATAAAATGCCTTCTTGTGTCTGTCAGGTCCACAGTGTGAATAAAAGTGTGTCTATGATGGATCTTCAGGATTCCCGTATGAACAGCATTTCCAACCTGAACTCTGTGGGAGACATGCTCACCTCCTCTCAAGCCTCCATCGCTGGGCTCGGCCATAGCTTCGGGAACCTCGGCGGTCCGCTTCGTATGGGAGGGCATATGCCGACAGGCTCAGCAGGGTCCGGTTTGAGGCTGAACCAGATGGGCCACATTGGGGGGCCCACTGAATCCATCTCACAACAGCAACAGCAGGCAGCAGCAGCCATGCACTTCCCCCTGTCTTTCCAGAACCCGCTATTCCATCTGGCTGCCCAGAACTCACCGGCTCAGTCTCAGCCTCCTCCCCCTCCTCTCCTCCTCGCCCCGGAGCCTGAGAATGGCCACCCTGACTATGCTCCCGCCTTTGGCAACAGTGCTTTCTCCCGCAGCGAGGACTTGTCCGCCCTGCGGTCACAGAGCAGCCTGGTGCAGCCCAGCATTGTGCACTCACACAGTTACAGTGATGATTTCACCCGGCAGAATCAGAGCAATGACTACGCCTGGCACCAGCTGTCACTGCAGGTGCAGGTAAGAACGTCTTTTTGCACATGCTAAAAACCAGTTTAATGTTTGTAATGATATGCATGATAGGTTTTTCATTTCCAGGACATTTTATTTGGCTAAACGGTTTACCTTGTAGACAAAAACCAAAACCTTAACTGTGTACAATTATATGAGGTGGAATTCAACGCCACTCATGACCAAATACAATTTATTAAAAATGGTCGACAGAACAGTCTAATGTTGCACCAGCAACTCTTTATTTTATATGTAGTAATGACTGAGACAGTCATAGACTGTAAAGCTACATTTGTAACCAGTGGACACCACCGTGCTTATTATTGAGTGTCAAGAGTGTGAAACACTGTAGTTGAATAGCAGTCTGCTGTTGTGCAATAAAAAAACACCACTAGGTGGTGAACTTGATCACTTGTGTAAAAAAAATCACCATACTCACAGTTATTAATTTCAGATTCTCAGTCTGTTTGTTCACTTTATTGCAGTGAACTCTAGTAGGATATATAAAAAAAATCAGGTTATAAGTAACACGTGCACTGACACTTACTGTGATGTGTGGATGAGACCTACTGAACAGTAAGTCGTTCTTCATCAAAGTGGAAAAAAATTTGCTTTGGGTTTTCTTGAGTCCTGTTTTTCTTAACTAGATGATAAATGACAAATTAATACACATTGGTCATTTGTAGCTGATACACCTGATAAGTTGCTTTAGGCCATGGACAATATGGGATCACTTCAAACTTTTGGGTCCAACTTTATATTAACCATAAATGCCTTACATTTTGAGTGAACCTGCTTTCAGTAATAGGTGCTGTAGGTGTCTGTCATTTAAGAGGAAAGATACTTGATGGTGACAGCCAAAAAATGAGTTGCCTCGGTTTTGTTAATAACACCTGGATTAGTTTTCTCCCACCCATGCCAATTCCCCAAACAGAGTTGGAGCTTTGTCATTTACGTACTCGTAGTGTGATTTTAACACCTTGATTGAGAAACAGTAATGTAAGCATTAATTGCTTGGTTCAGATTAGTCTTCGTAGTTTGTTAGACTGTGCTTGTACTTTAGTTTTCACAGGTACAATCAGTGTGTAGTCAGTCTGTGTTGAAGCTATCAGGTTACATAACAAAGTTTGGATCCAAACAAAATGGAAAATATGTATAAAAAAATGCCCTTCTCCTGAGCAGCACAATATTCAGATCTAACATAATGAAAGATTTGAGAGACACTTGTTATGCTACAGACAACAAACTGAAGCTGCATCATTTATCATCACAGTGCTTGACATCTATCAAACAGTGTGTCCTTGTTTCATCTGGGCTGGTACATATTGGTCAATATGGCAGAAGAAGGATCATAACTGCTGATATAATTATATTAGACATACTTTAATCTTCAGTTTACTGCTGATGTGACATATCTCCTGGACAGACATGTTTGAGATATAAATCTAAAAATGAGTACATTATGAGAACACAGCGTGCTGGTGTGATCTATCGCACTGATAAGTCTACTACCGCATTTTTCTGTAAAAATTTCAGCGTTTGATGATACTGTCATGAAGTCTTGAGCTATTTCTGTCCTGCTGCGTGGGCCTGAATGAAACAAACATCACAAGAGGTTCCTGTTTTATTAATATAGACAGTGTTATCAGGACAGTGTTCTATGAATTAATTATCCGTCCATCCATCACTGTTGCTTCATAAAACACTAAATAGTTATTGGTAAAAGATATTTCTAATCATCCACACCTCTCAGGTCACCAGGCTGCTGTACTTAGAGTCGATTAATTTTTTTTGTACCACAGATTGGGAACAAATCCAAAAAGCTTGCGGGCTGTTACAAACTGAGACTTGAAACTTGTTTGACGTAAACTTTCATTAAAGTGAGAAATGGATTACACCATTTATATCTTGCACTGGATTGTTATGATGTAACTTTTTCCATTTCTCAAATATCAATACGCAACACAAATATAAGCTTGCCTTGTTGACCATCATATCTACGTATACCCTATGGTATACTGTATTATACTATACAGTGAATTTTTTGTTATTGTAGTTTCTTTTGAATGAATCAGATGGCAAATCTGAAAAATGCAATGAAGTTGTTTATTTCAAATCATCTTGTTCCTAGGTCAAATGCGGGCTGTTGTCGGCCTTCGTGTTCGTATTTTACCAATGATGCATTGCGGTTTTTCGGTCATGACAATTCTGTCATTCTCTTTTCTCCTTTCAGGAGTCTTTACAGCAACAGCATCTGATGGGAGTCACATCTCAGACAGCCACTGGGACGGGCACCCCCGCCTCTTTGGCTACACCTCCTACTACAGTTCATCCTGGCCGTCAGACATCCATGGCCCCACCGCAACATCTGAAGTCCCAGCGGTCCATTAACACTCCAGCCACTGCCACACCTCCAAAGGTTCGCCCGCAGAGCAGGAACCTCCTCCTTGACTCTTCCGACACAAACTTCAGTGGCAGTCAGCCGAAAACACGTCAAACTCAGCAGCCATCACAACAGCAGCAGCAACAACAGCAGACCCAGCAACAACAGGATACACAGCTGTCTGTGACAGACAGTCCAGCTCCCGGGCTCCCGTACCAGACAAGCTCTGCCAAAGAGAACCAGGTCCAAACAACCGCTGCAGAGGAGTCGACAGACACACCAACGAAAAGCACCAAGAAGCCTCAGTCTCAACTGCAGCCTCCACAGCAACATCTGCTCAAGCCAGTCGGCAACAAACAGGTCAGTCTAACTTTAGTATCATTGTTCATTTAAAGAGACACTATAAAGCTGCATAGCGAATGAAATTTAAAATGTAACAGTAAAAGATACAAAAGCGTTATTATTTACAGCCTCAGTTCATACACTGTCATGCAATGTCTTTATATTAAAGGGCTTAATTATTTAAAGACTATGTTGAAATAATATATTATTTATAAATATATTTAATAGTATTAGTAACTCTTACTTAAGTAAAACTCTTTTTTGAACATTTCTAATACTGACACCTGCAGTAAAGTAAAAGCTTCACTTTCCTACGTACTAGGGTTCAGGTTCGACATTGAACACTCCAGCCCTCAATGAGCGGACAGTCGCCTGGGTGTCCAACATGCCACATCTCTCTGCTGATATTGAGAGCCTGCGGCCAGACCGTGAGGGTCAGCTGAAAGAGTACTCCAAGAGCATGGATGAGTCACGACTAGACAGGGTCAGTACATGTATTTTTGTCCCATCTCTTTATGCTCACTTTCTGTTTTTAACAACAGGTTTTAAAAAAATCCAACACTATTTTTGCCAGCCTGGTTTGAAATATGTGTGTCAGAAAAGTCTGAGGTAAAAATATTTTACTGAAGGGTGTGTGTGGATGTCCTGGCTAGTGATGCATCAACACAAACATTTAGCTGCATATATTCTGAACATTTCCAACATTTTAGTCATCATATTATGTTAATCCCATCTTAAGCAGACAGACATTTTAAGCCTGCAAACACTTTAAAAGAAGAAAAAAAAAATTACAAATGATGGCTACACATACAGCACTGAGGTTAAACTGTTTCAAATGGTCCCTGGAGCTTCAACACAATCATGCATGAGTTGGATTGTGGTGGCTGCTTTTTTCTTTGATGAATAACTCCCACACTCCTTCCTGTATTTGAAACATATACATATGTAGTTGTTATTGCGTTAAAAGTTGTGGTTCCCTAGTGCAATTTAACTGCAGCTACGTCTATACTAGCATAAACTAGAGATACAGAGTTTTACAGAGCTGTGTCTATACTGCTAAAATCACTCATGCAGCAATAATGAAGAATAATCTGAAGTCATTTCATTCATCTTTCAGGTAAGAGAGTACGAAGAAGAGATACATTCCTTGAAAGAACGACTAAAGATGTCTCATCGCAAGCTGGAAGAATATGAACAGAGACTTATGTCGCAGGAACAGCAGACAAATAAGATCTTACAGCAGTATCAGTGTCGTCTGGAGGACAGCGAGCGCCGCCTAAAGCAGCAGCAACTGGAGAAGGACTCTCAAATTAAAGGCATCATCAATAGGTGAGCAGTGTCTGGGTTGAACTAGAGGTGGATTAATACAACAGAAACTGTGTGTTTACCATGGAGGAGTTTGTTATTGCTACTGACACATAACAATTTCTGATGTTACTTGAAAGTTTAGGAAGACTGCAGATGTTTAGTTTAAGTACTATAAGAACATGATAGACAAATGTAAAATTCATAACTATGCCAGCAAGAGGATTTTGTGATGTAGAAGCAGCAAGATAGTTTAAGTCAGAGGGAAGGTCAATATCATTCATATTTGTGTAATTCCCAAACTTGAGCCACAGGTACAAAGTTGATAATTAGTGATCCTGTATCCTGCTCTAGTTTTGATGCCTGGTGGAAACAATCAAATACTCTGGCAACTCGTGAGCTGCACGCACGGCTGTTAACATGTAATGACCGAGATAAAGCAGGAGTCCAGTGAACAATCAGGACGTTTTGGGTCCAGTTTAACACAGAGGAGAACATTTGTTTTTTCTTTTAGCGTTTGAAGACAAACAGTGACACATCATGACAGTTATTGACAGAGATCACATGCTTGTCCCTCTCCCACCCCCAGCTCTCATCAATCATGACTGAGGATACAGAAATAACTGCGGCATACTTAAACGTAAAGTATATAAAGAGGGATTTTGTGTTAAAATTAAATGTTTGTGTTTGTATGGTACATTGGAAATAGAGTGGCAGTAGCATTTATAATAAATCTTACGGGCCACATGAAATGAGGGGGCCTTGAGTTTGACACATATGCTTTAAGCTAATAGTGATTTTAAAACTGGGCCATAAAACTGGTATCAATCTTCTCATCTAACTCTAAACAAATAAGCATATTTCCCAAAATGTGTGACTATTCCTTAAAACCTAGCTCATTCAAATATCACAACTAAAACAAAAAACCATGAGGCTCATACTCAATATGAAACACTTCATGACTTGAGTCTGAAAGTCATAAGAACTTTTTCTGACCCGATCGTAGACAATATTTCTTGAAATAAAGTATGTCATAAAATGTCTCTTTGTAAGGCAAAATGTTGTAGAACTGTAGTATACAGAGCATTTTATTTAGTAGAAAAGCCTCAGTTAAATATGTCTTCTGGATACCTTCTAGAACCTGCACACATTCATTTCATACATCCAGTATAACTACTGAATTTGAACGTTCTGAACTCTCCTGAAGCCTGTTCAGATTCAGGAAGCTCTCAGAAGAGCTGAATGTACCAAAACACACGTTAAGACCTTAATATCATCATATGGCCGCAGAATCCTACAGTAAATTTGAAGAACACCGGCTTTGTAATTCTATTTTTGTCAACCGGTATGTTTGTTTCTATTTCCCTGTTGTCAGACTCATGGCTGTGGAAGATGAGCTGAGAGGGGGTGCCATTCCTGATATTAAGCCTCGAATCCTCACAGACCAGGTTTGTGCCTGTGTCTACATCTTTTATCATCCTTATTCACTAAACCAGTCATGTCCTAAAGCACTTTGCATCATTCTTACATCACATCCAGAGCATTTGCCAAAGCCAGTGCAGGGGAAAAGTTTGCAGCTGTCATACATATCACCTACTCCCATCTTTGCAAAACAAAAACACCTTTATGTGGAATAACATTTCACCATTTTTCTGCACGTTTTTCTGAGAGAGTGAAAAACAACGCTGGTGCTAAAAATCAAGAGCGTAAGAGGTTAATTTAGTGCGTCTCTGTGGAGGAATAGCAAGTCTTCAGCACTGAAACTAAATGTTATTTACAACAAAACCAATATTATTACCACAGAGCGCATTCATCATTAGAAAAACCTTGACTATGACTCACCAAAGCGTCACACAGTAATTCTTCAGGTCTCAGCTACATGAATGCTCCATGTGGGCTGGATTGTGACGCAGGTGAAGAGGCTGTGTGTGATCTGCATTTATGCCAAAATAACTCAGGGGATATATTTTCTGTCCTTTAAATACGTTGTCACTTTATTTCTCTCAAATTCTACAACAAACGGACAATAATCCCTTTTCTCAGCTCAGGCCAGAAATCAAAAACGTTTCTTCACCATTGTCTGATCTGAGATTGTAGTTGTTTTACACCAGCTTTTCTAAACAAATACGAGTGTGTGATGAGGACTGACATCCAAACTCTGCAACCAAATTTAGACTCTAGTAAATGAGTTTCATGTTGGCAAAGCAGGAATGGTTTGCAAGCCGTCCTTTTTGGCTCAAAGTCACACGTAGACTGTTACACATAAAGTTAAATGCTGTAGTGCTCAGAGCCCCATTAAAACGAGAGTGAAGGTTGAGAACTGCCATTTCTTCACAGTTGTAAAGTTCTGTTAATCTCTGTGCATTATCATGAACAGGTCTTTTTCCCAAAAAATCAAAATTTAAATCAATTGGTTAATATTTTAGAAAAAAAACTTTTGCTTCTGTCCCAAGAGTTGAATGAGAAGATTGTTTCTAACCGTACAGCTGTGCTATACTGTAAGCACAAAGATTTGAAATAGAAAAACATCTAGCTTAGTTATTAGATTTCAAAATTTTACTGTTTAACCCTCTAGAGTCTAGGTTAGATTTTACAAGATGCTTGTAGACAGAGTTATGTTAAAGGTAAATGCCTGCTGGCTCACGCTGCATATTTACCATAGACTGAAATGCTTTCAGTTTTCATTTCCAGCTCTCAACAAAAAAAACCCACAAAAATGTTGAACTATTGCTTTAAATGTTAGTCCTCGGGAAGATATAAAAATATAAGCAGTAATTTCATGTTTTCTCTACCTTCAGTCTTTCAGCCAGATCTATGGTGGCCACCCAGGATCCTGACTGCCAATTCCAAAGTGACCAAAGTTCATGATGGTCACTCAAGTGTAAGAAGACAGATCCTCTACAAACATCCCATGAAGACAGAGCTCTGCAGTGAATCCCACAGGACTACTGGAGGTTTCTTCTCACAATGTTCTTTAAAAAAATAACTTTGCACATATTCAAACTTTGCCTGTATCAGAACTTGACAATCAGTTTAGTGGGAGGACCAGTGTGTGCAGTAAATCTTCTGCACATGTTGTTTGAAATATAAGCCAGTGTCACAACAATGGCAATACCGAACCTAACGTGTTTCTTTATTTAATCAGAAGTGAGGAGAGATGTGTAAAACACTGAGGATGAAGAATGGGTTTATGGTTTTCCTTGGTACAAGCGGCACACCCACATTAGTGGCTGCAGGCAAAATGTCAAAGGCTTTTACAAGCACAATTTTCCCCCAGTGGTGACACCTGTGACAAGCAACAATCCTATTGTTCAATCATTTGCCATCTACAATCGTCATATGCAGAGCCCAAGCACAGACCTGTATTGCTATTTGACTATGCTGAAACTAATTAGCAATGTAGTCAAACTGCAAGACACTTTTAGTTACAAGGGTGGTCAATCTTAATTTTTCATCCTTTATAACCCAGACATCTGATCTGATCTAAATAGAGTCCTACAATCAATTATATTATAACTGCTTTAAAGTGCTTTTACAATCGTAATCCTCGGTTACGTTTTCCTTCGGTAAACAGTGTAAATCCAGAGCTACAATCTTCAATTTCAGTGTATAGAAGTATTTCTTAAAGCTACTAAAACTTTTTAATAATAGAAATATTTTACAAAATTATCTGAGATTACAATATGTATAATAGTAGTGATGATAATCATAAGAGTACATACAGTATATATTATTTAAAAACAGTGATACAAAGTGCTTTACAAAAAGTAACTAACTATAGAGTTTAGAGTGTAAAATACCTTCTGTGGCCGTGGAGGAGCTCTCAGGTTACACTGTCACAATATTGTGAAGGAAATCCAACAGTAGAAACTGGAGGTGTAGAGTTTTCCCAAACAGGAAACATCTAGGAAAAAAACAACGCATTATTGAAAGAATTATGTGAAATGTAGGATCCAGCCTTTGGGAGCTTACCCCATGCTAGGTACTAATTTGAATGTATAGCTGGTATCAATAAAAGTCAGTGTTACTCTATGGCCACATTTTACTAGATGACCAGACCACTTTCATATGTGGTACATCTGGTGCTGCAATGACTAGTAAATTAATCTATCAATCTATATAAAAACAAAAATTATTTAACATTTTAATAATCGGTTAGCTTCTCAAATTTAGTTATCTTCTTGCTTTTGCTCGTCTTAGAGAGAATAGGGGTTTGGGCTCTAGAAATATGTGTCGGTATTCGATATTTTACTGGCTAAGAGGTTAATTAAGAAAACAAACAGATTTAACTAAACATAACTAAAATAAAGACCTTTAGTGTCTCAGTCCTTCATGACTTTTTATTTATCTTTTTTAATATTATTTTTGTTGTACAGCACTTTGTAACACTGGTTTGAAAAATGCTATATAAAATACATTTTAATTACTATGATTATGATTGTAAACATGATGTGCAACTGGAAACAAATCATAAATAGCAAGTAGTGAATTACTCATCTGTTGTTTAATGTTTCTGAAGCATAGATGTGCTGCATGTGCTTTTTAAATGCAAGGACAAGTAAAGTTGATCTGCTGTCAGTTATTATTCTAATTATTAAAAAAAACTAAACTTTGAACAAGGCTTTCTTATTGAAAGGCATTTTTTATACAACCTGCTGAACTCTTCCATTTTTTCAGAAGAGGATGGCATTCAGCCTTTTGCATTATACAACATGACAGTACTGAGACAGAAATCACAGACGGACTTAAAGAGGAGACAGTGAAAACAACAGAACAGAGTTTCTGCATGAATGTGTAGTATATTGTATGTGCATAGGACTTGACTGCCTTACAGTCTGTGCCACAGAGCCCTAAATAACAATGCCAATACAAAAAAACAAAAAAAAAAACACTTGTAAACTTTGTATATTAAATGTCCTTTTTGTAGTCAGGTGAAGAATTAATAAGCAGTGTGTTGGTTAACTCTGTATGTTGGTCAAAATCATTTATATTACAAAATTCATGGTTGATATAATTTATCTTAACCTCTTGCCTTTAAGACATTTTCTTTCAAGATACACTCACTGGCCACTTTATTAGGTACACCTGTACAATCTAATGTAATCCTGTACAGCACCTCTGCCATAAATCTATCATCTAAACGGTGATATTTCTAATGTATGTTTATTATAGAGGTCATAGTGGGGGGTAGAGTTGTACTGGAGTGCATCATACTAAGGTATTTCTAATGTTCTGCCCCCTCATTTCTTGTAAAAAGTTAAATTCATTCATTCAGAGCTGCTGTATTGGATTACAGTAGATTGTATAGGTGTACTTAATAAAGTTACCAGTGAGTGTTAATATCAATGATACAAAGTTATATGTTTATGTTACCAGAAAATGTATAAAATAGCTTAATGTATATCTATTCTTATATGTAAAATGTAATCAGATCAAGGGTAGGCCTTCAGGCATGTTGAACTTGTGGTAAAAACTGATTCTTATTTTATTATAAATCTTAATGCTGCAATCCAGAAACTACAGTGCTATGGTGCGACTGCGTTCTTGGGAAGAGAGCTAAATAATTATCCAGCATAGTACATTTCTCTTCAAGATCAAACAAATACCATTAATGTGTTCAAATATTTCACCTGTGCTATGTAACCAAAATAGCAGTGGTGCTTTCAACAACACTGGATTGCAGTTTTAAGTAATCTTCTTTGAAATGTGTGTTTATTTATTTGGCCTGCATTGCAATACAGTATTTTGAAATGTAATACTACAATTCAGTTTTTATTTAACAAGAAGCTGCAATCCATAAACTGAAAACATTTTAAAGACATAAACATATATGATACGCCCATATGCTAACAAAACTTTCTCTGTATTAGCTGCAGTGGTACAGCGTGCTACCTCTGAAATCCTGCCCTCATCTCTCTTCCTATTGGAATTAGGATCCTTATTTTGCTTTGACAACCTGAAAGGATACTTAGAAAATTTTATTTATTAAAGCAACAATGCTTACAAAACCGTTCATATGCAGAGTGAAGTTTCATTTTGGTTGCTTGTTCATTGCTATTTTAAGGAATGATACACAAGGAACTATAAACTATTTATTTTGTCATCACTGACCATTTCTAAAGTTTGTACTACTGTGTTTAAGTGCCATTACCATTACATACATACAAATATCTTAATTACCGGATGAGGTTGATTGTGTTACAGCCTTTTGTCAGACTCTCAGGGGCTAGGAGGAACACAGAGACATCTTTTAATATCTTTAATGCCAATTGCACAAAATATTGGCAAGTGAATATTAGCGAAAAAACAATTTGCAAAGCTGATGAAATTAGGGGGTCTGCAGTAAGGAACCTGCTTGCTTTTATTTCATCTCATCCATATAAATAGTTCAATTTATACTTTGTCTTTTATTATTTGTTATATAGAAAGTACCAAGACTTATTTTTTGTCCAAATAAAAATGTGACAAATGCTCCAGTGTACCAAAACAGAAAGGAATCATATATAAGTGACTATTTATGAAGTGCTTTATGTTTACAGAATCACATCACTTTAGAGGATGTGTGAACATTTGTTGACCTGAGGGAAAAGAATAACTGCCGCTTTGCTGCAGCTAAAGCAGGACCTAATAGATGAATTGATATATCTTGTATATTTTGAGGAAGGTATTTAAGATAAATCTACATATTATATTTATGTTTCTAAAATTGATGTATAGCATTTTGGAATGAAACAAAGTATTTTTCTTGGCAGCTATTATTCTGCACAATTGATCTACTGTGTCACAAACATACATAGATGGTGGGATTTCTGACTTGAATTAGGCCTACTGGATGTAAAACCTTAATTTACTTGACATTTCTTTTGAAATAAGCCATGCCCCATGGATAAGCCATACCCTCCAGTCCCCCTGATGTTGTATGGTGGATGTTTAATGTTAGTTGTTTTATTTATAATGGTATTTATTGTAGGTATGATTGCGCTTGTAATTATTATTATTAGTGTAAGTATATGCGATTGATATGATTTGTTTTGTTTGAACAAAGGGAATGTATTCATTTTTCAGGTGATTTTTTTCTGAGTGATTTAAATAAATTATTAAATCCCTAATTGGAGACATTTTATTTCAATAGCTACTTTGGCAGCTTTTTAATAAATTGACTGTAAGACAGGTAAGTTCACATTTGGGTTATATAGCTCCATATTTGCATGTAAGTACAGTAATACTGAAATTTAAGTATTAACTAGATTGAATATTTTACAGAATGTATCGTAAACATATTGCATATTTACATTATTTGTAATAAAGGCCACAAATGAACAGATTGAAGAAGAGTCTAAGAGACTTAAAAAACATGGAAATGCGTCTGTGGGTGTGCAGACTGACTAATAGTCAGTCTGGGGTTCATTAGGTAAAAAGTGTTGCGGTGCAATAAAACATGTTAAACCAAATAAGCTGCCTTAATTTTCCATCTACTTTACTTTAAGTGCATTAAGACAGTTTTCCTGTGGTAGACTGCAATACAGATGTGTCCAATAGGTAGCTTTCTGGATACTTTAAGAGGAAACAATATTTTCCTCATTCATTCAGCATGTTCATGCTGTACAGTGACAATCAAAGGGCCACAAGTCATTAAAGCAGCTTCAGCAGCCTGGCCTGAGACCCCGTCTGTCACATACGTAACTGTTCGTTTCACCGTTGCCGCTCTAGTCTCTAATTGATGCATATTAATATACTATACATAGCACTATATAATTCCCAGCCTGCAGACAATACAGTGTGCTGGTTTTAGCTCCTTCTGCCAGCCGGCCCAGCTCCCTCCTTCCTTAGTAATGAAGACATGAAATATTTACAGTCTAATCAGCAAACACCAGTCTCCATTAACTCACATCTCTAAAGTGCCACAAGTCTATTTCATCTCTTGTCACTCATCACAACCCGGCCACTTACTCTGTCGTGTCCATAAAATATATGTATAATGTCAGAAGACAGCAGACAACTACTTGGTTGCCCTCTGCAAGAAAATGAAGGTGAATCCGTTTCACAGCTCCCACTGCTACCTCAGGTTCTTATTACAAAGCTCAGTCACATGCTTGTAATGTATATATGGTTAGACTACTACTCCTACTACTCCTACATGGATTATGTCTGTCCATCAGTTATGGGGTGGAACAGATCTTATCTACCTCTAAACAACAACACAGCAAATGAGCATAAATGCCAAAATCAAACCACATTAAATGGAATGAAACACATACAGTATATAAATTACAAACAGTAGGAAAGACACAAATAAAAACTGACAGAACAGGCAAATTTCAATAAAGAAAAAAAAACAGTTATGAAAGCCTTTAGAAAATAAATTAGTTTTTAGTTTAGCCGTAAAAATATTTATGGATGATGAGTCTTTGAATACTGTTTCAAAGCTTTGGGGCTGCTACACCAAAGGCACAGTCACCATCTCTTACTAGTCTGTATATAAGGTTCAAGATCTTAAACAGAATTTAAAGTTCCTTGAGATGACTCTGTTGTGATTTGGCGCTACATAAATTTGAATTGAACAGTTCTAAGTAATTTATTTGCAGATCTAAGACACACGGCCCTATCACAGGGGCAGAGGAGTTCTGAAATGTATTATAGAGTGAGTTTAAGAGCTTAGCCAATATATTAGAATCTTTTATATATTTAATATTTGACCAGAAGCCAATGCAGTGACATCAGCACAGGAGTAATGTTTTTTTCTTTCTTCCCGTTTTGGATCCAGCAGCAGCATTTTGCACCAGCTGCACCAAGGTAAAGTTACAGAATTACAGTAGCCTTGTGGAAAGAGAGAGGAATGGCTTAATTTTGTTTACTTTTATGATTTGAAAAAAAAACTTTACTACAGAGTTGATGTGCCTGTCAGATCCTAATTTTGAGGTCAATATAAAAATAGATTTCTAGCATGTTCATGAATATTTAAAGACCGACTAGCTATCTGTTCTGACACTAGGTGTATCAAAAAGAATTACTTCTCTCTTGTTATCATTTAACTTGAGATAATTATTTGCTATCCAGCATTTAACATCATGGAGACATGCAATAATTAATTTAACTGAGTGTTGTCCGGGTCAAAATATCTGAACTACTCCTTCCATTCTCACAAATGTTGAATTAATAAGAATCTTGCAGCTATAAAAGAATCCAGTGCAGAGGGCTGTAGGAAAACGGAAACATACCAAACTTAAACAATACTGTATGTATGCTTTGTTAATGTGTGAGCCTGAGGAACCAGTTTGTGCCTCATTCAGTTTTATAAATGAGACAACACCACCATCTCGTGGTGAACCAAGACTGCAAGAGGATGACACCTTTAAACTGTGGAGACTGAAATTGTTTTTCCCATATATTTTTCAGATATAAAGTAATTAAATGACACTTTCCTCTGTTGCAAAATATATGGTTTATATGGAAGCCCTGCGATATTGGTAACATGTGGTTAAGATAATGGATGGATCGATGTTTTATATGTACAGTATATATAAAACATTATTTACAGTATAAATATAAAACCTTTGACACAAAATGCTTCTTACTACTTACAGGGGTTGTGGTAAAATAAAACAAAAGTACCAATGTCCCTTTCCTCTCTCAATGTATAAACTGTTGTGATGAAAATTGTGATATAAATAGAAAAAATACAAGTGCAGGTTAATAACAGTTTTATTAATTTCTTTCAAATAAATCACAAAACTGTTTTTACATGTAAAACAAAAACAGCCACAGTTCACAGCTACAGTGCAGTAATAATAATTGTCCTTAACTGAAGTAGTAAAGATTAGTTTTACACAACTGTAAAGTATTGTATTGTATTTTATGTTACTAACTAAGGGAGAGAGAAGGCAGAATAATGCAGTTATTCAGCACTGAAGGACATCTTAACGTTAAATTTCTAGTGAATTAATTTCCCCATGGTTAAGCTTTGATCATGTCAAGAATAAAGTTCAATTGTTCAAGCAGCCAACTCAGACACAGGCTGATGTGAAATATACATCCTTAGAGTAAAACACTCATAGTCTGAATTACACAATGAAAACTCTTAAAACTAAAATCTTACAAGTACACGTGTGAAAAATTAGATCACTGTGTGGTTTTACAATGTGGACACTGCTGTTGGAAGTGTGGACAGTTGTGCATAATTCCTTGTCTCGGTTTGAGTTTCTTGGCTCTGCATATTGTTGAGTGGAATGACCAGTTGCCCAGCTTGTGCTGATCCCTCAGAATTAATGTCATAGGGTATATTGGACATAATGGCCAGGCTCAATTTGAGGAGCACATTATGAAGAGCCAGGCGGTATTCTTTTCTAGCCAGGCAGTAGATGACAGGGTTGAAGCAGCTGCTGGTGAAAGCCAAGCAGTTAGCCAGTGGGAAAAAATATGTTTGAGCCAAGTAGAATGAGGGGCAGATATCAACAATGTCAAGTTGGATCAGGACACCCCAAAAAGTCAGGACATTGTATGGGAACCAGCAGACACAGAACGAAAGTACAACCACTGCCACAGACTTTGAAATATCAGCCTTTCGTCGAGAGTTGCTCCCTTTCAGTTTGTGACGACACAGGAAGCGCAGCAGAAGCAGGTAGGAGAGGATGATAATGGTGTAGGGCAGCAGAAAACCCAGCACCACTCTCAGCAGCTGATTTATTCCAAGCCAGGCTGTACCATGTGGGAAACGGAGCAGGCATGCTGTGTCGTTGCCACTGCCCACAAATCTCAAGTCTGCAAACACAGCTCGGGGTGTCGCTGCTACAAGCGCTCCAACCCAGATAAAAGCTGTGGCCACCGGAAAAGTGTGTGATCTACTGCACAGGAAGGCACTGGGTTTGAGCGCAGTTGCGATATAGCAGTAGCGGGTCAAACTCATAGCGGTCAGGAAAAAGCAGCTCGCAAATACATTCAGCCCAGTGAGAAAGGACACAGCCTTGCATGTGAGCAAACCAAAAGGCCAGCTGTAGTCCAGTGCAATGTCCACTGCCCAAAATGGCAGGGCCAGTGAGAACAGCAGGTGAGCCAAGGCTAAGTTGAACACAAAGAAATTGATGGTACCTTTAGTGATGGTACGAGTAGAATAAAGCAGGAACATCACTAACAAATTCCCCAGCACTCCTGCAGTAGCCACCACAAAGTAGACCACAGAGATGAGTATTCTCAGCCAGAGGGATCCATCATCAGCAATCTCCAGTCCATTATAAATGCTCGTGTTGTGAAAAATCAGGTGGGAGTTATTACACGATGGATCTGCACTGCAACCATTCACTCTCTTGAAGTTAATGTTTGACATTATGGTTACCTCAAAGGCCAATCGGTTGGTGCTTAAGGTTGTCCCGAGATGTTTCTGCTCGTCCTCCTTGTGTCAGTAATGAATATTAGAAATGTAAGTTCTGGTTGTCTGTTTATTAGCGGACAGTCATGTATCCCTGAAAGGAAAGATCAAGTTATTATTACATAATAGGCGCTGCAGTTTATGAGTGAGTAAGTAGATTATCCTTGTCAGATAAACAAATTATACTAAAGTGCTACCCACAGAGTTCGATTATCCAATTAAGATTTCAAAGAATCAAACTTATCTGGGAGGAAATGAATAAACATATGAAGTGATTAAACTAATTTCACTCTTTGGAAAACCTGTCAGGAATACCACAGTCACGTTTTATCATGCAATAATAGAATATAGGTGCAGGATCTATATAACCACCAGAGTGGGACCAAGAACCTTATACATACCACATAAGATGTCTTGTCTTTTTTCTAATTTTGTAAAACAGACATAAAACTGTCCTATGCTTTAGTTAATATGTTTTGCTTTACACCATTTCAATTTAACGATTTTAGATATATATTAAATATTAAACAATATTAAAAAACACATATGTCTGCAGTTTATATTGTTAGTCTAGTAGGATGCATAGAAACATACATTTTATTATTTATTCAATCCTCATTCACTATGTTTTCACATTCTTTTCAGATATGGAGTTATCTGAAATAACGGTTTGATACCAGTTTAGATATTAGACATAACACAAAACACAAAAGGCAAAAGAAATGACCTCAAAACAACACAATGATAAATGACTTTCTTATTACATGATGATTTAACGATTAAAATCACAGACATACCCATGTTTACTTTTTCTGAGTTTATTTCTAACATTGTGAATGATATACACTGTGACAAACAACCAGATCTGAACATGTTAAATATTAAAGTTAGATATATCTGCCAAACTATGGCTTTCTGTGCAAACTCAGAAACATAGAATAGTCAATTAAATGAACTGAATATTTGTCTATTACAACTCCACTACAGTTTTAACTCTTAATTAAATGTAAATTAAAAAAAACCTACCTGATTATCATATAGAAGGTAAATCTTCAGCTTTCAGCAGGTTACTCTGCTGCACAACATGGGATTATCTTGAAGGCAGTAAACAACAAAAACGATGTGGTTGTCACCCACTATGAATTCAGGCTCCACCCCATTTTATTTTTCTGTTCATGTATTAAGCCTGGAAATCACTTTAAATGTCACAACTGAAACACTAAATAAATAAAAATAAAGAATATAGAGAATAAAGAAAATGTACAGTAAAACTAAAACAAAAAACTACTAAATCTTATTGGAAATTCTGTGGGAAAATGTGCCCTTGGATGGCTGATTTTGTTTTTTTACTTAAGTGTACAAGTGGTTTTACAGCAAAAACAAAAAATAAGCAGATGCATTTTACATAATTAGTCTTTTTACAAAGCACGTGTTCTCCATTTGCTGATTTGTACCCTTCTTCCATCTTGTAACTGTAACGCATCGTTTTATGGAGTTGAAAAGTTATTGTAACTGTGTGCTGTATGAATACATGAACAAATAAAGAATAATTACAACATAAGTAATGTATCGACCCAAATGGGTTCTTGTTGTTCTTATCCAACCAATCCTTGATTTTCTTGAATTCTGATTTATTGAGTGACAAAATCAATGTCAGTCTTGCATGACATTTTCAACATCTACACATGTATTGCTCACTATTCTTTGGTTTTGCATTAATTAAATGGAACACATGCTGTGCAGTAACATACAGTTTACCTCCAGAGAAATCTCTGGAAGTTCTCTGAGCCTCTGTGTGTTTGACTTGGTGTTGGGGTTAGGTGCAGAGAACATATTTAAACGTGGGGCGTTGCTTCAAAATTAGATTGAGCAGCAGAAATGACTCTTCATTGTAAATTGTTGATAGTGGAAACAACATTAGCAGTAAATGCTTAAATGAGATTAGCTTAGAATAGGCGGAAGAGTGGAGAAGTTCATTAATGCCGATTTGTCTACACTAAGCCATCTTTGTAAACAAAATGAGCAAAATAGTAGCTCCCTGTTCACATTTCCTAGTGAGCAATGTGCCACAGAAACAGCATGTTAATTCTAGCCTGTGTGCACTCTTCTATTTATATTATTTCACAAGAAAATAAGGATCCTGCACATTTGCTAAAGCTTTTAACCTGCAAAATGTTATTTAAAGACATAATTCTCAATGACCACCTTTATCTATGAGATTAAATATTGACACACAAATCTGCAGAGCTGTTAAATTTACGATTTAGGTATTCATCTTTTCCCCATCCAAAGTTCAACATCACTGGCTCTTAAGCTACTTAATGAAAAATGTTTATCTTAATACAGCTGCACAAATATCAAACGAGTAAAAAGGACTGGGTGTGGCATCACTGGGGTTATGTGATGAAGTATTTGTTTTAGAGGTGCTGGTACAGAAGGTGGATTTTCAGATATTGGAAATTTTAAAGTAGGTTTAAGCAGCATTGGGGATAGTGAGGCTCAAAAACAAGGAATTAAAAGGTAAATCACAGCCTTTTCCTTAAATAATAACTGTAAATTAGAATAAAAAATATATTTCCAATACAACAGCCAACCAAGCAAAATATATAAAAATGGGAAATACAGCTCTACCACAGTATGTTTGGCATGAGAGCTGAGTTGCACCATGGGTAATGAGACGTTCTGAGGAGAGTGATTAATACTATAGAGATGAAGCTTTATCGCCACCCTGTGCACAACTGAGAACACAGCAGCTGAATTTCTTAAGAAGAGACCTAGAATGGACTGGCTCAAGTGTTCTCTTAGAGGGAGCCCTCTGGTGACAAATGTTTGACTTAACAAGAAAGAGTAAACACATTCAATCTGTGATGGAACGAAAACATGTAAAGGAAATATCTTACACAAAGAGAACAAACACTTCATATGCGGAAAAATATGTAAAACCTCAGTAAAATACATTTAAAACCCAAGAGCAGCAATAGGGGTTGACAATATAAGACCAGCCCAAATATTCTGTATCAATATAATCACAACAGTTTGATATTTTGTTACAAATTAAAACGGAGGTGTGCAATAATATGCAAACAAATACAATATTAAGCTTTTATTTAAGCTGATTCAGAGAGGAGCTGATTCAACTTCATGGGCATTTTTTGACTTTTGTTGATTTTTTTTGTGTTGTACAGAGAGGTGTGTCTTATCAATTTAGACAGAATATGTGACAGAAATATTGAGAACACAAATGTCCGTATGTCAGTTTCAGCAAGACCACAAATCGCAGCCTGACCATTCAGTTTAACTCATTTCGAAAGAAACACAGCTTTTCAAAATTCAGCTACACAGAAGAGCACTGAAACACATTTTGCTATAGTTGTTCACAGTATTTGTATTGCCCAGTCTATTTTAATTTAAGAGGACGGGAGCAAATCCCGCAGCCCTCCCCCTGTATAACCTTATCTTTCATTTATCAACATTGAACTGCTGATGTGATACTAAGTGACATGGATAACGTTGAAGATCTTGTTACAGTTGCAACTGTCAAGGGGTGGAAAACATTAGGCACTAAGTGAACAGTCAGTTTTTGAAGCTGATGTGGTGGAAGCAGGTAAAATGGTCAACCCTTCTAATCTAAAATGCAGCTGCGTGTCCAAAATAATTTTCTCAAGGGGAATAATAAAGTATTTATTATCATATTACCATTATTACTATTATCATTATTATGTGTAGGAATCTGTATAACCAAACTGATCGCTAAATCTGAGACAGAGAATCTCAAAAACAGACCATCCTGTGAGGTGTTCCCCCACAGGACCTACAAATGGTAGCCTGTCTGGTCTGATGCCCCAGAAAATCCACTGCAGCACAAGCTGATGAAAGCTTGTATGTTTTATTTGATTGACAGCTGTCTGAACACAGTAAAATAGAGGTTGTTGTGTATGACACTGTTAAGCTGCAGATTGGCAGCAGTGCCCATGCTGACACCTGTCCAGCAGTGACCTCTTTCAGTTCTAATGTTGTGGCTGTGGGTCCTCTACCAGGGACTTCTCACTCTTATTTTACAGTTTTATAAAATAGCTGTTAGTTGCTCCTATATCTAAGTGATGTAAGTAGACTTTAGGAACTGACTGCAAACAAAAATTATTAACATCTGGACTGTTTTGTTAATATCATCATCAATTTTATTACATATGTGCCTAACGACCACAAAGCTTGGGGGGGGCTGTATGTAAGGTGGGGGTCGTTTGTCTATGCCCAGGGGCCCATTTGCTCACGAAGCGTGCGTGTATTCCTGCTGTTAACTAAACGTGTACGAGTGAACTAACGTCGACGTAAGGATTCCGCGCGCGCCCAGCGGTCACCTCTCCGTGAACGGGGTTAGGAACCCGCGCGCACGCAGACATCCCACGCGCTGGTTCGCTATTAACGTTAATAACGTTATCTCTCGCGTCACTCATGTCCCCAACGACGGCTGCTGCTGGTACGGAGGAGGAGGAGAGGACGACACGACGGCTCAGGTGCATCGCTGTGATTGAAGGACAGTGAAGTTTTCTCGCTGCAGGGAAGAGACGCCGCCTCGATTTGTCGACAAGTGTTTGTCTGTTAAATCGCTATTGTTTTATCGGTGATGAAGGTTCGTCAGGAGCGACCTGCCGCCTAACCTCTAAGGTAAGGAGGAGTGAAACTAAACGACGGTTAACTAACTAACTCAACATGGTGTGTCAGACAGGAGGAGGATGCTGTAGTGAGGGGGCTCTGTTTGAGGGAGTTTGTGCAGGCGAAAGTTAACTACAACATCCCGTCGGTGAGTCAGTAGTGTGGATGTCAGTTGTAGTAAAGCACTCGGCTAAACAGTTTGTTTCCTGAATATCGCGTCGGGGCAAGCGTCACCCTGAAACAAACAGGCCGCTCCACACAGTGTCCGAGTCATTAACGGGCTATCATTGGGTTTTTATAGCTTAACTGTGGTTAGGCACAGCTGTAAACAAGCCATAAGTGAACAGTGTCGACGCACGCAAACTTGTGTTAAGTGAGTGCAAACGGGACAGACAACAAGGCTGCCATTGTACCGGATCAGAGGCGGATTATCGGAATTCCTTTTCTCTGTACTGTCTGAATGGCCTCCAGTCCCTCTCTTTGCCTGCCTGACCCAAACTCTGAGGGTATAACATCTTCATTTCTGTCCGATTCAACCTCTGGCACTTTTAAAACACACAGTAAACTAAAACAACGCGCAGTCAGCAGCCGTCAAAAAGCAGAGATGACCAACAGAGCTGTTGTGAAACATGTGGATGAGACAGTGCTGGCTAGTGGCAGTATTGTCATCAGGCTCTGTGGTTTAAAAGTGTCAATTAGTAAACACTTTTTTCTTTATAAGTTGATTGTTCAGTTTACAAAAAGTTAGCGAATGGCATACAATATTACTTACTGTAGCCCAAAGTGAAACTGAAAAACTGCTAATTCTCATGTTTGATATTTGCAACTAAAATAACAGTTTATATATAACTGATAAAAATCATGAACGAGTTATCAAAATTGTTGGCAATTAAGTCTATGTCAATAGATTCATCAACATGTTTTCAACTAATTGCTACAGCATTACATGGTGCTGTATGGAGTTAATGAGCAGTAGTATGTGTTACATAGGTCTCTGGGGTGTTGTTTGTGTGCCCTGCTGATAAAAAGCTGTTGTCTTGTGGCTGATCATCAGTGTTAGCGTTTAAGGATAAAGATTGTTGGGTAGGCTGCAAAATGTCTAATTACATCCCAAACGCAATCAGACGTGATAATGTTTGAGGCTTTTATGTTCTAGACAATAAATAAACATTGGCCCAGATTTTGTATTTCTTCCTCCTCCGCCCCTCCCACCCTCTTTCCATACACTTGCACATCATGCACAGCATGCACCATGATCCACAGCTCTCCCCCTCCCCCCGGTATGTGGCCAACCAACATGTGGGGAGGTAATCCCAGCTATTAGGGTAATCTCCTCAGCATAACGATCAATAGGGGAGGGTGTGCGATGACTACCAGACAAGGGTAGCGGGGGAGACAAAATTTGTGCTAAAGAAAAATGATTTAATCATGTAGATTAGGTCAGGAGACTGGGGTCTGGACAGGGGCTTGTTGCTGGAAGGGGGAGGGGTGCAGACAGAGCTGACAGGAAGATGTGCAGGGTAAGGTCATCTCCACTTTGGGCAGCTCCCTTGTGTGACAATGGGCTGAAAAATTTTGTGTTTTCTGAATGAAATGAAAACAAAGTTATAGCTTTAATAAAAAGTAGCACAGAGGAACAGAAGATGGGACTGCTTTCAAAATGTCTGCGTCACAAGTAGGAAAGTAAAAATGGATGCAAATGCAGTCTGTAAGAAGTGTTAATGAAACAAGAACACTTCTTGTGCAAGATAGGTCTCTGATAAATTACCATAAAATCAGTACGAAAAATCAAGTAGTTTTTCCTAAACATTTCAAAATAGAACGCTTCTTTTTGAGTAAGCGCCTTTCCTCCAATATTATTATCTTACAGCAGAACATACAGATGGCCTATATACTGGATCCAGTATAATGTAAACATATGCTGTAGCTGTCCCTTCCAAGTTGTCTTTCTGTGTGTGGAGTGTGTTGTTCAAGGCACCTGCGTAATATAGGACTCAAAATATTAAACAATTAAAAGCGACTTTATATAAGCAAATGGGGCTGGAAGCAATCCGAAAATTTTTCTTTTGAAATTAAAAAAAAGGATTTATCAGTATACCTGACATTTTGTTTTGATGAATGGTTTCTAATAACATTTATAATAAAAGGCAGCATTTGTGTTTGTGTCCATGCAGCAAATATGCTTGTTAACATTTAATCCACAAACAAAACATAAACTAAGTATTGGTTGATGACTCAGATAGGTGGAAGTGGATGTGGAGAGCCGATACTGGCAAAATGTCCAGATGGAAAATAGGAGGACAAGAAAGGCGTTCACCCATCCCTTCTGTTTGGCCCCATTGAGACAGTGGGAGACGAGATTGGATGGGTCTGAGGGAGTCAGGTTACTATCAGCCCATTCTACTCCAGAGAAGTGGTGTGATACCCCTATGGGAAACCTAATCCAGACCCTGCTGCCAGCTGTCATTCTTTTGCACCAAGGTAAAATCCCTAGGCAGGTATCACCTTACTGTACTTCAATCCTTACCTTATTCATAACAGGAAATGAGAAATGAATACACGTTCGGTATTAAAAATTACATCTACTATGTAACTTAAAAAATTTAGCACTCATACACTGTTCAACTAGGTGGTCATAAATAAGGCGAATCTTGTGTAAATAACCTCTGAAACAACCTGCAGGAGGATGGAAGGGAATCTGGGCTGTTCTGAAAGATGAATTTAGTGAAAATTAAAGGGAGAAATGTAAATTATACTGTCTAAAATTTAAACACTATGCGGATATTGTACTGTGCAGAAGATAATGAATTGAGACCCACGTCAGTTAAAATCTACAAGGGAAAAATTCAGCAGTTCTTCTGTTATTTCTGTCACTTTTTTTGTGCCCCATTTAGAGCTTATGTCAAACTGAAGTTTGATTGAAACATGACATTTGGGTTTTAATCCTAAAATTGTTTCATTGAGGAACAAAATTAATTTAAATTATTTATCAGTAGAAATAAATGACCAGCAACTAATTTGTATAATCTGTAACAAGCAACTTGTTATTCAAGCCTTTTCCTCAATTTTGAGTTTTTACTGCCTTTTTTAACCTTTGTTTGTATTTTGGGCCAATCTCATGACATTACTTTGATTTTACAATTTTTTTACATCATGTAAACCAAATAATTACTAAATGATAAATCCATAATGGAAAATGGTCATGAATTGCAGCCTTTGTGAGATTCCTACTCATCAGTTTCTTATGTGGGTACAGTAACAGGAATATTGCTTTGTTCAAATGTTATGTTCTCCTTTGTTTGCATTGGCAGTGCAATCTATTGAAATCAAAGAGTGTTTAAATGCACACCTGTCAGGGGTAGAAATGAAAATAGGCTATGGCAGGAAAAAAAAGCTGGTAACATGAAAGACAGAAACAAAGAGAGAGAGACATAAAGAGAGACAGTCAGAGCTGACCTTGCCATGATAATCTAATCCCTGTCGAGAGTGCTTTTTTTAGAGAGCAAGTTAATGCCAGCAGATTATACTCCAGTGTCTCCCACACTAGCCAATCCCCACTGAAACGAGAGTGGGTCCACAGACCTACCACAGCAAATAAATTAACATCAGGAATATAAAATTTAATTACAAGATGAGAAATCTTTGCTCTTGATCTTTGCTTTTGTTACTTTAGTGGCATTGTTCATTTAGCTCTTAATATGTACCTTCCTTGTCCTTTTAAGAGTCGTAATGTATAACATTTCCACAGCCGGTAAAAGCTCTGCCAAGAATCTTGCATCTTCTCTTTGTCAGTGTCCTTTTGGTGTATGGTTTGTTGCACTAAGGGGCATCTATGATAAAAGGCCACTCATTGAGCAGCTCATCATACTACGAAGAGTAATCCCTGTGTATGTTGTGTAACCGAGTGGAGAGTTAGGCAAGAAGGGGGATGGGCTGCAATGTGTGTAAGTTTGTCTGTTGTTGCTTGTGACTGTTGAGCTCATGGCTGCCAAATCTCTTAGGTACAGCGCTGTGAAAAAGTATATGCGCCCTTCCTGATCATTTTTTTTAACATATTTGTTAGACTTCAAGAAATGACTTAAACAGAAACTGGTACACTATAAAATATTTAAAAAAGCAACACCATGCTGCGATCTAAATAAATTTAATAACAGATGACAAAAAATATAATTACCATGTATCAATCCGTAAAGGGTTAGTTATTTCTAAGGTTATGGATTCTAGGCAAGAAAAAAGCCACTGCTGAACAAAAAGAACAAAAAGGCTCATCCCATATTGCCAAAAAACATTTTGATTAGACATTTGGGCAAAATGCTGTGGACTGATGAGACAAATATTGAACATCTGGCATAGAACTAACACAGCATTTCATAAAAAGAACATCAAACCAACAGTCAAACTGGTGGTGGTAGTGCGATGGTCTGGCTGCTTTGCAGCTTCAGAACCAGGACAACTTGCCATAATTGATGGAACCATGAATTCTGCTCTCTACCAGAAAGTGCTGAAGGAGAATGTCCAGCCATCAGTGGCCTCAAGCGCAAGCTCACTTTACAGTTATGCAGCTGGACAATGATCTGAAACCATCTCTGAATGGTTCAAAACTAACAAATTTAAGGTTTTAGAATGGTTTAGACAAAGTCTAGACTTAAATCCGTTTGAGATGTTGTGTCATGACTTGACTATGTTTGAAATAAGAAAATACTGCAAATAAGTAAATAAATAAATAAGAGTGAGCCAAAATGTCTCCACAGTGATGTAAAAGACTTTTTCCCTCAATAAATACAATCATTTAAAAACTTGGGTTATCTTTGTGTAATATTAACATGATTTTTATCGTCCGAATCACTGTGTCAAATATGCAAAAAATAAAATCAGGAAGGGAGCAAATACTTTTTCACAGCATTAATTAGGCTGTTCAGCCACAGTAGTGAGATGCTTCATTGTTTTTCATGCAATTAAAGTATTTCGAGGAACCTTGCTGACACTTAAAGCAAAAGTTCTGGATATACGCAGTCGTACCAGGCTTTGTTCGGGTATATTAGTAGTGATCCATAAATCACATTGTGCCTATTACATTTCCAATATGAACAACACTGAACAGTCTTACTGAAGAAAAAAAGACAAAAATTGTTGGGCCTCATGGGAGTAATGCCTTTTGTATGGCACTTTGTTGAATGGGAGATGAGGCATTGATACTGTAATTATTTAAGTAATCCTCAGTTTTGAGGATTGGAAACAAAAGCTTATTTTGCTCAGTGTAAGCTCCATTAAACTAGAGTTTTCTATTCCAAAAAGTATGTAAACATAAATGAACAAATTTCCTACCAACTATAACATATTCCAAAAGAATACTAGGAATCAGTGATAATCTTAGTACTTTTAGGTTGACTTTGTCTTCAGTATTTTGTGAAGATTTTCTCTAGAACATACAGCTTCCAAGATTTTGCCATTTAAGCCATATGATATATGTTTTTGTACAATTAAGCCTGCTTAATCGCTGATTTAATGCTAAAAAAAATCTGCTTGCACATTGATTTGATTTTGTGCATGAATGCATACACAGTCCCCAAAGCAGAGACATTTTTTTAGATTTAGAGATGGGGCAGATGACGTTAAGATGAAGAAAAAACTACCTTAGAAAATATTCCATAATATTTACACTGCAAAGAAAACTCACTCAAGCTGTGTATTAGTTGTGTTTAATGCCTCACTTGGTGGAAACTGACAGGATTATTGGATACGAAATAGTAGATGAGAGGTGAGGCTTAGCAAGTGACTGTGGCTTTGAACACTAGCATAAGGACAGTCACATGCTATGTCCAGTCAGGGGTATGTTGGCACATGCTTGTTGCTGGTTGTTGAGAACATTTGGATGACTTCAGCCCGTACACACGCGCACACACACACTGCAATTATTAAAATTTTGGAGATATGAATTCTAAGTGTTAATTTTTTCCTTACAAAAAAAAATCTAAGTACTATTTAAGTACTTGATGTATTTTGGCATGTTTAGTGCTACATGGTAAATGCTGTTTTCAGTCCCTGGCAGGAAATATGGTGCAACACACACACACACACACACACACACACACACACACACACACACACACACACACACACACACACACACAC
>JAUYWH010000003.1:8899449-8989168 GCA_034779795.1 Ctenopoma multispine | reverse complement strand
ACACACACACACACACACACACACACACACACACACACACACACACACACACACACACACACAGACACACACACACAGTGATAGATATTTTTTATGCAAGTACACACAGACCCACACACAGACACACAAGCTCTCAGCATCAGTGCCCTGACCATAGGGAGTTTGTGCTGAGCTGGTTGGGACGTCAGGATGAATCAGTGTAAGGACAGCTGACTGGACATGCCTATTCATCTGCCAAAGAAAAGGGAGAGAAAAGGGAGCAAGGGATTCTAAAAGAAATGAGTTAAGCCCCTCGAGCAACATGTTTGGCTATCTGCATTACTTTACTGATCATCCAAAGGGCTTTCAGTGTTTATGGGATGAGAGCAGAAGAGAAAAAGAAAAAATTTAAAGGAGAAATGATTTTTGTTGTTAAAAATGCAAATATAGTGAACAGATTCTCCACACATGAAATTTGAACATTATAGAGAAAAATATATATTTATATTACAGATGAAAATATACAGCACACAAAAAACATGTAGACTGCTTTGACAAAGACATAAGCTCATACTGTAGATGCAGCTAACTCCATACTGATGGCCCGTTTAATCCCATCTGTTGCCCTCAGCTCTCCGACTTTATCCCCATTGTGTTAACTCATTACATTTGCCTTAACCTTAACCCCTTAATTGCCACCTTCCAGTTTCTCTTGCACATCCTCCCCCTCTTGGAGACAGTGTGCCACATTGCCCATGCACTAATCTGATGGCGTCTGCCTACTAAACACCTGCCATGTCCGGTAAAACCTACTAAACTCCTCCCATATTCTAGATACAGCACCCATTCCAGCGTGAGCGGATCAGCCCGCAAGCAGGCATGCATGCACATAGATGTGGTGATGGATGCGGATACATATAGGACAGACAACCTCATCCCCTGAAAATCATACTAGAGTCAGTCTGTTTTAAAATTATTTTGTTTCTCCTCCTATTAAAAAGCTGAAAAGACAAGTTGTTTGTTAGTCCAGCCTTTTTGCCTAAACATGTATTTGAAGACAGTGACGTGTAGGCCTAGTGTAGGCCTCTTTGCTTTAACAATACCTCGCTTGACCCCCCCAAAGAGGGGTGCAGGGCCAGACATGAGGCGATGTGACAATTCTGGTGCAGGCAACACAATAGCAGGTTTTTCCTTGTGACTGCCTGGCTGGCTATATGCCCACAGAGTACTTTATTTCATTAACAGTCTTGCTTGTGGAACATGTTTAACAACATCAGACTGTGTCTACTGTCTACTTTTTCATTCAACAAATGCCTGTTCTAGTCCTAGGTGATTTGGTCCTGGTTTTAATTAGATGTCTCAGAACTGGTAAAGCCTCTTAAGACAATGTTATTTTCCTGACTGCTGAGATAATTTGCCTCAAAATTATGGCGATGTTATTCAATTCTTACTGAAATGTCATGTCAGAGAGGAAAGATTAAAGGATAAAGGGTAAGATATACTGTATTGTTATGTGCAAGACAATAAATGAGTGACAATAAACTGGTCCATATATTAAACTGGAATTTACAAATGTGCCCTTTTTCCTTTACCCACAATATTGCATCAGTGCTTACCCCAGAATCAGGGCATTGTGTGTGCTTCTATGCGAGTTTCTAAAATAAAGTTTGTTGATAATGGATTATTGATCGTGAATTAGAGTGGACTACCCCTCAGGACTCATCCTGGTTAGCCAGGAATGAATACATCTCTTCATGCTTCACCTCACACACTCAATTTAGGCACAGGAAACCAAAGGACACACAGGCATTTTGAGACACTGACCCGCGCTCTAATATGTACAGACAGGCTTTGCTCACCCACTAAGGGACAACAGTTATTGTAAAATCAGTGTGATGCCAAATTGTCTCAGTGAGCTCTCTCTTATATTAGTTTTCTGTAAGATTTCTACTTATTACACAAGTACAAACTCTGTGCTCGTATAATAAGTACAGGTTTAGTGAAATTGCCTTCAGCTGTCACTTTGGTGCATGCATAGGGAAGTGTCTGCATCTCTGGAGATGCTCTATGTAGCTAGATATAAAAGTAACTAAGAACTGAGATTCTTTATTGCTCATTACCTAAGTGTTTGTTCATTTGAGAAGACAAAGGCAACTAAGACAGTCACCAGAGAGTTTGGCTAATCTGAGCAAATAGAGCCCTAAACACAACATAATTCATCCTGCTGTTTTGTCATCAGTCACATCATCAATCATCATCAGTTTGTTTGTTTGTTTGTTTGTCAGCCATACATGCTGACACATACCTCCACCATGCTTCACAATTGAGTTAGTGTGCTTCTGATTATTCCATTCTCTACATTCCTCATATTGTTTCTGGTAGTTGATCTTGTCTCATCTGACCATGGGAAGTGGTTTTACATGTTCTTTGGTGAACTCTAAAATGTGGTCTTATGAAGCTTTTCAATTACTGACATTGTGGTAAAATCTCTACATTTATTCTTGTGAAATCTTATATTACTAATAGACTTTGACACAGATAAGCCTTCCTCCTGGAGGAAATTATAAATGTAATATCACTAGCCTGATACAAATTTCTTGTTCTATTTTTCAGGTCTTCTGGTAAAAACAGCATGCAGCAAATGACATCTATGCAAAGATCAGGATGGACACTAATGCAATTATGTTTTGCAAGTTTTTGATGCCTGTACTGAGAACTCTGTAACTATTTGCTATAATCATTACATAATTAGAGGACTTATTATTCAGCTATTCTTTGGGACATACCAGTGCTGCAGGAAAAGTAATGGAGACAGAAGAGAGAAAGGATGTACTACAGATATGTACAGCTAATATAAAGTCAGAGACAGAGGAAGACATGACCTCTGGGCACACCTGTGGGGTGTGTGGCCGCAGCTTTCCTCTTCTCAGCTCTCTGTCCCAGCACATGAGAAGACACACGAGAGAGAAACCGTACAAATGCCCTTACTGTGAGCACAGGACAGCCCAGAAAGGCCGCTTGAAGGCCCATATCCGAAGCCATAAACTGGGCCTATTCAGCCATAACCTCAGTGACAATGCGGGTAATGGAGATCAAGAACAGAAAGATACCACTGACACTCCTGAAATCATCAGCACATCTGACAAAGTTCATAATGTCAATGGGAAAGTAGAGAAAAAAGGAACCAAGAAAAAAATTAAGGGTAAAGGTGGAGCTGGGGTCAGTGATGGAGCTGATGCTGGGTCTTTTTCCTGCACCATTTGTAGCCAGGTTTTCCCTCAGGTAATACTCTTAAAAACCCACATGAAAAGGCATCGGAGCTCCCAGGATCACGGTTGTCGAATATGTGGACGTCGCTTCCGTCAGGCATGGTTCCTCCAAAGTCATATGCGCATTCACCGGGTCAAAGGTCAGTTAAAAAATAGCAAAAGCAATGAGCCACCTGCCACTATCAATGATGTTCATCAGGACCCAGCATCACTGATAAATGAAGAGTGCCTCTATGAGCTCTGTGCTGGCTGTGGTAACTTTTTTAGTGACCGCAAGACTTTGCGAATACATGAAAAACTCCATAAACTGAACCACAGCCGCAGTCAGACACAATACCTACCACAAGAAAACCGTGATGCCTCTGAGATGCACATTACTAAAAGGCATTTTTTGGAAAGCTTAAACCTCATATGTGTTGGACCTAAGGAAACCCCTGAGGAAAAGAGCCTGGGCAGACGAATTCCAGAGCTGGATCCAATTTGTAGTTATCAAGCATGGCAGTTGGCCACAAAGGGACGACTAGTGGAAGCCACAGAGAAATGTCTGGGCTGGGAAGAAAGACTAGCTGATGCGGAGGTGGCATATGACACAGAAAAGGGCGAGTACGTACCCCTGAAGCAGGAGAGAAGGAGAAAACAAATCGACAACTCCTGCCCCAATGTTAAGAAGAAGAAAGGTGATACAGGCTTTGATCACAAGAAGATCTGTCAGAAGGATCGTATTCTGTTGAATGGACTTGGTCACGCATTTTATGAGGCATTACAAGCTAAGAAAGTCAAAGATGTTCAATTATCACCTAAACAGACAAAGAGCATCAGGAGCCAAGAACAGGAAGGTAAGCATACATACAGCATAAACATACTTTATCAGAGCTATGGTTTTTGTCAAGGTAGTAGTTCATATTCTTTGAAAACAAAAAACGGAAAACAAATTTAAGGCCTACTTTGTGCTGTGGTGTGTTACATTGGACAATGCACCCTGTTTGTTGAATAAAGTCAATCTTTTTTGTGGACATTTTCTTATAGGAGCTACTATATTCAATATAGACATACTACAAGTCTCTTTGTGATATTGCTGTAAAGCAAAATAAATTTGGCAGGCTTTTAATGTAGATTCAATGTAATTCAACACTGAGGAAACTGTCAGGTGGGTAATGAGACTGGGAGTAGTAACATTGTATTGTGAGAAAGTGAGGCCTCTAGTGATTTATTATTGAATTACAGATGGGGGGGGGGGAAACACAGGCACTCAAGTTTTCTCACCAAGAGACCAGAAGCTTTTCATTTAACTCCAAAATGTATCACATATAAAATTTGCTGGATCTGATGAATAAAAAAAAAAGTGCACCTAACCTATTGCTTAATAAATTCTTGCACTTTTCAACTTGATTTATAGCTGCCTTTTGGAAGACCAAGACTTGACCAAGGGTTCAAGCTATTGCCTAATGTTAAAGCGTCACTATCCTCTACCACTGAAAAAGTGAAACACTTTGTGTCTCTGAGCAGATTTCTATTCAAACAAGAAATTTGGCTGACACTTCACAGCCTGAAGTGTTTGATAGTGCTTTTCCTGCTAGGATAAAATAATCACTACCAATGACTCTATGCATACTGACAACACAATAATTTTACGCATGCATGCCCTTTACTATTTCTGCTCTTAATTACAGATAAAACAACATACATCTGCGAGCACTGTGATTTCCATACTGTTGATGCTACACTACTCAGGTCTCACCTACACAAGCACCACCAGGATATCCTGGGTCTCTACAGCAAACACAGCACCATTTTGGACAACAATAGTGGTTCCAAAGCCTCAAGATACATGGACTACCTCAGACACAGAAGTGTGTTGCTCAGTCAGTCATACTGGAATCCTTACAGATGTCTGCCTGGACAGGTGTCAGTAGAGACAAACATTAAAACAGAAAAGTCAAATGGTAGTGAGGTCAAAGAGCATGGACAAACGACTCCTGATAGTAGCAGTCTTCTCAATTTGTCTGCATTACCTGCAAGTGAAGGAGATGGCACTGTTCATTATCATGTAAAAACAGAGGGCCTGGTGAGACATCAGTGCCCATACTGCTCCCACACAACCAACTACCCAGAGGTACTGTGGATACATCAGCGGGTTGCACACAGAGTGGATGGCAGCAGCTCCATGGCACCCAAATGGGCACCCTGTTCTAACAATCTCAAGAGTTTAAAGGCAGGTGTTTCCCAGTGGAGACGCACAGGGCCTCCGCCATTTCTCGAAGGCAAGGACTGCCCTGCTTTACCTGCTCCAAAAACTCAACGCACACAGCGTCCAGGTTTCACAACCCCCAGCAGCAGTGTCAGCAGCAAGCAGTCAGCCCCTAAAACTCATTCAGGTGTCTCTAAATTAAAGCATCAGTCAAAGGACTCACACTCTTCAGATGGGATGCATTCTAGAACGAGGGTGGGACTTCTACCTCGAAAGAAGTCTCATGAACCCAAACAAGCTTTGGAAGGGGGAAGTAAAGGTTTCAGTGCCCAAGCTACTCCATCAAGCAGTACTGTGTACAGCAAGAGTGTCTCTAGTTTCCTGCCTACCAGCAGTCCCAAACAAAGAGGCCACAGAGCTGCAGTGGAGGGCAACTTCCCACCAGAGGGTTTGGGTTTTATGTTGGCGAGGAATCACGGTGGGACAACTTCTAACACAGCTGCAGGTAGACTCCATTCCCGCAGGCAGTCATGTGACTCCTCTTCAGGTCCTAAGAGTCCTGATCTTTGGGCTGCCATGAACATGTGGGGGCTATATGGAAGCAAAGCATATATAGAACCACTTCTTTTTGCTCAGGGAAAGACTGAATCAACAGGAGAAACACCAATGGACATTGATATCCTGAGTCTCCTGAAAAACTACAGTCCCCAAGATCTGGCTGCACTCTATCAGCACTGGGGATTTATTGACCCCAGGATTGATCCACAAGGTAAGGAGGAACTTTTTTTGTGTTATAGTGTGGTACTAAATCAGGTAAAATGCTGACTTAAAGTTGTTTTTCTCTTCTCAGAATCTCTTAGCTTTACACACTCCCTACTCAATTAGAGACTGTTATTGTGATGTTTCTATATAGGATAAGTCATCATTTGAAACGACCTAGCTATTAACAAAACCTGCAAATAGGATACTTATGTGTATTTACTGCTTCTATTTTTACAGCAATGTTGCAGTTAAATGGACATTTTGGAAATGAAGTCCATTCCTCCTCTGAAGCTTCCAAACAAGTATGTTTTCTTTGCAGTTTCCACTGACACTATTTGAATTTAATGCATAAATTTGTAAATAAAAATGTTCTCCCCATTCTTTAACCTAAAACCCAAATGCACAAATTACACACATCTATTTTATTGTTATTATTAAAGTTTATCTATAGTGTCTGTCTGATTTGCTGCTGATTTACTGATCAATAATGTAATTAAAAGTTTTAACAGACAACAAACCATCAGATAAAGTCACAATCAGTTCAAACATTAAAGGACCTGTCAAAACAGCTGAGGATATTTTGATGTGCAATATAAATAATACTGGAATTACAGTTTAAACTGAAATATATAACAGTGCAGTGAGTTGACTGTATACGTGATCTGTCAATTCAAATTATGAACAACATCAAAGTCCCCCAATCTTTCACAAGTATGTACAGTATGTCCTCACCAACTGTGTGTGCTGTTCTTGAGTCTGTACCTTGTCTGTGTCAGTGTGTGAGTACAGTCTGTCATTTCTATGCACACGTGTGCCTGTGTATTTTCATGTGTCTGCATCCGTAGCTGTCAACCTCCACAGCCTGGTTGTCTCTTCCCTTTCGTTTTTGTAAGAGAGGCTGACAGGGATGAGGCAAACGAATAATAAAAAAAACACTGTTGTCCCCCTCAGGGTAAAACTCGCCCAGCATCTCCATATGGTGTGTCATCAGCCTGTCAGTCAGGCCTACCCTGATGCTACCTACAACTGTTCTCGTTTAATCCTCTTTCCCCTAGAGTAATGCGTGGGCAACTTTTTAAACACTAAAGATGTGCAATATCCGTTTGTAGTGGGGAAGAATTATAAATCAGATAAAACTAATACAGTATGTTTACACAGGTTTATTAATAAACACAAACCTGAGTAAACTCCAGGATAATTGCACATACTGTAAACCCTGTCTGTTTAATGCAGTCCAAGAAGAATGAACACAATTATAAACTAGAATTAACAGATACACATTTAATGACTAACTACAGCAAAGAACACACACCTTATAAATTAGATTCTGGTCTTTAATTAAAATCTTTTAGTATTTAGTTTGTCCACCTTTATTTTGACAAATTAAATTCTCCGGGGATACTAGTCTTACAAATCTGTCATTCTTCAGATTTTTAGCAGATTTCTGCTGGAGGGGGTTTTGTCACTCTACCTACCCCAAAGGTGGTGTTATATTGGATTATATTGGATTCAGCACTTTCCCGCTGTCATGTTTCATGGTTTCACTAGGCAGTCACTGGGTAGTCCTGGCCAAGCCAAGCAGACTGGAATCCATCTGATACAAACAAACGTAATATGGTTTCATCTGATCCCCTTTTGGCTAATTTTTAGTAGCGTGCTGATTCTCCCCCAACTTTATGAACTCTCAGTCTGTTTTTTTACTTATTCAGGCTGTTCTTTACCACGTGGAGCTGTGGTTAGTCATCATGTGATTAGTCTTAATTAGAAAGTGGTGAGGTCATTTTTCCTATCAAGGGAAGATATGTTTTTGCTGGAATAGTTGACAAATGATAAAAGTTAGGGTCTTGTGTGTTTTTTTTAATGTCTTCTTATGGCAGCTACTGCATTTTATTTGGCCAATGTTAAGTTAAGGATGTACAGTATTACTTCCAATCAAATACACTGTAAAACCTTTTAGCCCCAACTGAACAAAAGCAAAGATTAAAGTACAAACCTACACGTAATGCCATTTTTAAAATTCAAATCAAACAAATAAATTAAAAAAAATATTACAATTAACACTGTTTTACAACTTACTATATGCTGAATTGTAAGCTCCCTAACATACAGATATGTACATGATACTAGCAAAATAAAACAGTAACTGATTGTCTGATGAAACAACTGGGACTGATCATAATGTTAAAGTTAAAGTTATTAAAATATAAAAATGTTTTAAATCAAATTATTAATGTTACATAATTTTAAATGCACCGCTGGTGTGATTGTATATCACTTACACAAGGGCAAAAACAAACGTGTTAGATCTAACTGATATACCTTGTACTTGTCTCCTACAGGTCAACAGCCGCTCCAATTCATCCTCAGGGTCTGTGAATAAAGGAACGTGAAGATACTTGGTGTTTGTGTTGGCATCCAGCTTGCACAATACTACCTGCTGAACAAAGAGGCCTGCTGTTCTGTAAAGGAACCAGCCATAACTCCTGAAGGACAGGGGCACTGGATAATGCACAATATATGCAAAGCAAAGAGACAGACTCTTAATTTTTTGTCATTCGGTTGTTTTATTTAAAGTTTTATGCATGCTTTTTGTTTGTTAAAGTGTAGATACAGTATGTTAGCTAATGAAATACATGTTTTACACAAATGAGGCTAAAGACTAATAGGTAGGCACTGTATGGATTAACACAGCCTGGGTGGAAATGAAATGTGAGACTACAAGTGCAAAGATAAATAAGACATTACTTGGCTAAAGCCCCTCAGGAAGAAAAAAAATGCTTTAACTGGAGAGAGAGCTCACAAAAGGATATAAAATACCAAATCTTACAAACAAGGATGACACTAAAAATCGAGATGTGTCCTAAATATTGTTTACGTGTACCTATTTATATGTTTTTATTTTTGGTTCAGGATAAGTATAGTATTAGTAAAATATTAACAGCTATTGAAACTTGACTTGAGAGTAGAACAGTGAACAGTCGTCACTGCTCAGTTGTTCTCATCACTATTTTTTCAGTATAGTGAGGATCCTCTGCAGTTTTTAGCACGTCAGCTTCCCACTGCAAGTACAGAGTTAATTAGAGCTAAATCTGATCAGAATCCAGGGACTAACACAATTAGTTCACCGTCCCACACACGTTTAGAAGAAAAGGATGCAGTGTTTGTACACTCTTCACTCTGTAACTGAATGTTGTGATTCATTTGCTCTGCAACCAACAATGTGAAGTAGTGAATAAACTGGTGAAAATATTTCTCCCCAACATCACTGATTAATGATCTACTTATTTTCCACACTGTATTGCACAGTATCTATTTGTAGCCTGTTTAAAAAGTTATACCACAGAGGCTTGACATACTTTAGATAAGAACATGCAGTGTGACAATTTTAAAATTTCTTTTTTGCAAATGCATCGTATGTCTGACTCCAGTATATCCACATTTACTGTGACTCCACTGCAGTGTATTAAGTTGGTGCAGTGTCACCAGTTTCACAACCAGTTATCTAGTTGTGTACAACATCAAACTAACACTGAAGATAAACAAACAACTTTTTTGAACTAGTTTGAAATCTGACGTTGTGACATTTCATTTGCATTTATTACTTGTGGCCATTGCCAAATCAAATGTCCAGTAAGGACAATGAATGTGAGAAAAAAACAAAACAAACTTTGTGGCCAATCAGTCATACAAATGTATGTGTCAAAATAACCAGTGAACAATGAAATGTGGTATCCTGGTTTATAATTCTTAGTTTAACATTTAAATGCTACAATTGTTCTTTGTTACCAGTACAAAACAAAACATCTGCACTTGTTTCATATTATGCTAGTTATGTAGCAATTTAATGCTGTGATTTTTAGAAGCAGAAGCTGTAGTAATAATTTCTACTGAACTGTGGCCCAGACATACAGCTGCCAGACGAATTACAAAAAAAAAAAAGAAACTGCTTGAAAAGTATGACTTTTTAAAATTCACCTCAATATGAATTTTTTGTTTTCTATTTGTAAATTTGTTTAGTATATTTATATTTTAGTTTTGATTCAGTGTATTCATCTCCTTTAAAGAAACAGTCTCTGCATTTGACAAAAAGCCATCAACTTATGGACTCTTTGGAGATCTTCAGAATGCATTATTTATTATTGGATTATTGACTTTGACTTGTGTGACAAACTGTTTTTTTTATAAATGTTGTAAATGACAGTTTTATTTAAGTGGTCATTTTTGGTTTGCTACGAGTGGAATTTTAACCCTCCTAAGTAGATATTTGTAGTATCAACAGAAAATTTGTTTTAAAATAAAATGTTTTTAGATTTTTTTTTTAATTGACACATTTGAGGTCAGAGTGCAGGCTCAGCAGAGAGTGAGGACCCTGCAGGAGGTATTTGTGAGCCTTTGACATGTGACGTGGCAGAGAAAGAGCACACCTTACAGAACTGAAGTCTCATGTCTCAAGCTTGAACCCAAAACTTGTTGAAAACCCAAGTTGATCTGTCTCTGGATCCATATTTGTGACTGTATACATGTTTCATAGTGAATCATGGCATCAGATTTTCTATTTTCAGCAGTTCTACATTTTGTCTCACTGTAAAATTATTCAAATAAAGTTGGTCAATTGTTGGTTTGAGTTGTATTTCTAATAGTTTATGTTTACTTATATAAATCTATATCAGTCACTTGTAAATACACATTACGAGTTGCTTTTGATGGGCAGTAATCTCTGGAGCTTTTGCAATTGTATTTAGGATATATTATGAATATTAATCATTAACCATTCAGAAGCAGACACTGCTGGTGAATCACTTGGCAGGGTTATATTTTAAGTCACTTCTCAAATATGCAACTAGGGACGAGGGATCACGAGTACACAAGGCTTCATTTTAAAGGGTCACACACTAAGAGGGATGAGTCTTTGTTGCTGCTCTTTAGTTTGAATGATAATGTTGTAGAATCTAGACAGCTAAAAGCATTTATTTGTAGAGTTCATTCGTTTCCCACAACTCATGTTAAAATATCAAAAATAAACTTGCTGTGCTTTATCAGTTCTACCAGCAGATGGCAGACAATATCAACAAATGTGTGACCTAAAAAATGCTTTGGTACAAATCCCAGTTGTCTTTGTTACATTACCTGTTGGCCATATAGAACTACCTCATGTGGTATTCTACTGTATTTTAATATTGTTTTTTATTGCCAATAATGAATTCTTAAGTCCCAAAACGTCCTCCATAAGCTGTCCACTGCCTGACATTGTACAAAGAAAAAGCTTGAAATTTTCCCTCATCAGATGGGTTTCTGCCTGCAGACATGATGAAGACATTGTCAGATCTGGTAAATTTCAAACATGGTCAAACTGTATCCACAGCCATTTTAGTTTTTTAAATGTGTGGGTAAGCGGATAATGTTCACCAGATGGAAAAAAATCAGTCACAAAAGCATTTGAATTCAAAATATCTTGTGATCATCAACATATGTGCAGGTAACCTTATCTGGTTTGTGAAAGAGGAGCTTTACTCAACCATTGTCTAGCACATTAACAAAGCATGAGCACGTGCTGCTGTGTGTGTCTGCGTACACAGTGGTGTGCCTGTATGTCCTTGTCACAATGTGTTTGTTGGTGGATTGTGTTATATCTTGGTGCAGTGACAGCATCAGTTAGCTGCCTGAGAGACATCAGAGATCATGTTTGCAGTGCCACCAGCAAGAGTGCTGAGACTTTGTACCGGCCACAGGGTCTTGGAGTAGATAATGTCAGGAAGCTCAGAGCAGGAGAAACGCAGTGGCATATGTTGGGTGACAGGGAAATGCCTAGCTGTCGCCAAGCAGAGAGGAGAGACGAATCAGGGGCCAATTGGAGTGACAGCTGTCAGGACTTTCTGTGTGTGTTGTTGTATTGCTGTTATGAGAACCAGTTTGTTCCAGCTGTGACTAACCTCACAGCTGAGCACAGCAATGTGAGTGTGGTGTGCATTATGGTTTAGGGTTAGGGTGGCATGGTGGTGTAGTGGTTGGCACTGTCGCCTCACCGCAAGAAGGACCTGGTTTTGAAGGTTCTGTGTGTTTCCTCGCACCATCCAAAGACATGCTTGTTAGATTAACTGGTGAATGGTTGTCTATGTCTGTATGCCAGCCCTGTGATTTAGTGATGACCTGCCCAGGATGACCAGGATGTACCAGGATGTACCCTGCATCTTGGCCATTGACAGATTGGCTCCAGCACCCCCTCAACCCTTAAAAGGACAAGCAGTTAGGAGAATAGTTTATTAGTTTAAGGTTAAAACTCAGATTTAGGGATTGCATATGGACCAGAATTTGCCATAGTTTAGTAAAATATTAAGGTTCAGAATTTCAACTTAGACAGGGCAGTCACATCCTTTGTAATATTACAGGAAGTTTGAGTAGTTCATATTTACATTCTGCAGCTACACATACCATATTTACAACATGCTGGGTTTTAAAGATAACATTTTTAAAATGAAATTGCCTAAATTTGTCAAATTAAACTATAACCTTCATTTTAATTCATTTATTATTTAGCAATTAATCTGTAGAAATCACTTAACTCACAGACATTGCAACATTAAGAGGCTACAAACAAATGGGAACCAATGATGCAGATCATTAATACTAAATGACAGACCTACTGCACTGCATCAACCTCAGACCCCTTTAAACCTTTAATCAAACTACTACCATACAAGTTCATTTAAGTTTTAATTGGAAGTTTTTATGGCCCATCTTAATTATGAAGATCTGTATTATCTGTATTTTTTTGTTTTGTGTGCAGCTGTATTTTCATATAAAAATACATTTTAATTTGTTTCAAGTCTTTGAAGTGATTTTTAGTGTCTCAGTTTTAGATACTGAGACCCCACTGTGCCAATAATGACTAGACAGCAGGCTAAAATACTGAGCACCGCCTCAGACAGGTGGACAGTGGTGATAAGGAGATTTCCCAGCAGTCACAGTAGGTTATTGGAAATATTGTTCTGTATACCCCGATTGTTAGAGCATAGCATTAAAGGTGGGTCAGGATTGTGATTCCTACTTGTATCACTGTACTGTATAGTAGGTTGTATGTGTTTATTTATTTATTTATTTTTTCATTTTTGAAAGTGTATGAAAAAGGAATCTTCTGTCCAAGGTATCATCTACCTTTGTTCTACCTTATGTAGCTACCTTTGTTTTATTCCTTTTTAGATACTCAGTTTTTTAATTTGTTATTAAAAATGTTTTTAAAGTTTCCAACTAAATCAACAAGTGAATTCTAACTTTACAACAAGGATATAACTGAAATATAGTGACAAATTCATTGTTTAAACCATAATTATAATCCTGCACTCAACAGAGTAAAGAAAAGATGAAGTGAGACCATTCAGGTACAGAGAGACGCGCAGGAAGAAGAAGGCATATCCATCAGATTAACACACGGTAATGCCTTCCTGGTCTGGCTTCCAGCATCAGTGATTTATCAATGCAAAGCTAATAGCATCAATATGAATCTAACTAAAAATCAATATTTCATTACCTAATTGTAAGTGGGAATGAAGAAGGATGATTGTATGAGACAGCGTTTGAGAGCATCTGGAGTTCACAGAGACATCTGGAGGACAAACTCAAACAGAAACTGCACTCTCAGTTAGGACACACTTTTCAAGAAAAAAATATCAATGTGCGCAGCTTTAATACAATAAAAACAAACAGACAATACAGTGATTTGTTGAAAACTGCTACTGCGAGGCTATAATAGTGTAGCTTTGTATTTTATCAAAAAGACCGCTGTCCAAGCCCCACGAAACACAAACCAATGTCTGAAAAACCTACTGGCATAAAAAGGCTAACAGTTATTAAAACTATTTTTTCCTCAGATTCAAACTAGTTTCGACTGAACATCTTTTAAAATGAAAGATGTGGTGTCATTGTGGAAACAACTATATAACGTTACTAAAACGCCTAAGTGGTGTGATTTCTAACAAATATTACTACACTATATTATATATTCCATATACACTAAACTATATTTGGTGGTCTAGTGAGCACTATTTACAGCACCAAACTTGTGTGTAAGAACAGAGGGGTTTTACCCTTTAGTCTTTCCATTCAAAGAACACTCCTTTTTTATCAAAGAGATAAGCAAATTCAGTAATTTCCCTGACAACAAAAAACATTGTTTGACTGTAAAGTTCCTTCAAATTAAATTGTACGCAGCATCGTTTGAGAACATCTGGAGTTCACAGAGGCATCTGGGGGATACTTTTAAAAAATCCGCTTTCCATACATGCCATTTATTATCACGTTTTCAGTATGACCTACTGATAGGGCCCAAAAATCTTGAAAAAACAACCAAACACCTTTCTACACATTGCTTACTGTACTTCCTGTCAGTGAGAAAAAAACCTTGGCTAACACACATACCAGATTCAAAAATTGAGTCAAAGTTAGGGACAATTTCTATTGTTATGTATGGGTTTTTTTTTAATCAAAGCTAATGATGTCATTCGGTTTACATAACATTCTTTATTATTTTGTGACAAGTGAGATTCCTAAAGCTAATTCACAACACCCCACTACCTTTTTATTGCCCCTAGGAACCCTAGAATAAAAACACATCAGTTATGCATCATTTGGGCCCAGAAGGAAACAGGAGGAGGAATAGCATCTGTCGCAAATAAAGAGTAACCTGTCTATAGATATGGGTCTATCTGCATTATCCTAGACCTTGAAGGTATCACAGTCATATACTGCAGTTGTTAAAAAGACTGAGAGGATATTATCTCAATGGTGCCAAAATAAATCTCTTGGGTAAAGGTATTATTTGTTATGTCAAAGATCTCATAGCATGGCGACACTTGTTAATGTTTCTGTAATTTATGAAACGGTTATTTACAGGCTTTGAATCTGTAGTACATAGTGGGAAGAGGGGTTTTGGTTTAATTGCTGTGAAGCAAAGTACATGACAAGGCCCAGGAACTGGAAAGAAGCCAGATCTCTCCACTGTCGGGCACTAATAACACATCACAGTGACAGAGATGCACCTCCTCTCTACCTTGCTGTATCGATCTCCCATCTCGTTGTTAATAGTGCTGTTAAACACCAGCTCTTGGCTCTTTACTGTGTCTAAGCCCACTTAACAATAAAACCCCCCCTTCCGCTCACCTTTATAAAATGCCTGAGAGGCAGCGAGTCAGCCACAGGCAAAACTGTTGGCACTGGTGGAAGCGATTCACCTGCCTGCAGGATAACATTTGTAGTTTCTAAAATAAATCTTAAAGAAAAACTGCAATGCACAGAGTGATCTGCTTGAAGAAGAATGTACCATGTAAAAATTATCTAACCATGTGGCTCTGGCTATATAGTGTTGGTCGGTCCACTACTTTGGTCCAGACTGGAGTACCTCAGAATCTATTAAATGGATTACCATGCAATGTCATTAACTATGACTTTGATGATGCTTAAACTTTTCTCACCTAGTGTCATCATTAGGTCCAACTGTTTACATTATATAAGCATATATACACTCGCAAAATAAAATGCGTGTTAATATATTTTACACTCAAAATGTTTTCACGTCCCATTTTATCCATCAAACATTGTTGTAAAAAATGTCTCTGGCTTAGAAACAACTAACTTAAAAAGACAGAATCAAAAAAGTTCAAACAGTGCTTCAGTTGTAAGATTTAAAAAGCTAATTTGTGTGAGCATTAAATATTCCTAACCTATGGTAAATGAACATGTTTAGGCAGTAAACAATGCATTAGCCAATTGTGGTATAGGAAGAGATGGAGCAGTGTGTCTAGGGAAAACAATTGCTGCCCATTTAGAGCAGACATCCACAGGGAGTCCAAGTCTTTAGTCAAGAACTTGTGTATTATTAGTTGAACGATATAAAACATGACAAAATGCCTACTCAAAGAGAATCAAAGATTCTCAACCCTTCCCACGGGGGTGTCTATATAGGGCAACAGCTTCTTGCATCTCTTTCTCTCTTTGGTTGTGTGTAGGCATCTACAGAAAGCCTCTGAAAAACTCCATCAACAAACAACCACCAAAAGTGTTTGTTATTACATGGTTACGAATACACTCTCTCACTAAACCCTGTTCAGCAGGACTGTCTGTGTAGTTTTAGACGATTTCATTGTTGCTGCATATTTGACTAATGTTGTTTAAACTACAAACAGTTAAAATTTTAATTTATTGTTTGCTGCTGGTGCATCTCACCAGCGATGAGGTATAATTATAGTAATTTGTCACAATTTGCCAACCTTTTGTTAATAACTAAGATTGCAAATAACTACATGTGTCCATATTTAACATGCTGAGATTAGAAAACAAAACTGATAAAGTCTTGGGGGGGGGTGTACTTTTTGTGCTTTGAAACTTTTCGATAGTGTGTTCTGTCTCCTGCTGGAGCACAGCTCCCTTTTTAGCTATAAAAATAAACATTTCAGTAACTAAACAGGAGCGTAAGTGCGATGTTTGTTGTTTTTGATTTTACTGATGCCTCAGGAAGGAATTTCTAGCTTTGGTGGTAAAGCTTTGAAGAGATTTTTTCTTAAGGTGTGCAATGTTTTTCCTGTCTTAAAACAGCATTTGATTCTTATTTATCCTGCTTATGTCACATATCAGACATGGAAAAAAATACACACACTCACATACAGTACTTAGATCAGAGAACTATTCCTTAAAGACATAATACATTACTGGGGCAGACTGTAGGATTATAAATGTTTATTAATTTATATGAACCAAAGAAAGAGGTCAGCACAGTTTTTACTGCTCTGGTCTTTTCAAAACAGCTTTAAATAATTTTCATCCATGTCGCTCTCCATCTTTAAAATTACTCCCAACACGTAAAGACCCCTTAAAAACTTGTAAACTGAGGGACCCTGATGTCCTGCTGTAGTCAATTTTTTTTATATGGCACTTGTCAATTCAAGGTGTTGCACATCAGCATACAAGCAAATTGATCAACATTATAAAATGAAATCAAGTTGAATGAAGATAAAATGCTGTAGGGGTAAGATGCCAACTATGAACCACAACCTGATGGGAATCTGATTTGAAGAACCTTTGTTGCGTGTCAACCCCCATTTCTCTCTCCCGTGTCATATCTCTATTGTCAGCTGTTAGATAAAGACATAAGATGAACAGAACAACAACAAAATGAATATATAAAGAGGTGTGTATTCCACATGAAAGAACACACTCATGTTTTAAAGCATGCCAACTGGTATTACACATAGCCGATCATAACATCTACATAATTTCTTAAACTTCTTCTGAAACTGACAAAACTGTATTTGCTCTACATTTTCTGCCAATAGTCCCCCTTGACCTGGATAATAAATGCTACTGAATTCCTTAGTATTGCACAATAAACTGACATTTTCCCCCTGAGATGTGTTATTCATCACCGTGGTGAGCTGTAAAACTCAGGTGCTCCGGCTGTGTTCATGTCGTGTTACCAAATGATTCATAAACTCTGCTGACTGTGCACTTTAAGCTGCAACGTGAACATTTTTCTCTCGAAATGCTCGCCGTAATAGCTCCGTTCTGAATTACAGCATTGCTGAAGGTGGCAATCATGTTGCCATATTAGTCATCCTAATTTGACAAAAAAGGAGGAAGGAAAGAATGACAACACAAGTCTCTCTTTTACAGAGCAGAGCTTCAGCTTATTCTACCTAAAAGAAACACTCCATGTTGTCTCACTGAAGTGCACGCACTCTCTTAGTGGAACAGCAAATCAATAAAGTTGTTTTTAAGCTGCATTTCTATCAATGGCAAAGCTGTAACAGCTGTAGATTATCTTTGTTTCTTTATTGATTTATTTGAAGCGACTCAACAGAGAGATGAAAGATAAAGTCAGAAAAGCATTTCTCACTGTGAGGGCCCCTGAGGCTCAGCTTTTGGATCCCTCACCACTACACAGGACTCGTCATGCTTGTCATGTCGTTGTATCTTAAAGTCAGCAAAAGAGGTGAACGAGTATTCACTTGTCAGATAGTAAAATATATACTGTAAGTTTAAAATGTAAGAAATGATCATAGAGACCAGACATAGAGGCACAGAGACCCCAGAGACACAACAAGAGCACAAAGTTTTTATGCAGATATGCTGTCTCGAAGTTCTTCATTCCAGCAGAAACTGGAGCTAAAAAGACCTCAGTTTCCTGATCAGTTCCTAGATGTGTCTCGGTTATAAACAAGTTTGGGCAAAAATAAATCACATTGTCGGTGTGTCTGGCAGCGGTGGACAGAAACAACAGCCATGTAGTCAGAGCACAGCATGTAAAACATGCTCAGCACAACACACCTTCAGACATACAGCTTGCGAGAAGCCCAGAAATTTGTCAAAGTGTCAACATTTTGCAGTAACAAAATCTGAACACAAGTGGTCTGCTGGGCAACCTGAAGACCAAGAGTCATGCAGCTGGTACCAAGAGATACAGATGCTGAAAAGTCAAAGACTATCATTGTGGTCTGTTGTGTGTGCGCTGTTGCTATTAGCTAATTTGCAACACAAAGTACAACCTCAGTGTTCGAGAAATCTCCTCCTCCTAATCTCCTATGACCCATAGTGCCTTCATTGATTTACTTAGTGGAACTTCAAGCTCATAGTATCTACACGTAGCCCAAAGGTGGTGCTCAGTGTCAACTGGACTTGTTAGAAGTTCTTGAAGACATTTCACTTGTCATCTGAAAGGTTTCATCAGCTCTGTGGATCTTCAAAGAGATATCAGTAGAATAGAAACAGTTATAGAACAAATCTATAGAATAGATACATTATATGTTGGTTCAGTGGCGCTGTTCAAATGTCAAAACCAAATGTCAGAGTGGCACACTAGTAAATACACTGAACAACAGGAATACTATTTACAGCTCTTTAGGTGCAGGTGCAGTTTTTTAGTTTCTACTTTAGTTTGTGAGTCGTTCCTCTGGTTCATTCATTTCTAGAAATAGGGCAATTATTGATTTTCTTTGTTTTATAAGTAGCTACAGAGGTCCACACTGATTTATATAACATGCTTATTGCACTTCCATTTTTACACTGACATTTTTTATTTTCTCAAAGCTTTTCAAATTCAATACACTTTCCTATGTGACTGTTACAGAGAAAAATCAGTGGTATGATGGCTGTTATTAAGACTCATTACAGCAGTTCATAATAAGAATGTGTTTCTAGTATTGTATAGATTTGGTGTGTAAATGTTAAATGTTTTAATATTGACTGTACCAAGGGAACACAAAGGGGAAACACTAGATTTATAATCAAAAGGAAAGACGTAACTAGTCAGGAGCTTGTGAGGTTTTTCTTGTCCATAGGAAATAACATGGCTTTCGTATGACTCATGAGCTCCTCCATCTGGTGCCGCTGTCATTAAACAAACATATCTCGAGTCATAGTGAGTACACTGACATTTGCTTGCATTGTTGTATTTTGATGATCTTTATTCAAATCCCAAATTTAGTTTTATTTAGAGGAATACAATTGTTTCTTCAGTGGTATAGGCTGTAGAGTATGTTTCACAGGAGGAGAGATGTTTTCTAGATGTCATTGCAGTTCCTGCTGGTCACCAACAGAGGTTGATAAAGGTCATGGATGACTTCATGTCCTGTTGAGCACATAGTTATACAGTGCTGAGCATATTAAAGTAATGTGATATTTACAGTCTGTTGTGGTTCCTGCACTGGTTCCAATCTCTCTCCAAGCTTTCCTTCAATTGTCTCCAGTTTAATTGCTTTAGTGCCCCTCGAATACCCTTCACTTTCTCTGTCTCTCTATCCCTTCTCTCTCTGTTGTTTTTAAACCACACACACACACACACACACACACACACACACTTCCTCTGGCCTCGAGTCAGGCAGGGCAGCTGCAAAAGGCCTCACCAATGCGGGCTGACGAGAAGTGACAGCTCTCTGTATCACTCCCTGGCACTGACAACTGACAGATGGATACCACTCACACACACTGCAGGGGAAATGAGAGAGAGAGAGCAGGAGAGAGAGAGAGAGAATAACAGAGGTCGAGGATGAGGAAAACACCAAGGAGGGTAATTCTCCAGCATTATTCTCTTTTCATGGAGCTGCTGTGTGATTGAGATCTGGTAGAATAACAAGCTTGTGCCAACCTTAAGCTCATGAACACGTTAGAATGTGCATCCATGCACACACACACACACGCACACACAGTAAAGAATGCCTGTAATCGAGCTGGTTGAAGAGTAAAGAAAACATATTTAATGATCTGTCTATGTTCAGGTTTTTAAGACAGGTGATCTAAAAGTGATTAAACTGAGAAAATATCACTAAATTGAGGTATTCCTGTGAATTACAGGGACAAACACATTTTACATAAGTGTGAAAATGAATTATTGGTGCTCTTTGTATTTATTCTGCTATAGCATGTGTGCTTATTTATATTCAAAAGTCTTTTGTTTTTTTCAATCATTCACATGCCAGATATTTTTAACATGTTGTCAGTGATGTGAATATGCTGCTTGGATGATGCCAACACATTCAACTTGTGAATGTGAAAATTTTTACAGTTCCTCAGTTCTGACACATTAGAGAAACTGCATATAACTTTAGAGCATAGCGTCTATTTCCCTTTAACAACCATATCAAATTGTATGAGAAATGTAGTGGTAGTTATTTTTTTTTTGGACAAGACGAAACACAAATATAAAAGCAAGATATGTTGCAGTTTTGATGCAACTTTGTCAGTCACATCTACGTGAAGGAGTAAAAATGATGGGAACAACTGAGCATCAACAAGAGTAACATATGTTGCTTTCAAAACGGTTAAAACCTCCATATTTGTTTCACCAATTTTGACCCAGTGTGGCTGTTCTTTATCCTTTCAAGACAAACAGAAAGGTGTCCAATCCATTCAAATGAAGGTGGTAGAAGTAGGTCATATCAAGCTATTTTTAAAGAAAACATTTGCCTAATTTCAGCTTAACATTTTATTTGGGGGCTCTATTTAAAGAGTTCTAGGTAACTAATAATAATAATGGATAATTCCAAACATTGCTTCTTTTTTTTAAAAATAACAGGTCTTTATGTAGTATGTCTTTTCCCCCCTGTGTCTGAAACCCTTCATTTGAGCTCCTCTCTCACTCCAAGTCCACTCTGTTCTGATTGGCCAGCTTGCAGAGGCCTGTTAGTAGGCCAAGCTGAGGGGTGGGAAAGATTTCTCAGCTAACCTGAACAGGTGGCCATCCAGACCCAAACAGGAGGTCTCTCTATGGACTGATGACGTTTTTTCGTAGGACTGCTATGTAGGAATGAACATTTTGGGAGTATCCAGACAGAAGTCTGTGAGAGCTTCTGGAAAGTCTTGTGACACAGTTGACAGAGAAAGATTTTGTTGTTGCAGAATTCCTTCTACATATATTCAGCTCATATTTTAGAAAAAAGACTCCTTTACCATTGATGCTGCCCATGTTTTGTTTAAATTTGAATATATATTGGTCGTTACACAGATACAGTAGTATAAAGCATGTTGCAGATATTCAGTAGGAGAAAAAACATTTTTATATAGCAGTGCTGGGCAAAATAAAAAAAAAAAAAATCTGGCTATTCTTCACAGTTTCTAGGAAAACTATTTCATGCCTGCAGATTCAAGCTTATTGAGTCACAAAACAAATTTATTTTCACCTCAGTTGTTTGGCTTGGCCGTATTCACATGAGAATCAATTGCGAGGTGGTGATTGTGGTGGTGACTGACTCAACTGTGTAGAAAAGTGAAGAGTGAGAAATAGAGAAGATGAAAGGAAATACTGTGGCAGTAAAGGAAAGCCCAGAGGAATGATGCTTAGAAGACACAAATAAAAATTGTAATAGAGAATGGAACTGCACATGACGATAGCAGCCATTTGTACCCAATACTGTCTCTGAGCTACTGTGTCTTAACTATACCTTAAAATGCAGCACTCGCCTTCAAAACAACAGAACATTAAATTAAGTCTCCACTGGGATCCATCACTGTGATGTAAAACACGTTCCACTCTAAGAAATACATTTTCACACTAAACCGTAAGAGGCCACTCAGGCAGATTTGGCAAAGTTGGCACTCAAGAGCAACATGCTCAGATTTGATTTTAAGTTGGCACACACTAAGCATCCATACCGAGTCTGATTGAACTAATAAGCTCATGCCTGAAACCTTAAGTGACACTCTAAAAGCAGTAGCAGTGTCAAGTCTCAAATGGGCGATGCCACACCAAGGCGATGATGACACAAGTATTGTGTATAGGAAGTGAAGAGTATGGTAATGTTGTCAGTGCACCCCGAGGCCTCACAGCCATCATCTAGCAAAACAAGAACCTCAGCGATACGCTGTCTCGTTACTGGCTGGCACATATTCTGTCAGTCTTCCTAGCGCCAAGCTGCTGCTCTGATTACTTCCTCTCCGCTTCCTACATCCCTCACAGACTGCTTGACCTTTTGTAATTACGTAAAATGATATTTACTTTGCTCTTTCTGGAGGGTAAAATCTCCTCAACACAGAAACTTGTGATCATGATAGCTCGAGTCTCATGTGATCATCATAACTACGGTCTCTCATGAGCGTGATTGCTAGTGTGTTGATAGCTAAAGGCAGCTTGTTTTCTTGGAGTCTGACAGGTCTGATTCTTAGCCAGGAGGAGTGGACGTAAAGAGGCAGGGGACTGCCATCTTAAAATCACAAGACTATTCATATGTACTTCAGATTACAATTTATAGTTGCTCTTGAATCAGTGAGGAAATTCTCTTCATTTTGTTTTGACATTTCTGGTACAACAGAAAGAAGAGTGTGACATGAAGGACAGAGGGAAAATGCCAAGACAACAATGGAAAAGCTGTAATTAAAATAACAATATGAACACATGGCTGAAGCTATGCTGTAGTCCAACAATGTTTATAATCCATAACCCATCCAACTTATTCCCTCTATATAGGGACAACTCAAACCCAGCTCAAATGGCATCTGCCTATTAAAAAGTGCTCCCTTTTGCATAAAATCTGTATGGCAAATATGAAGCTCCCATCAGCAGCAGATTAGTTTAGCATAAGGAGCATAAACAGTGGGAAAACAGACCAGACCTACAAACCTTAACTGTTGTGCTAAGCTAAGCTAGCTGCAGGCTATAGCTTCTTCACTGACGGATCTCAGTCTAAAATTCAGCAAGAAAGCAAGCATGTCAATGTATTTGTCAAAGCGCATCAAATAATCTAAAAAAACAAATTGGCATGGTGTTTTGTTCTGGTTGTCAACAGTTTTTGATGATACACCATTAGCCCCGTTTTTCTGAGCTGCCTTCTTTTGAGCTTATAAAACATGCAATACAATCAATATTGTCCATTCAATGCTTCAAAACATCTCCAAGACAAAAAGTGTTGAAAATCTGGCTCCATCCAGTATTTACACACAGAAGTCTTTGTAGGGGGTACGTTAGGTCGAATGGTTGGGGCAACAAAGCAGAAGACTTTCCCACTGGAGACTGGAGTACGACTTGCTTTGAAACAACCGTCTGGTATTGTTGCTTTAACCAAACAAATGTTTCATATGTGAAGCTATGATGTAAAATCCTGTAATGTTAAGCATGCAGTTATTTCAAGCCAAACAGAGACCTTTTTACTAAATCTACCCATATGTATATGTGCCTAAACCCAACCAAACAGCTACATTTGCGCAGTTGTAATCCAGCATTTCACTTTTAAGGAAAGGAAAATTGTGTTGGGCATAAGCTTTAGAATTTACATTTACACTGGCCTGCAGTGACAGAACCAATATAACAGAGTTTAAACATTCAGGTTTTAAAATAGGATTTCCCCTATACAGTATGGTGAAGGATATATTATCCAAAGTAGAAAAATTTTTCCCCACTAACAGCATTAAAAAGTAAAACCTTCACATTTTACTGTTACTAAAATAAATCCCTCCCATGAACGCACACAGGAACACAGAAGGAAGAAATCTGCTATGAAACTTAAATCACAAAAGGTCATGTTGTCAAGGGAGGAACATATTAAATTAGCATACTATTAGATATGGAAAATGATGTCTGCCAAATCAACCTGTAGCACAATTATAATATGTTAATTACTTATTTCATTACGGAAGTTGATTGCAGTTCAGAGATGAAATCATGCGGACAAAGACACCTGGAAAGGTGATGAAGCTTGAAACCCGTCTCCTCCTTTTGTGCCACTCTGACTCCTGTTTCCTTCCTGTGTCCTCGCCATCGTATCTCATCTATTCACGTTGTCTCTGTTCATGTATGCATTAACTGGCTGAACGTGTCACACGAAAAAAGATTTCAAAGGGCGAAGGACTTCTCATTTGTTCATTAAAAGGGAAGATAATGTGAGATCATATGACCTACCCACAATGCTCCTCAAGGGACTGAGAATCAGTGTGTGAGGCAGCCAATGAAAATAAAGAAAAAAATTTAAAAAGATGTTCAGACTGGATAAACAAGATCAGATTTTACCAATTAGTGTTATAATAACACAGATGTGTAGTAGTGGAAAATGTGATCTGTGGTGTAGGCCTACACATGGTGAGGCTTAGAAGGTGTATGTTCAGAAAAGTGTTTGTTTTTTGATTTTTAATTTTAGGATATGACAAAAGATTGAGGATTTCTGTGACACCCACTGAATAATTAACAATCAACTGCAAAGTTCCCTTGTTTTCAAAATACAGATGAAAAATTAATGATATTGTATAGCGTGACAATTGCTGCTGTCTTTTTAGTTTGGTTCGTTTATTGAGAAAACGGAGTTTAACGTGTGGTTACAGTGTATGATATGGCTCAAAAAGTCAACTACAAGTATAAAAAATAAACTTTGTAATACAAAAAACTAAGAAGAAATACATCTGGTAACTTCAGAATTTAGAGGATAATAATATATCATGCAAATATAGCTGTACTCATAACTCAAATATGACTATAATAAAGCATTAGATCACACATTAAATACAACTACGGTACTATGTGCATCTCCACCCAACAAAGAATTTCCAGCAAGACAGTTTAATATACTAAGACACATCAACCATGCAGCAGACAATTATAAACTCAAACTATAAACAAGCAGACGACCATAAGTGCACAGATAGAAGCTTAAGAATAGTAATGAGTGCAGCATCAGCATGAAGCACTTCATATCCCAATTAACAACATCTACTGGAGACTCAAGAGTACATTAGGAAACCACCAAAAAACAACAGCAAACAAGGAAGGAAAAGATGAAACGCTGATTCAACCTATAATCCATATGTAAAATGCAGAGTTCAGAACTCAGATATCAGTTTTCACTCCCACAAATCAACTGGACCACAGGAAATTGAGCCAATAATCAACTAGCAACTGTATATTGACTTCACTAACACCAAAACCCGTTGTATGGCAGAAAACAATCACGAAATCAAATCAATCAAACCACAGAGGATGATTTCGACGTGATGCAAACCCAGTTAAAAAAATATGACAAAGAAAATCCATTTCCGGTCTAAAGTGTGGTCAGCAGGTGACTTCAAAAGCAAACAAGCGATAATCCTTTAGAAATGCTAAATGGACCGCAGAAGCATCACTCAGGACGCGTTTGGAAAAGTTTTACAGCAGATTTAAGACACCTGCGTGCAGCAGGTGAACCACGCGTGAGTGGGCGGGGCTTCACCGGGTTTAAATAGACCGCCGTCAGCCGAGGGTGCGTTGGATATATGCACAGCTACAGAAAGTGTGTCATGTGTCAGTGTTCACGATCACTACAGTTAACTGTGTGAAACAGAAAAGTAAAGACTTTTTAAAGAGTAAAGAAAAGACAGTTTTTGGAGAATATTTTGGATGACCAGAGCAAAGAGCCACAATGTTGGTAGAATACTTTACAGACTTCACATCTGTTGTTTCTGATAGTGAATGACAGCAAAGCATAAGTGATGGAAAATATCATTAAAAATCAGAATAATAACTTCTTGTGTACAGGCAGGACAATAAAGTGTCAAGGGTTCAGTGTTCACTATCTTCTACAGTGACACGACATGTGACGAGAAATCAGGGGGAACTGGGAGTTGAACAACTAACCCTGGGGTTTGTTGTACTAACTCTGAACCATTGTCACCCCTAAATTTAGAGTTCCCCAGTATTTAGTACAATCTTAATTTTCTTGAGCACATCTTGCACATTTTGCCTTGAAGGTTCAAATGGCAGCTTACAAAACATTCTTGCCTAAAGATCCACTTAGTATCTGTTTCAACGCTCCCAATGCAATCGCGTGACTACAGGAATCTGAAGTCAGACAGTATATTATATATATATATATATATATGAATCATTGCTGTGTGGATCTGGAAACTACTTCTACTTACAACTTCTAAGTCATAAATTGTTATACAAAGCCTTCATATTTTACCAAAATTGGATACACCTCTGGCATAATTTATTGTCTAATCAGTGGCCAGAAAAGTTTAAGCTGATCCGTAACCTCTTTTCCTGATTGAAAGACTGACATGACTTCTGTGAGTTACTGAAAAGCTGAGACACTGTGAGATGATGGCAACACTAAATGACACTAGCCTCTGACAAGTGGCAAATGGAGAGGATTAACATAAGCCAATGAGCTACAGAATGAATATATGTTCAAACCTCATTTGAAGTGGCATCTGTGACATTGCCATGCCAATTTAGAGAGAATTCAATCTGCCGGCATCAACTCTATAACTATCATCGGACTTGTGGAGAGACCAATTTGTTTCTAAATGTGTGCAGTCAGGCCTCTTTGTGATTATGATACGATATCTGTATCTATTCTTGAGCTTTGGCTGTATTCTCAACTCCATCAGCACTCAAATTAGCCTCTCTTATCAAGTATTTGAGGGAAGATTAGAACATAATACAGTCTATCATTTTGAAAGGCAGGGTTAATGTTTGCTAGGATGTTTGAGAGGTTATCAGCTGTCAGTAGGAATTGCTAGAAAGTTGATGAAGTCTGTGTTTCATTTGTGACCAAGCAGTTAATCCAATGCACAAGACCTATATTCTGCAATGAATTAGTTTTGATGAGACTACCATCTCTTTCTCTCTTTTCTTTTTCAATTTCATGCATGTTTATACAGTCTATAATGTAACTGCCACTGTCAGGGTTTTGCCTTTTTTTTTTTTTATTCTGACTTTTGTTATTTTTGTTAAATAAATTTACAGTATACTGAATACAACCTTTGTATACTGGATTATAGACCACATTTCTTTGCTAAATGCTGCTATACAGTACAATGTGTAGATGCAACCTTAAAGGAACAGACACTTCGGAAAATACAGTGTTCACTTGGATAAGACGTGAAGTGAGATGACACAAGATACACTCAGTACAGTAAATACACAGCTGGAGCCAGCCGACCTCTGGTTTATTTTAAAGACCCCATAATCTCAGGAAAAATAAATAAAGAAATACAAACAGAGGTAAATACAGGTTAATAACCAATAATAATAAGTGGCATTTAAGTATACTTAATGTAAGATAGATGCAGTATGCATGAATTACAGGCATGCAAATGTTGGAAAATAATTTATATATGAAATTAATATATAAATTAAATTCTTCCACTTGTCTTCTGCAGTTTACTGTTACTTCCTGTAACTTAAAAGCACCGATTTTGTTTGTCAGATATTACAGCAAGCTGGACAAAATCCTGTGTATGTCTCACGGTTTGATTATTGTGATGAATGATTATCATCTTTCTTGCTCTCTCACAGGGCAGTAGGAGTATAGGAATGACCAGTTTCTTAGACTATTATCTCTCATCTGTTTGTGCAAACGGCACTTTAATGCTTCAGAGGAGATGTGTCTGAATAAAATTAGAATAACTGGATGTGAAAGAGGAGGTTCACTCTGGTGGTGCCTGGTGTTAAAACAAATTTTGTGTGCATGAGTGTGTGTGTGTGTGTGTGTGTGTGTATAGCAATAGACAAGAGTCCTGCATGCATGCTACGTGTGCAGGAGAGCTTGTATATGCCCTGTCATATGATAAATGTTCTCTCTCCTATAATCTATGTGTTTCAAAATATGATGTATGTGAGGATGAACTTTGAATTATAACCTAAAGAGTGAATCATTAATCTTCTGACTTTGGTGGGGAGTGGACCAGAGGAATCCATTTTGCTTGTTTATGTTTTATGAATAATGCAATTTTGCAACTGGCCAGCTGGATCTGGGCAGTGATATTCAGACATATAGAAGTCAACATACAAGCAAACAGCTCTGTTTACTGAAATGAAAAAGAGGTGAGTGCGTACTAGCATTCACAAGGAATACATGACCTCAGTGTTGTGGAGATACAGTCATGACCAAATCTACGTTTTATGTACTGGTCTAATTTCTCATTTAGTGTTTTTTTTAACTAATGTAATATCTCAATTCAAGTAAATGTACCTACAGAATGTAGAGACAGATATTTCCCTGCTGAATATGAGGTGCATATCTAAAGAGAAGATGAGTGTGAGTGTGACTACAGAATGTCAGCATAGATGGTGCGGGTGCTTTTACTCTACATTCCTCCAAAATTCTGCCGCAAAAATGCTAAATCAAAAAACCTTTATTCAAGTACAAATGGAAACATTTGAGTACATTTTATTACCAAACCGTAGAGACACTATTTTATTGTTAGCCATGCTATATTGATAACAGTGTCTAACTGTGGGTTGGTCCACCACTTTAATCCAGACTGACCTCTGCACAGACATTCAGATGATCCCCAGATGATGTTTGGTATGATATATGACTTTGTCGATTCCCTGACTGTTACGATTTTGTCATTTTCCTCTAGCACCACTGTGAAGTTAATGTTTGTTGTTTTAATAACTTTGGTAATCTCCTAAATTCTAATCTATAGCCATTATTGGGTCAAAATTAAAATTAGTCCAAAACTTTGCTTGCTTCATGACCAAGTACCTGTGTTTTTCATGCTCATCTAAATGACATCCACCTTTGTTGTAAGTCTAGTACTAATTAGGACATATACCCAAGCTAAATGGCTAAATTATTATTTCTTACATGGTAAAAAATGTACACGTTAAATATCAGCTTGGTAACGTTGTCAGTGAGAGCACGTTAGCTGACATTAGCATTTTGCTCAATGCCAAAGGACAGGATGTAGACTCTAAGTGGCATTACACACTATTGTACTGTTAATGAGCATCTGTCAGCCTAGTTTTTGCAATGTGCCTCACACTGTGGCACAGGCCGCCACCTACTGTTATAGAGAGATTTACTGTTGTGCCTCATTTGGTGACGAAGGGGATGTGAGGGAACGCGACAGTCAGTTAAAGTTGACCGTAGTTCTTTGCTGTTGACTTGATGTGTCTGCTATTAGTCTTATTTTACACAAAACTCTGAAAAACTGAAATTGAAGATTCCACCTGATCATGGTTACATAGGAGATCCATATGTAAAGAGTAGCTTCTTCATTTTTGTCAGCTATTGATTTCTCATTTACTATGGTATCAGTGACAGTGCTTCTCCGCCCTTGTCAATAATCCAATCTCTGCAATCACCAAACGCTCCTCATATTAAGCCACACAATGTAGAAAGCAAGCTAAAAACTGTATACTGTATAGAAATTCAACATCTGAAATTGAGCTTGCATACATTTGGAATTTTAGTTTGAAAGAATAATTTATTATCAGAATAGTTAGTGAATTATTTTCTTTTGATTACCTTATTGAAAAAGACTTTAGCACTACTCCTTGAAACATGATCAAAACATGTAACTCTGATTTGTTTATTTTTAGAGTGAAAATGAGAATTTGCTGATACTGACACAGCGAACTACAGTACACCTGTTCAGATCATTTAACAAAAACATGACCCACTATGATCATTCATGCATCAATTATTGTTTTCCACACAGAGAGCAAAAATAACGTATAACTGTAATTTCAAATAGTCATTTAGATCCTGAGCCCCAGTCAGTGTCTTCAATGTGAGTGGCAAAATCCTTTTCACAGGAAATGTAAAATCCTACCAACTTATCAGGTGAACCCAGACACTATGTAAAAGATGATTTACTCTGAGCAAGTTACACGTCACCAGGGCTTTCTTTGTTTCCCTGGGGTCTGATTTCAACTTAAATTGCTTCTGTGAAGACTTGGCTCAGCTTTTCATTATGTTGCCCCTCCTACTGCTCATATATTAAGGAGTCTCATATACTGTATCCTGGAATGTTAATGCTCCCATCTTTTTTCAGCATTACTGCATCTGTCAAACTGCTGAAGAGGGTTTTAAAAGTCTAATTTTCCAGTTCTTTCAAAAAAAATTTACGCAGCATAAGTTTACTTTTTTACTGTGTTTTAGCTATGCACTGAATTATGATCTTTTTAGTTGTTGTTATTAAACAGACCAAATGATTATATAAATAAGACACAAACTTTCATTTCATAGACTAATAGAAAATGCTCAATAATCACCCAAGCTACATTTAACTTGATGTAACAAATATTTATCTAAAATAACTCAACATCTATAGTTACTATTTTATAGAATGTAAATAATAATTTTTAAGAACTTGTAGAATTGCGCAATTTTCTATAAACAGCAAATTCCAATTCCATAAAATGGATGAGAAGATAAACATGTTTATGGCCAGGTCAGACTCCAGGAAATAGTCACATAACCCCTGTAAAACCACAATTTACACGACAAAGCCAGGCTAGCTGTTTTCACTTGTTTCCATTCATTATGCTAAGCTAACTTACAGTAACTGTCTGATAGTTGTCGATCCTTATTAATGAATGTGAGAGTAGTACTGATCATCTAAAAAATAAGTTTTTTTCCCAAAGAAGAAAAACTTTTATTAAGGCAAGAAAATTTTAAAGATTAAGTAAATTTTAAATACGTCGTGTTTTATGTGCAGACACAAAATAAAGTGGAAAGAATAATCCAAAACATTACTAACAACTGTAACAAACAATAAAACAAGAAAGAATACCAGATTGTGGTTATCAGAGGACATTTGAATTTATGCACATATTGTCAAAACTTAAAAATTACTGTGAATGATGTGTTGAGATCAGTTATTTTAATCACTTCTAAAAAATGACTTCCAGTCATCTGCCTCCCTTCTTAAATGAATGACAACAGTGCTCATTAGACAGCTTAACAGCTTTATTTGCCTCTGTTAATTATTACCCATTCCCAATATTCAGTAATAGGAGATGACACGCCCACATCTGTACACACACACTATCACCACTGTACAGCTGGCTGGCTCACCACAATCGTTTGAAACAAGATAGAGAAGGATATAGCAGGTTGGAAAGTATATATTAACAAACTCTTAACTGCTGGCAGAGTGCCTCTCACCCTTCCTGTGTGCATCCACGCAGCCATAACCAGATGCATCAAGCACACATTACATCCCTATACCCTGAGTATTTACTCTGCCATCCAGCCAGAAAGATTAGTTTAGCTGGAGAGGTGATTTATGGACGACAGAGAGTAATCCCTTCTTGTCCTGTGTGCTGTAGTTGTGCCTCCTGCTTTGACTCTGCACCGAGCTTACACAGTCTGAAAGCCCTTGATACCGTGTTCGCCCTAAGGTGTAATGTTTGATAATATAACTACTGCTTCTGTCACCCAGGCCCCCCATTCCATCTGCACCCACAGCCGAGCCTCCACCCCCCACAAATACATTACAGCCCCACAATGCTTTGAGATTTATGAGGGAGTAGTGGCATAGGAGCGGAAGAGAGAGACAGAGAATATGCATTGATTGAAAGCCCCAGATAGTCCCATCCAATCCCGCCCTAAAGAACATCAGTTATTTTGCATTCTGACACAGCGATTGATAACTCGTAAATGTGTGTGGGGATGACAAATGCAGATGGAAACTGACTCTGACAAAAATGATAACGGCATCGGTCTCGAGGGGGTGACGGAGGTGGAGGCGGTATGCTGCTTAAAATATTTAATAATTGATATGGAGGCAGTGAAATGTTGTTTGACCCTGGAGGAGTGTGAATGTCATCAGAAAATTGCCAAGACTTTGAAGTGAAATACATTAATGGGACGTGTGTGTATGTGTCTATCTGCAGAAGAGGGCAAGAGGTGGTGCCCTGTAAGGGCCGCTAAACTGTATCTGCAAGATCATTGTTTGCCTTTAGGATGTAAAATTTTATATTTTGTACTTCTCACATGTCGTATAAATCCAGTTTGAATAGGATTTATTGCCCAGTATTTAGTATTGAAGGCTACACTAGTTCAGTTCTTTAGAACAGCTTTTGTATTGTTCATCAATTAATTCTTTAAGGATAGTACATGCTGCATAAAAATTGTTTGCACATTATTCCTCAGTGGTGTATATATATATATATGTATATATACGCCATTAAGTATCTAAGTATTTACCATTTATTTTCTTACACCACTGAATGGCAGTTGATTTAATTTTGGATTTTGACAAAAAACAAAAAAATTGAACGTCCCATTTCACATACAGTTATTCTAATTAACCTAACTGCATGTCTTTGGACTGTCACAGAAAGAGCAGCTGGAGAAACTCACCTAAATCATCAATGATGGAGCCATCTTTATAGGTCACACAGATAGTTAAAGCTTCACATACTATTCAACTATTTTGGAATATTTGTATAGCAGAAATATGCTCCAAAATGTATCTTATTGTGGAGAGGTGCTGTTGATGTCTTCCATGAAGACAGTCTCATTAAACAGCACCGACAGCAGAGCAGAGATATTTGCTTCTACTGACTGAATAGCAGGATTTCAGAGTAAGGCAGACTGTAGCACAGCGGAGTAGGTCTGGAGGACTGTGAGGAACAGAGTGGATTGATTTCAGGTCTCACGTTACTGCTATCTAAGATCACCTGAGTACAGTGAGTGTGCATGAAGAATATGGTATCAAGTGATTGTAGTAGAAATAAAGTTGTCCGGTTAAGGTAGACCTGCCACGAACAACACCATGATGACATAAGAACACATCAAGCAACTCTGCAAAAAGGGTACTGAAAAGCAGAAGTCAGGGGATGGATAAAAAAAATCAGTAAATTCGCTCCAACTTGCTGTTCATTGATAAAATTTCTACTTTGTTTCCTACCAAATTATTATTTTTTGAGACACTTTATTCAAATACACTACATTTTTAGGGTTATATTTAGGCATTAACAACACTTGAGGTTGACGTTGGACAAAGGATCGGGGTCTGGTTTTTATACAGAAAGTTAATTTGTTATCTGAAAGCACAAGCTCCTAACCAAAATGTTTTGCTGCCTAAACCTGACCACAGATGAGACTGTGTCAAAGTACTACACTTTGTTCCCCAACATCCAACCCCAATCGTTCTACAACTCTGTTGTGGTTCATAAATGTAGTGCTTCATTCAATCAAAAGGAAAAAGGTTGCCTAGGTACGTAATACAAGCAGCAGTTATGTTTTTCATCACAATGTAATTGGAAAGCCAATTTAGTAATATATAAATGTAGTTTCTTGGAGACATGGTTACTTAATTTCCGGGAAAGAACTATGTCATTTGGCACTAATGATAGGAAAAATAGCATCGCCCTTCAAAGAAAAGTGCCACTTTAATGCAAGTAAATACAAATTAATTCTAATTTCTTTCCTTACAGGAAATGTCTTGAAAATGAGTAACAAGGCATTTTTAAATTGAGTCTCTGTAAAATTCTGTAAAAAAGGATTAGTTGTTTGTAGATTGCTCCTACAGTAGTTAGAAAAAAGTGAATGAACTCAGTAGGCTGCAGGTACAGGGTTCATGCCTCCATTTCAGTTCTAGCTGCAGGGATCTATGTATCTTATAGTTGTGCACTATTACACTGAGATGTGCGTTGGATTAAAGCATGTTTAAACATCTCTATTCCTCTCCATCTCCATATGGTAAGTTTTGGACCCCTGCAGTGGACAGCTGGTGGGAAACTGGACGATTTCAACCCCATCACCCCTCATACCTTCAACTTAACAACCCTCAAAATCTTTATGTTGTCTAGTTCGGTATTAAGACAAATCAGTCTCAAAAACAGAGTATGTGAAGCATTTCAATCCTCTTACTTAGGTCTGATGTCTTAAAAGAAACAGACAATTAAGATCCTCCAATTAACAAAGTGCACAAGATTAAGGATCACTGTGGTAGAGTTCATTACGCAGTCTCAGGAAGCATGCACAGGTAAATACTGCCATAAGTTCATTTTATAGCTTGATAAGTATAAGAGAAGATGAAACACTTCACCATTAAATCTTAAATCTTTTCTTTTTCTCATAAAGTTTGATGATAGAACAATCTAATCCTTCTCAAAGCTTCTTACTGTGCTGAGTCTTCCGTAGAAGAGTAACTGGAAAGAGACAAAGACACATTATCACACCCCTACATGAGGAGCCCCTTGGACAGATACATGGTGAAAATGTAAATCGTGATAAATCTTTGGCTGTGTTGCATCAAAGCAAAGCCAGGCCTTCGTCTAGAAGTGAGGTTTGGCATCACAAAAACCTTTAGTTTGCTTACCTTCAGCCACATAGATGGATTACTACAAGGCACATGCCTGTGGGGGCCTAGAGAGTGTGGACCCCGACCCGCAGAATGTGGAAGAGACACATTCTGACTTCACCTGAAACTAAAACACAAAACAAGATCACAAAGAGACGCAAAATTACACCAAAAGCACACAAGACAACCACAATGACATGCAAACCGACTACAAAGAAATAGAAAGTATCTATGAAGAGACAAAAAATGACCAAAAAGAAACAAAAATTGCTGACATGCACATTTACTCTTTCAGTGTGGATGTCTTGCTCCTATGAACTGTAGTAGAGGTGGGGAGCCTTTTCCATGTCTGTGCCCAGGGGGTTATTGTCTTATAATCCGTCCATGCTTATCCCTATGCCTGGCTGAATGGATGTTAGCGGGATACATACAATACTGTATATGTCAGCCTTTAACCGATGAAAACTGGCAATGATTGGGTTTTTCCTCCTTTGGGAATATGTGAACAGGTGCAGGAGCAGGATCTTACAAATGACATCATTTTAATAAATGAACTTCTCCAAAGAGTCGCACAAAAATTCTGATTAAAGTTGGACTGATGTGCCTCAGAAGTTAGTTCAAGCTCCTTTTTTTAATATGTTTGACAACGCCTACCTCCAGAAAGAGGGGTGAAGAGAGTGAAGAAGCGAAGGAGAGGGAGACGTCAGGAGCAGAATACGAAGAGACATTAAAACATTTCAAATGAAAGGTGCGTCAGAAGAGCTTGTCAGTGCATTACCGCCAAGATTAAAGGGGTCTCGGTGTCTTCTGTCGGGTTCAAGGGAGACTGCATGAGGATTTGGCTCAGACTCTTAAATACCTCTGTCGACTAAGATTCAAACAAACACTTCCACAATAATTACATGTTGACTTTACTTCATTGCTAGAGGAGAAGGTAAAACATTTTAAAATGAAACTCCTACATTGTCAGCATAAGTACTCTGCGGTGTTTATTAAAGTTTAAAAAATTTGAGACTATTATTCACTGATTAGGGCACATGGCATAAAAACATAATGCCAGCACATTTATATGCCTTTGGAGTTCAAGAGGAATAAGGTATTTAGTTCAGGTATTAGTTAGAAAATGACTGTGCCATTGGCTGTCATCAAGAAATAGGCAGCCATGCCAAAGTTGCTTCTTGAAGGAATGCTTAAGGTGCTGACATTTTGTGCTCATATTGCAGTTTTTAACTCTTTTGAGGGCTTTATATTGAACCATAGCTGAAGTATAGAACAGCATAAATAGTGGCTGTCATGTTCGTGGCTTGTTCTTATTTATCTTGCTGAAGTTTCTTTTACCAAGGTACTGAAAATAAATGACCCCTCACCCTCCTGTATTTATATGAAGTTTAATAAAATAAAATATCATTACTAGTGCTCTCAAGTTTTCTGTCCAAGACTTTAAAAGCTGGAGAGTTTAGAAGGAAAACACACTTGCTCTGTGTTATCTAAACCAGTCAGTAGCTCAGTGGGAAGCTGTGGACTGCTGGTGTCCTTAAAAGCAGAAGCTGTCAACACAGACAAGGTGGCTGAACTCTAGACAGGCCTGTCAGACTTCCAAGCAGCTGTGACCGGTGCTGCTGAATGCAAACATGAGTGGCCATTTGTATGAACTTGGCAGGCTGAGAGGTGACTGTCAAAACCTGGTTTGAGGAGAGAAACACACATACAGTGCCTGTCTTACTAGTGTATAAAAGTTCTTTAGGGAAAAATAACCGACAGTGATTTCATTTCATGGTATTTTGACAGAATCTTGACCTTTGAAAAGGCGGTTTGACAAAACAATCTCAACTCAAGGTCCACTTACATGTTTGTCCTGTAGCATTCGGCTACTGAGCAAACTCCACCTGCTGGTGAAGACTGTGCGATCTGTTTGAAGTCGATGTTGAGATTGTTTTGTCAAACAGTCTTTGTTAGTTTTTACAGCAGATTTCTCAAAAACATATCAATGACCACTAGTTACTACTGTGTTTCAAAATAATGCCAACATAAAAAGACATAAAAAATCATGCAAAATGTTTTTATGTCCAGTGTGCAGTATCTGTGCAACACTAGTTGCATGATTAAGGACAGGAAAAGAAGTTTGTTATGGCAAAACATGGGGGTGGTTAGTGAAATACTGAGGTTATTGTTTATATGCAGGTTTGTGATGAGAGAGAAAATCTAGTCCCCTGCTCGGATGTCGGAGAAATGCTCATCAGCACCCTAACTTAACACCCCTATATTTAGGGGACAGAACTTCTGAAGTGTGAGGTGCAGAATGAGTCAATATGGATAATTCCAAAGCTGAGTTGGAGTCACTTGCAATACACCACGGAATAACCCTGACTCACCAGCGACAGGTACAACTGCTCATTGTGAGCAACAGCAATGTTCGCTAATACACAAAATAAATGATTTAAGCAGATTTCCTGGAAAGATAGAATATTTGTGAGGATAATTACCTGCTAATTATTAGGAAATAACTTTAAATTAATTTTAATTACCGAAATTGATCTAAATAAATAAATAAATGGATAGTGTAACAAATTCAACATACACTTACTTTAAATTGAGTATTAAATACTACAGTGGTGTATACTGTTTGGTGCGTACTGTATAATCCAGTATCCACAATGTGCTGTGTTAAAATCATGCTTCTCTCATATTAACCTTAAAGAATGTGCAAACACACAGTGTTAGATTTTAAATGTTACTTCTAGAAATTTTAGACACAGCTATTATGTAGTGTATATTATGTAGACTTTATTCATTCAGAAACAGAAATTATTACTTAGCCACTACAGATGGTTTATTTCTGCTTGTAATGTATAACATTTAGAAGCAGTTGAATTATGTTTAGTTTGACTTCCTTGACAGCCACAAGTACAAACACATTCCTGTTAAATTTGAGTGCACCATGTGCATGTGGATAAAACATCCCAACATTTCAGTGAGGAGACACTGATGCAAAGATTTCATGAGAAAGACACAGGAAATTCCAGACGTCAAGGTTTAGAAAACCTTCCAAAACAAATGGACGTATTATTCACACAGGAATGAAAAATGGCAGTATATAATAACCCAGAGTGATGCTAAGCTACTTAATGTAAATTCTGCCCTGCAGAGGAAAAATGTACTCTCTTTAGTTGACCGGTACAAGGGCATACACAAATCACAATGAAGACAAAAAGAAGCAGGAATTAGCTGGAAAATGTGCTGACTGAAACAGAAGTGGCTGAAAATTGATTTCAAATTCTGTCAGTAATGGTAAAGAAAACGCACACAAAAAACAACATTTCTCACCAACTGCCTGGAGAAAACAAAACTGTGCCATTAAAAATATAATAGGATTATCGTTTCTGTTTGTTTGTCACGGTGGATCAGGAAAATTACAGTTAAGAGAAGAGCTTAGAGCTACATTGTTATCACCACTTCAGAAAACGAGGCGCAGACACAGACCATTTGCATATTCATTTACTCCTTTTGAAACTCACCTTTTTAATTAGTCTGTGTGTAACAATCGCTTAATATCTGCAAACACCTTGACACCAAGAGCTGCCACAAACACGTCTTCAGCTGCTGCGCACTTAACACGGGATCAACGGTTACACAACGCTATGTGTGTCAGAGTGATGTCTGAGTGGGAGAGAAGAAGCTGAAAATGAAGAAAAAAAGGAAACGGGATGAAGACTAACAGTCACTCAAAAGCACTGCACTGTTTGTTTGTTTGTGTGTTTTTGTAAGTGTAGTAGCAAAAGTACAATAACAAGACAAACACTTCACGATAGGAACAGCAGTGATTTAGATCAACCTAGTGTGTTTGTCGTTTATCGTTGGCTTTTTTACTAGACAGTGGCTTCAGAGGGTGGCGGGGAGAGCTTCCTTATTGGTCCTCACCTGCCACAGAACGGGATCACCCCCTCCTGTTTCCGTTTGTATATTTTCATAATTACTCTGCAAGACAGCAATGCACAAGTAAACTTTATCTGTTTGGTGTGTGTGTGTGATACGAGATTCAGGACACTGGCAGTCGTGTTTTGGGGTTAGGGCAGGTTCATGGATCCCAGAAATATATCTTTCTAATTATCTGATGATAGCAGGAAGAATTCACAGTTATTCCACCACATTTCAAGTGAAAAAGTCCACATGTCTCCAGCAGCTCAGTACCAACACAGTAATTATGACAGTTCTAGTTAAGATGCTACCTCAGTTCTCATGAGCAGGTAAACCTCATCATTTTTCTTTTATTCTGAAAACTCATAAGCTGTGACTATACAGTTAACACACAGAAATTCTAGCCTGCATACAAAATGTCCTTAATGATAATAAAGAGACATAAGTGCAAATTTCAGCTTCTTGGCACAAACCCACAGACATCTTTATAAGATTCTACTAACCGCAAACCCATTAGTGCTATTTGCTTTCATTTTCTCTCAGTTACTTGTGGCTGTGCTGTGAAACCTCCATTCACTATTTTACATTTCACAGCATCCTTGATAGAAGGCGAAACAGAAAGGTGACAACATTTCGGTTAGTATTTAAGGTTATGAAGGGAGAAAAATACAGATGGGCAACATCTGTTTATATGTTTAGTTCACATAAACCGTCACGTGCTAGCACATGTCCATCAAACTAATCAGAAATCTCTGCTGATGTTTCATGTTGACACGCAGACTAGACAGCACTGCTGTGTTAGTGTTAGAAATTAGATTAGCAACACTGCAGTGAAAACCATCAATTTATATCGTGCAAATGTCATGTAGATTTAGTCTCCTCATTGATTGGAAAAAAAAAAAACACATGGTATCTGATGTGTGCCAGCAACTCAAAAATGATCATTTACATCATGTTATTCAAAGAACGACTTTAAAGAAATGAGATCAGACCCAAATAAAAATAACATAAGAAGCCAAGCAATCTTGCTTCAGCTGTTAAATAGATATTTTTATGTATTTAGCTTTTTTCAAAAACTCAGTCACATTACATGATATATTATTATGATCTGCTATTTATGATGATTTAGGCAGTAGTCTAAATAGAGGCAAGTAAGAGATGAGATGTAATTTAGGTCTGTCGGCTGGGAATCACTCCACTGAAGTTAAAGTTTACAGTAATTTAATTGTCATTTCAATCATGAAAAAGAAAACCGAGATGAAGGCACGCTGGATAAAAATTCACTGATTAACCCAACTTGTAATGTTAAGACTGGTTTGTTGAGACCAGTCAGTATTATTTCATTTGACGTGTTATTGAGGGAAGTTGACAGCTGCCAGTCAAGCCCTCTGATGTCTCTCAGTGCTGCAGAATCATTTTCCAGCTGTAGTGACAGTTAGTGTTATAATGATCATCAGCAACAGTGACAGATGTACAGCTAATGAACAGAGTGAGTCTCTGTTGGTGTCATCATTGTTTTGAATAAAACACGCTGTTATGATGTTGGTACTGCAGCTACACGAGATATTACATAAACAAAGACAGCTTGTTTCACTACTGAGTATAAAAAAGTATTTTTTGAGGCTTCCAATTGTTATCAGGCATAAAATATGAAAAGGCTACTTTTGTTTTAAAATGCAACAAAGCTAACAAAACTTTATCTGCTTTGAAATGTGGTTGTAATTATCATTTTTATCATTATTATGTATTTGCCATACACTTGAGCAGTATTTGACTTCCTGAGTCACAAGTACTAACTCTGGTTTTAGTTATGGAATATATGCATTTAAAATAAATAATCAGATGAGATTCCCTTATGTACTTCTAATTTTCTCATTTTTACACACAATCATTGATTAAATCTAATCTTGAAACATAAAATGTAGGTTATAGAATACTTTATCTTTACCAGTGGGGTAATACTACAAAGATTAACATTTAAAATCTTATCTAAAAACCAACAGTTGATATTTATTCAAAAATACTGTGTCTTTGAATAATTCAGACACACACACACACACACACGCACGCACACAAACATTTTTGAGAGCCCCTTTGATTTCCATCATTCACGCAGATGGCAGTCTGGCTCCTCTGACTGGCAGTTAGACTCAGATGACATGACAGATGCTATTTCATTTCTCTGTTTCTTGTTTTTCTCTGTTTGGACAGAGAATAATAATTGGATGTACTGAATGGAATTTCCTACCAATCTCTCAAATTTCCTCATTGCCCCTTTTTTATGCACCTTTTTGTTTTACAACTGCTTCATATTTTGGTTTGGTTTGGCTTTTAGTGCTCAATACTGTGTCTCTAACAAGACGACAACTTCTGCAACAAAATTAAGTATTTTTATTTAATCTCAATATTTCTATGGCAAGAAACTGCAACTAAATGATGGGCAGCACTTGCTTGCTGCTCAGAATCACCATTCCCAATCAATATTGAAATTATTTAACTAGTTCCTTCTAAAATACTTTTTCCATCAGCTGTCAGTGTGCAATGCCACCGCTTGCTGCTTTGTGTGTGCGTGTGTTCTGGGATATCCTTGCAGCACTGGCAGAAAGTGCAGCCAATTCACTGTATACTGTGTAAACCTGTTTTATTCTTAGGGTCGGTACATAGCACTTTCTGACATGTTTGATGTGTTTGCACATCTCGGTGTGATGTGTGTGTACATAAATAACACAACTCTGATTATCTGTGTGTATATGCAGCAAGGGGGGGATGTGGATATTCCTTCTGCAGCGCTGTCTTGTTGCCGCATTTCTTGCTGACAGGTCTGATCAGAAAGTGATGACAGCCTATGATTGTCAAAACGCCTGTCGCTGAGTGGCAGCTCAGCTTTGGCTCTGCCTTATTTTCCACTTCCCTTCCCCCTGGTTTTGTCACATCTCTTTCCCAGCAGTGGGGTTGGCTTAACTCAGAGTGAAGGTAAGAAGAGATGCGTACAGGCAGCAAGAGGAACTCAATCTCAGCCTGTTGTGTTAAGGCCATTGTAGATGTCACGCGTTAATACTCCCACGGTGGTGGGGAAGCAAGCCAGATAGTGACAGTGTGGGAGTTAAACCAGGAGTTGGAGAGCTGAGTTTGGTGAGTGTCTTGACAAACAAAGCAGAGCTGCTTTTTGCATTGTGTGCTGGACAGGTATGACAAGAGCAATATGTGTAGCTTCCCTAGAAGAATGCGCAGAACAAAAACTTCCAATGGTGCACCAGTTGATAAATTTCACAAAAGAAGTCCTCTTTTATCAATTAAGATCGAGTGATTTTAAGACTAGGTGATGCATTCCACTTCAGTAAATTTATGTGTGTTATGCAAGTCATTCATTTAACTTTCTGAATTAGTCAACTTCTCTTCCAGCGTAATGTAGTTTTTGGACAAAGATTAGTTAAACCCACATCTTTCTAATGAACTCGCAAAAGGTCAGATGACAAGAATTACACCTTAACTTTAAAAGATATGTCTGACTCTACATTACATGAACAAAAATCTTTGAAGAGTTTTAAGTTAAGCTTTTATGGTTTTTAAGAATATCAGAATTCCTGTTACATGGAAGTTCACATTCAGTCATATTTCTGTATGGAGTTTGGAAACAGTAGCGGCATGTGCATTACTTCTTATTTCATCGACCTAATGCCACCCTGTTGCATTTTGGGGGATATATGATCAAATATATTTGCATTAAACCTTATTTAAATTTAAGAAAGAACTCCAAACCATCAACATCTAAGTTAACATATACATATAAAATACATGTCTCAAATTGAATCTTATATCTGCGTTGTAATGGTCTCAGATTAGATTTAACTTGATTCAGGCGATGCTTTGCATGAAAACAGCTGTTTGGGAGTGATTGGCTAATCAAGCTAACTAATCATATTAATACAATTTCGTACAAAGTTCACACTTGTCACTGTGCTCCCGCTTTTTTCCACCGCCCTCCTGTCATTTCTCTGTCACACTTCTCCAACTGTGATTATGATTGTTTGATAACTGTTAATTAAAGATGTGTCAAACTCATGCTAATGATAGCAACTTAATTTGGGAGTAGAAAACAAAACCATAACACACGATGGAATATATTTAATACAGTAAAGAAAGAGAGAGGGAAGCCTGGTCTGACTTTTCAGGAAGTTGGTAGTTTCGTGGATACAGGAAAGAGTTTTACCCTCAGTGGAGATGTTAGGCAAGGCAAAAGTGACAGGCCAACATCCATCCGCCTCCTCAACTTGTCTATTTATATGTATATTCATATTCATGAGCTATTGGACCATGAGTTCTTGGCGATGCATTTAGTGTTATTGGAAAACCTGAATCTCAGTCCTCCCCCCGGCAACTGACAGAGAAAGATTGCAGTGCCCAAGTGACAAAGGACTGGCAGGGCCTGGTATAAATCATTACACTGATGTGGGCAATAAAAGTAGAATCTTAGCACTGGACATTTAAAAATGACTCCACCCTTCACTTATTAAATGGATTGTTGGTTCTTCTATTAACACATCACTTAAAGATATGCACATCTTTGGGTGGCTGTTTGAAGATGGGAGAGGAACACAGATGATGTGATACTTGCTTCATGATTGTTCAAACGTTTACCCCTACGGACAAGAGTCTTTTGGCCTGGGAGCAGAGTGAATATGCGTCACATGCGATGACAGTTGGTTTTTAAGTCCGCCTTTAATTTTAGTGTCTAATGCACAAAAATGCATCTTCACTTCTAAAGCCCTGAACGCTTACTCATGCTGTTTAAACTAACTCTGCTTTTGAGTCAATAAATAATCTTGTACAAAGTAAACTGAATATAATAAAAAATACAGTACTTTCCTTTAATATAAAGCAACAGTACATTTTGTTACTTTAAAAAGATTAATAATTATATGTGAATTAGCTGGAAATGGTTCAAATTCATACTGTAGTTTAAGACATTCACGATCCACTAAGACATGTGTGTCCAGTTAATGGTACCTTAAATTACAGTACAGCATTTTTCTAGTAATTAGAAGGGCATACATAAGGCATATAGAAAATCATATCCACATCACAGTCACATATGTGCAAACGTAAACAGATTTATTTTGCAATAGATAGTAGAACTCAGTATGTACAATAACTCGAAGCAGTACAGTCATTCATGCAACACACAGTAAGGCCACAAAAATAACACACAAATCGCACAGCGTGCACTTTTTTCTCATCTGAGCAGGCAGGCATTCTGTATCTTATGACACTAAAACCCCAGCACTTGATCATTACTGACACATGTCCTACTGTGCCTACAACTTAAACACAGTCCAATTTAGAGTGAGTCATCAAAATGCCACAGGGCACAGGTGGAAAAAAACCACACACTATTGTCTTCACCATTTTCACTGTCCACTTCACCCCCGCAAAGTCTGTCATTGTCAAATATAAGCTTTTAGAATAATATGGTGATATAAAACTGTGATATAAACATTTCTTTAAAACCAGAAAACATTTGACATAATAATAATAATTTCACATGCATCTTTGACTTTGATACATTTTTAAAATAGCTAATGCATATGAAATATATATTCAAATATATATTTATTGGATTCCAGAAATATGTTTAATTTAGTTAAAGGATAAAAAAAAAATATTCACCTAAAGTTTTAGATATAATTTTTCTTCAAAAACTTTGCCACACATAATGATTATTTAAAACAGATTCCTCCACTTCTCTTATTGATTTGCAGCCTTTCTCTCTCCCTGGCTTTTCCTCCTCCTCCTCTCTTACTCTCTCCCCCCAGGCTCCTGCACTTCCTTACTCAGTTCTTCCTTCAAGCCTCTGACAGTAGCGCTGCACATAAAGACACAGCTACCTTTGCATAATGCGGCTGCAACTTCTGTAGGTCGAATGAAGCTCCTTCGACATGTGTCAGAAGCTTGCCGTGTAGGCTTGGACTAATGATGGCACAGCGGCCAGCCCACTGCCCCTCAGCATATGCCCACTCTCGCATGTGTGAGAGTGGAACTGTGTATGTGTGTGCGCGCGCAGGGGGTGGCAGGGTTCGTCATGCTGATTAAAAGCAACCCCCCCTTCACAAAGCCCCTCAGAAAAAGACAGCAGGGAACATGAACCACTGTCAGGTTGGCCCAGATGAGGACACAGGATCCGTGTCACCTGAATTTACCGGCCTAATATGACAGCCAAGTTGTGATCCCTTGTCTGGGACGTGTCACGTTTGCAGAGTTTGGGCTTATTCTCATGCAAATGATGTCAGGTTTGGACAGAATGTGAATGAGACTCGTCACACTGTCCAAGGGTCTAAACCCAACCACATGACAGTGGTTTCTCGCACAGCTCAAGATGAAATAAATACGACATTTGACATTCAAACCTGGGAACCAAAACCAGGAATAGTTCAAAATAATGAGGAATTTGCGAGAGGAACCACAGCACCACAGGTGTAACCTATTTACCTTTGCTTAGGTCCTAAATAGCATGTATCTAGACTCCAAGTGTGACATATGGAGTCCGTTATTAAACACAGACACACACATCCTGCTGCCCCAAGATTTTGCTGTGAAAAACATTTTTTTTTCAAGACAAATTTATCATTTAGTCAGATTCAGATTCAGAATACTAAATACCTTAAATAAAAATGGCATATTTCACAGGTATTTTACAGGTATTTCCCACCTTCTCTTGTGAGGGAGACAGAATCAAACTCATTTTGTGGTCATGGAAAAGCAGAAGAGTGGAAACATTTGAAGAAATAAAAGTAGTGAAAGATGATGATGATGTGATGTGTGTGTGTGTGTGTGTGTGTGTGTGTGTGTGTGTGTGTGTGTGTGTGTGTGTGTGTGTGTGTGTGTGTGTGTGTGCCAAATTACAAAATTAACCAAAAATGAGATATTCATATATGAAGGGCTCAATATTTCAGATACTGTGACACAACAGTCATGGTGAGGCACATCACACCTGTGGGATTTACAGCCGTGGAAAAAGGCTTTGATAGATCCTAAAAGACACTGCATCCATTCAGCACGCTGGCAGCCGTCATTATTCTCAAAAGAATCGACTTTGTCACTTCTCCATTCTTCAAGAGTCTCTCCCTCGGCCTGATGAATTATGTCGTCTCTATCTTCCAAAACAAGGCTCAATCCTGACAGGTACACAACACTTTACAAGATGGTTTTGACTGCCTGCAGATCTCAGCGGGGACAAACGTGTCAACAAGCAATCGGATTGAACTCTCTGTCCATGATGAGGTGTCTCGGGTGATTTTAAAACTTCAGTTTCTCTTCAAATCTGCCATTGAGGCCTAATGTTTGTACGAAAATTTAAGGTGCTATATTATTTTGCTGTCAAAGTGGATGCAACAGAAAGAAATGAGTCTGCCACCTCAGGTATATTTATTTGTAACACGGTTTCTCTGATTGACACTTTGAAACTTCAAACACAGCTGAAGTAGAGTCACCATTGTGGATCTAGTGATCATTTAAACTAACACAAAGTCTAACATTCTGAATATTAGTTTAAGGGAAGAAACCAGTATGAGTTAGAAGAGCACACTTATTTTTACTGTTTCAGTTTGATTAACTAGAAACTGAGTCTTGCCAGTTAAAGTTAATAAAAGTTATAAAAGTTAATAAAAATGAAGGTATTGTAGGTCACCTTCAATTATTACTACACTGCAGTCAGCGCTTAAGGAACGGCATGATTTGAAGCTTTTACTGCTTCCCCTGCAGGTGTTTGCTATTTAATAATAATAATAATAATAATAGATACTAATCTAAACTAAGAACCAAACCACAAATCCTGGGGTTCATTGATGGCTGCACTATTACTGATCCACAGCTGCCCATTTTCATCAACAACTAACATTCTCCTAAAACAATTTTGCTTTACGTATGAATTTTGGGATTTTTGTTGCTAAAAAAACATTATTATGAAAAGCATGACGACTGTTAATGTGTCGCTGCCGGTTTTTTTTGTGGGTGTTGGAGCTTCGTTCCTTTGTGTTAATGACATTCCATCTCCCAAACCTCTGAAATCAATAATATACCTTGTTTACAACCTCCAAAATGACAAAGGCGGTTCTCCAGTTCAGTCACAGCACTGTAGAGAAGAGGATATTCTTCTTCCCTCTGGACTGCACATGTTTTTAAAAAGCCAGGTCTTGTCATACAGAGCTGTGCTCAACAGAAGGTTGCCCAGAAAGCACTGAAGGGAAGACAAAAGAGGGCGAGGTTAATTCACCGAATCCTTGCTGTCGGCATGAGTACACATGATATGCATGTCACAAGGATTCAAACACTGCCTGCACCATCATGTGCATCTTCCTGACACGTAATACTTCATGGATGTACAGATGTTGCTACTCAGTAGCAGAACGGTTTACTGCGACTGTAAGCTTTCTATTTTGATTATTATAAATGGATAACAGGTTGCATTACCACATAGCTTGTCATATACACCCTTTTGTTTAACATCAGATTTGCACTGCTGTCTTGTGAGGCTCTGTTTGCCTGGTAATGGTGATGACATGGAGCCAATTTATTTTGTGTTTGCTTTAAAACAAACAAGAGTCATGAGAGAACAAACAAATCACTGACTCCCTGACAAAGTCATATGTGGAGCTTTCATATCTGTTGTGACAAGACAGAGATGGCTTGTTTTTGAAACCATGTAAGAAAACAGCCACATGTTGGTGCTCCATGTTCACATAATAGACAGATAGATTAAATCCTGTTCGTAAGGGTGTTGAGTGTGTATGTATTGTATCAGTACTGATTCAATCAGAGGACTAAAAGAAGACTAGTCTTCCTTAACATTAGCTAACTTTCTGTGGAATATGCTCCTGCATGTTGTTGCCTATTATATGTGACTTTTACTGTATGTGACACTTCCCACTGCTGTGTCTCATGTTTCCCCACCACACAGAGCATGCTGCAAGGCACTGGAACTCTATTGTTTCTTGGGAAAAATGCCTTGGGCTAGTGTTCAAAGGCTGCGTGGGGTGGGAGCATGTCGACTTAAATACCTTCAGTGGAGACATGCCATGGCCTCTTTTATCAGGTGTCTCACTAGCTGAACTATAAAGCTTAGCTCTATTCTAAACCATAAAGTCAAATCCTGATTTTTTATGACAATGCTTTATACGCTTCTCTTCCCGAATGGAATTATGTCTCTGTTTGAAATTGCTCTTACACATTCACTGATTTGAGGGTCATCATGGGGTCTGAACTGAAAACTCCTTTGTTCCTTTAACACTAGATTAAAATGTGTAATACCAACAAGATGCCATGTAGTAAACAAAATATGCAAAATATACTCAAAGTAATGTTCTCTTACTGCATAAACTAATGTTTATGTAGGATAAATCAATATCTGGACAAATTTAACTTGTATTTTATTGGTTGTTCGGAAGCAACTGGATATTTTATTATTGTAGTGTTGCAGCAGCCATCACTGAGAAACACAAGCTACAGTAAGTGTGTACATTTCTGTTTGTGACAGAGACAGTCAAGTAGGAACAAATTTAGTGTAGAGGATTTGTAGCTGCAAACTGTTGGTGTAAGCGATAAGCCGACAACACTGCTGTTGTTGTTCATACTTTTGTCAAACAGATGACAGTGAGGATGATATTTTTTGTTGCTTTAGAGTAAAATCTTGTTTACTGGTAAATTTAAACTTGTGGTGCTGAAGTGATGCTTGTGTTGTAGCTGTTTGGTAGATTACAGTGAGAATTATGGTTTTGCATGGTCTCCTCTTCTCAGAAATAAAATACATTTTAAAATAAAATTAAAGTCCATTATACTGGTCTGGACGTGTCAATCCTGATGTGGGTGTTTTATGAATATGCCTACTGTGTTCAGCTTTGGCTGCTGTGACTGTCAGACAGGTTTTCTCGAGGCTCGTTACCTGGAGAGACTCTGGATAGGACAGACACACTGACAGTTACTAAGTATATTATTATACCAATATCATATGACAACAAACAGCATAACTGACTTTTGAGTATCTAAGAAATAACATATTAATACTAATTTTCAAGTACAGTTTGCTATTAAATGTATACAGTATATATTAGAGCAAAAAATTCTGTATGTGCAAAAAAATGCAATAGAATATTGTTTTTTTAAGTAGTACAATATTTTTAGCTCATTTTGAGTTAATAGTTAAGACTTACTTTTTATGAAATAAAAATATATTATAGAAGGCATAAAATGATAAATTTGTGTTCCTTTTTTATTTTTCGGATTTAGTAGACTTACATTTGTTCATTACTTTCAACATTACTGTTTATCATTCAGTGACTGTGGAAGACAACGAAGAAAATATTTCCTCTAATGTGATGTCTGAAACAGGTGGTCATTCAAACATATGATTTCTGTGCAGTGGAAGAAGGAATACTGTAATGCAGCAATCTATAGCATAATTCCATGAGTTATAATTTATAATAGCTAGCTCTGCCACAAACTGATTCTCCCAAGTTTCTGGTCTAAATTATTAATATGAATATATCAGACCTTTCATATTTTGGTAGTTAATTGCTTCTGTCCAACGATCCATGGATAATTCTTTAAAGCCAGGTGACTGTGAGCTTTGATTCAACAGAACAGGACACAAAACTCAGTCTGATTTTCCAATTCAGTCTCTTCCTACAGTATTACTTACAACACAATGAGGAAATCCAGTCTAGAGGAAACTGGTATCATCACCACCCAGGGCACTCAAGCTCTGCCTTGCAACTAAGGATACGGTGATTGTAGCCATGCCAGAGTCAGAGAGCTTGACCTGCATGGTAAATCCCAGCTGAGCATCCTTATAACCTGTTGCAGGGGACACTGTTTCAAAAATCAATTCTTCTTATGGCTGCTGCTCAGATTTAGGAGAGCTGTGGCTCACAGTAGGAAGGCTGCAGCTGCCTTTGTGGGACTTTGAGCTTTTGATGTAGCTTTTGCTGCGTTTCTCCCTGTAAATCAAGCCAAAAAGTGGCTCCATTAACCTATAATAGTGAATGCTCACTTAAAAACAGAAGTGGTGAATAGTGGCTTTGAACTTACTGTAGTGTTGCCTACCAAAAGTACTGTCGGGCTGGAGCTACCAGTCCCCTTGTAAGAATGTTAAGGAGTTCATTTAGACACAGATCCAGAAGAAGCCAGACCAGCTGTTTGTCTGCTTCAAACTGGAGTGCTGTCAAAATGTAGGCTGTCACAGTGGATTGTATTCATGATGCTGACAGCGGATGACTGGAAGGACATTTCAGAGCAATCGGGAATAAGGGTGCTCTCTACCTGCAATATCACGACCACTTAAGTGCAGTTCACTTCCTTTTAGGTCCGTGCTCAAGATCCTCACATCCTTCACATCTTAAAATGAGAGTTTTGCAATTTCAAAATAGATCTAGTGCTCTGAGCACAATGCTAAAGTGGTTTGTAGGGTAACTACCCAGTGTTGCCACATTTTTATATGGTACCTACATGTTAAGCATAACAGGGTCAACGTGCAGAAAAGAAACACTCAAACACACAGTTTAATCCAAGACATTGTGTTTATTTTACAACTTAGGATAAAAGAACGACATTCTGAATAACTGGAATGATGATAAAACCTTAAGAATTATTTTCCAATGTTATGTACAGTACCATACATCAGAGCAGATGCCAGTAAAGTTCTGTCATTTTTTGTAAACCAAACTGAAGGACCTACTTTTCACTGAAAAAGTGCATTGTGGTCCAACAATATTCTGTTGCTTTATACATTTCCCCCCATATTTGTCTAGAAAATAACATTATAAAAATGCACACAGTACAAATAATGTTTAACATTAAAGAGCAAGATATGCTAACATATAATTATACATACTTGCTGATTATTCATACATTAAGTTTTAAACTTCTTAAATTGTACAACTGTAGCTTCACATTAATAAAATTGGTAGCCTACTAAAGCAAATACTGTACATGTTGAAACAACAAGGAAATTATGTTTTACTATAGAAACAAAGAAGCCTTTTGTAAGAATTTATGAGATTTAATGGCAAATATAAAATCGTATTATTGTTAGTCCATTAAAATGTCATGTTGACCATAGGAATTTACACTCCAAAGGGTGATGTGTTGTCATTTACCAATACATTTCTCCATCAATTTACACTTCATTAAAGTGCTGAAATCAACTTAATATTTCTAATATTCAACCTTCACATGGCTATATTTATAACCACATACCTTCATATAAACGGTCATATCCAATGTCTGTTAAACAGGGATTTCAATTTTGTCATCATGGTTTAAACTTCATAAGACATAATATGTTCACTGTTTCACATTGAAAAAAAAAACATGCACAAACTGTTTCATAAATAATATGCAAGTTGTGTTGAAATAGATCTGCCTTAAAAACTATTCAAAAACAGTGTTTGAAAAGAACAGATGGACTTTTCCCAAAGGCTCAGATAAGATGCAGTGCATTAGGGAAGCAACAATCAATCATTGACTACATAGTGCCACATAGTTGCACCAAAGTGGTACTTTTGCATTGCCAAAAATTCAACCTTTACAACACAGCTTTGAGCCTCATCATTTATAGATAACTGAATAATTACTTTACGTCATATTAAAGCTACCATGTTTCGATCACAATATATTCCATAAAAATGCTTAATACAGTTGTGGCACTATCTGTTGTGACAGATTGTAGCTTAGAGTTATAGTGCAACAGGAATCTATCACGCTATTAGCCATATCTGACTTCACTGTTTGTCAAACTCTTTCACAAAGGTGAGGTGGTCCTCTGGTGACTTTCCATGTGTTTTGCAAAGGTGCAATTTGATTGCATGTTTGCTCACAAATGTCCGATTGCACAGTTTGCACTGATTTATTGAGCCAGTCTCATCTTCTGAGAGCATAGAGGAACTGAATGTTTTGTCCTCTATTCTGCTGACTGCTTGCTGCTCTATTAAATCTATGGATAGCTTTGACAGGTCCTTCAGGGTAAAACCAAGATGGGACTCCAAATGGTGAACGTAAGAGGAGGGAGTCCTGAACTGGGATGCACAATCACTACACAAAAAGAGAGGCTGGCCAGAGTCAATATTTTTTAGGAACTTTGTGCACCCCGTACGCTTTAACTGGTATTTTACATTGGCCAGCCAATGTGAGATAGTAGTCATGGAGAGACCAGTGAATTTACAGATGTGGACCCTTTCCTGTGGTCCCAAGTCATTGATTACAAACTTTCCATCAGAAGTCTCTCTAAGACTTGAGACAAACTGGGCCTGGAGTATCAGTAGGTGCTGGGGATTCCAGTTTGACTGTCGACCTTTCCGTCTTTGGATGGGAGACAGCTCCTCCAAGCTGTCCTCAAAAGTACAGCCATCAATGTCCGATTTTTCAGAGATAGATGATGGAGTCGTGGACTTAGGTGTCAAACGGCCAGTCAGATTTTTCACCATGTCTGAAATATCCATCAGAGCATTCTCTCGTGGAGGAGAAGAAGACTGAGAGAAGGTTTTGAAAACTGGTTTGCTATTGTTAATACTGTTGTTTGGAGTAGTAGAACTAGCTTTAGGTGTACTTCCGTTAGTGTTTTTGGATTTGGTTAAATCCATGGGTTGATCATCATTATCTTCATGGTACTGAGTGATAGGCTCTGTTGACTGAATCTGAGTGGAGTGGCTGTTGAGCTTATAAAGCATTGCAAAAGGGTCTATGAAGGGGGAGGCTACTTTTGCAGCTTTCCCCAAGTGGTTGTTCATGATAGACTGCAAAGCACTGAGAGGGTTGACAAGTGGTTGTTCAGGCAAGTGATCAGTGATGATGCTCAGGTTATTGCAACCATTACTTGCAGCCTTTTTGGGTGAATCTACTTCACTCTTAATCTGTATATCTGCCTTACTTTTTGTCTGCTCTCCCTCTTTGCCTCTTGACTCAGCCTGGTCTTCTACTCCAGAACTTTTCACAGTCTTTGTCAGATTTTCAGGATTGGATGAAATCTGTTTCTCCTTTGCATTTGGTAATGGCGACTTTGCAAACCTGCACTTACTCTCTAGAGATTTTTCACCTCTTTCATTATTTACAGAACTTTTTCCTGTAACCTTTTCCACCAGCTCCTCCATTGCCAGCACATTGCTCTTGTGGCTTGGAGGTGGAGATGGGCTATTTGGTGAATGAATCAGTGTACTTAGATCAGATGACAGCACCTTCAAAGTGTTGCTGCTAAACAAAGGTTGAACCTGTGCACATGAAGGCAAGGTAGACTTAAATGATCCATGAAGCTGATAGGCAGCATGAATGCTGGGGTATCCACCCCAGGTTGGTGTGCCTGTTTGAGCCTTGCTGATTGCACTTGAAACTGTGTTCTCTAAAGACTTTAAAATATCAAAGCCACCTTTTGGTGTCTCTTCCAAATCTTCTTCTCTCAGATATTGGTAAGATCTAGCCTTTCCTGGTTTATCAGTGTTTTCAGGAGGATCTTCTTTCTCCTTTTTTATAGTTTTCTCTGGTTCCCTAGCATCTATATTCTCTTCCTCCATTTCTTCATCTTTCTTTTCATCATTTTTACCTTCAGGGCTACAGGGCTGCAACGGGGAACCAGGCTCTGACTTCCCATTGGATGCTGGGAATCGTGTGGTAGTTGGTGGCAAAGGAATCGACTGAATTTTCTCCTCAATGACAGGATCAAAAACTAATTGCTTACCCTTTTTAGAAGCTGAATTGGTTACTTTGAGAAAGTGTCCTGTGACCATCATGTGGGCTGTCAGTTGTTGCAATGTGTCATGTGAACTGCCACACTCCATGCATTTAAGAATTTGTGCCTTGCGTGCCTCAAATTGCCAAGTATAGCTGGCGCCATTTTGGTAACCATAGCGATTGTTAGGAGTGACGTAAGGATTGGCCACTTTTTGGTCTTTGAGGGATTCTCCCAGGAGTATCCCAGAGGAGACCGATTCTGGTGAGCTCGGGGACATCAAGTCTTGAAATACTCTTTTTTTGGTTGGGGGTACCAGCTTTGATGTTAGGGCTGGCATTGGTTCTTTTAGAGGCACTTTCTGATAGTGTTTTGTTTTGATCATGTGAACGCTAAGGTCTTGCAAGGATTCAAAAGAGTGACCACAGTACATGCATTTAAGAACTTTCTGTGCGTCTTCCTTGCCTTCCATCTCCAGAAGGGAACGCTTCCGTGGCTTGGACCACTTCTTGCTTCGATCATCCTCTGTGTCCTTATTGTCATCACGATAGTGGCCTGTCTCATTCATATGCACTGTCAGGCCCACCAAAGTGTCATATGCTGCACTACAGTCCTTGCACCTGAACTTGCTGGCACCAGTAAACACAGGACCATATAACTTATTGTTTTGTCTGTAAAGCTGCACGGTGCTGAAAAGGCTAGGCTCAGGAAGGAGTTGGTATGGTGTATGCTGTAGAGTTTTGGCCAATGCTGCCTGGTGCCAGTCATAGGTTAAACCTCCTGTGCTGCCAGAACTTACACTTGTGCCATTGTTACTGTTGCTTGACACTGTTCTTGTGGTCGTACTGCTGGTGCTAATATTAGTGGTTGCTGAGGTGTTGCTACTGCTACATCTGCTCTTCACATGGGTGTTGCCTGTACTGTGACTGTTCAGGAACCCATTGCTCCCTTTGTGACTGCTCCCGTTTCCATTACTAGCTGCAAAATTGTTCCCTTGTTTACTTTTAAGCATGTCCAGAGCAATGCTGGACCAGGAGGCATCTGAGATCAGGTTTGCATAGACAGCTTTCATTTTTGCCAGACTGTCCTGTAGCGAGAGGCCATTGATAGACTGGTTGGACTCATGGATTGATTGGATGCTCTCCTCTAGCTTCTCGTCTGCCTTGTCCTGGCCATCACTAAAGGAGGACGTGTTCTTAAGCTCCAACAGCTGATCACTTGTGGTGCTAAGTGGAGAGGCGTACCCGGCATCTGGGTTTGTGCCATTGCTGAGTGGAGAGTTTTGGCAACTATAGTGCTCTCCTCCATCCTCGTCATCATTAAACAGATAGTCTGCATCTTGACCATCCAGTGAAAGGCCATCATCCTGCAGATGTTCCTCTTCATCAGTCTTGACGAATTTAAATTCTTCCTCAGGTCCATAAGCTATAAAACAAAACAGAGGGAAAATGTGACGTTAGACATTTTTTTCGTACATATTTTTGACACATCAGAATGAAACAAACTGTGCATCTAACACCATTACTATATTGAGGTGATATATGCAATAGTCTTCCGAATCCAAATATGAAAAATGGGTCAACAGTCCCAGCAGATGACACAGGTTTGCAGTAATAAAGCAACAAACATATCCATGTCTTGACAAGTAGCCCTTCAAGTGCAGAGACAGACTGTAGTAAGTTAGTTAAAAATACTAACGAACAAAAACAAACAAGCAAAGCAAAATTCTAATTATGAGAGAACAAATCATAAAACCTGATAATTATTAATTTGGTGAGATGTGTTACTTCATAACAGAAATTTAATAATGTCTATTCACAACTGAAAAACATTAACAGGACGTGGTAAAGTAAGCCTCACCGATCAATCTCATTTTGAGGTTGAACGGACTAGTAAACCGACTGACTAGTAAAACTGAATTTACTGAATTATATGTAAGCATTTCAACTTTCTTCCCTTATCAGCAAAGTGAAATGCCAAAACAGCCTACAGCCAGAAAGTCTAGAGTTTTTCAGTATTTCATGTCTATTTTGCTGCTGAAGTGAGACTGTTTCTGATTTTGATTTGCTCTATTTTCCCAACATGCTACAGATACTATGGATTCACATGTAAGAGATGGTAGCGGAAAATGCCAGCTGCTTAAGCCTTGCCAAGCTATGGTTGGCTGGAGTCAACTTGGCATCGGCTGTGGAAGTCCTCACAGCATGATGCTAGGAAACGGCCAGTGGACATGACAAGCAGTGTTGTTACTGCCTGTGCTCCCTGAGCACTCACAGCATCAAGTGTGCCATTTTAAAAAAAGGGAACAAGGTTTATAAAATCAATGGAAAATGGCCACCTTCTTTATTTGTGCAACTGTCTACAAATTTCACGAATCATCTGTTGCCAAAACTTTGAAATCTGATATTAAATAATTTTAACAAAACATATTATTTAAAGAAATCACAACACATCATAACTTTAATATTGTGGGAATCCTACTATAGTAAAGAGAAAATAAGGTTTATGCAGTTTATGAGGGAAGAGGGAAAGAGGGACATTTTATATAAAGGCTGGAGAGGGAAAAATAGAGGGTTAAAAATGCTACGGCAGCTCCCCAAATCCATCCCTTGTAAGATGCTTGTCTGAGATGCCAGAATCAGTCTCCAGTGAGGAGGCAGATGTGCTGTCAGCTTCAAACAGCATGTAGCTCTCTATCCCGTAATCAGAATGGACATAATACCTGATGTTCGTGAGGTGCCAGTTACTGCTGCCTGGGAAAAGCTGGAGGTCCAACAGCTGTAACTCAGTATTGTATGTGTGTAAGAATGAATGTACATGTTCAAAGTACAGCGTTGCTCTTGTTAATTAATTTGTGCATTCCTGTGTTACTTCTGCTCTAAACTATAGACTCCTAATTATACACAGGCTGCACTGAGATCATTCACTTGAGTTATTCACTAAATTAGACGATTTTAACCTTTTTTGAAAGCAGCTATAAAGCTTTCTTTCAACCCATCTCGTCCTCCCAATCAAGATTCAGCCCACTGTATTGAAATAAATGCAAAATGGGACCTATTCAAAGTCAATGTGGTGAGAGTAGTTAAAGACAAAAAAGCTTAGCTGACAAAGTGAGAGAAACCTGACAGCAGTGCACACACATACACAGAAAAAATACACCAACACTAAATTCTGGTCTTTCCCTGACAACCTCCGTATGTTGCCTTGACAGGCCTCAGTGTCAGTAGTGTGTCAGTGTCAGCCCGAGGTGTCAGTGTCCACATAAACAAGCCTGAGAAGAGGTGGGAGGGGAGAGTAACAACAACAAACACAAGTCAGCCATTTTTCCCTTCCACCCAGGTCTCCTCCTTCACCATCTGTGTCAGAAAAGCTGCGGGTGCCACCACCGGCTAATAAGGCAATCAGAGATGGAAAAGATGCTGACACGGCGGCTTTCGAGCGTCACTCAGAACAAAAGAGGAAGAAGAGAGGAGGGGGGAGACGGATAGGGAGGAGATTAAAATGGGGGTGGAGGGGTGGAGAGTGGGTAGAGGTGTCTGTTGTGGTTGTCAATCAAAACTGTAAGCCCACTTTGTGCTGTCAGGGAGGATAGGGGAAAAAAGAGGGGAAGTTTTGAAAAGAGAGGAGAAAGGATGTGTTTAAGCCAACGAAAAAGAGGTGTGTGCGCGTGTGCTCGTATGCATATCTGACAGAAAAAAAACATGACATGGGAAACAGCATCCAACAAATCAAGTATGTGATATCAGGAGAAAGAAATCAATAAAATTTCTGCCATGTGTTTGCATGATTTTAAGTATTTGTAAGCTAAAGTAGTAGTAGGTGTGGCTAATCAATTGTGTGTTTGTGTGTGTCAACTGTCAGTGTGCCAGGTGCAAGCAGGGACGCAATGTGGCCGGTCAGGAGAAAGCAAAGCCATCTACGTTTGGAGAGAAGCCTGTTGTGGTTTCCAGGGTCCAGAATTTCCTACAGACAGGTGACTCCACAGTAGGACGTCCCACAGACACACACGTATACCCACACAGAAAACCGTTTGAAGTAACTGAAGTTAAATAAAGGAATCTGATTTGCATTCTAATAAAAACAAAACACACTGATAATAAAAACACTACACATTACATGACTGGATCTGCACAGTAAACCTTGATACAGTTTTCGTGCCAGCAGAAGTGTTTCGCTTGCAAACAACCAAATTCTGGCACTGAAAACATGTTAAGACGTATGGTCGTGTTTACTTATTCTTTAATGAGACATTTTTGTTGATTTTGATGATTGCGTTTTGGGTAGATCCTTAAGATTTGAGACACTTGGGTGTCTTTTGTTAAGTAAAAATGAAAGGTGAACATCTTTTTATATCTTTTTAATATCTCTAACAAATGTATTGCGACAAACACAAATTATGCATTAATGTTCAATTGGTTGCCCAAGAGCACAAAGTATTATAATGCTATACAGTATTATTATACCATTATTTTATTGGTTAAAAATCTAGCAACTCTTGGTTGGTGTCCGACAACTTGAACAGCTGTAAGACATAACTTGAGACAGAGGGAGACAACTTCAGTTTGAAATCACACAGGCACAGTTAACAGAACTCTTTTTTCTTTTCCCCACTTCGTCTTTCCTACACACACACACCCCCACACACACAACACACACTTTCCCCTTTAAACCTTCTTCATTTATTCATGTTGTCTCAGAGAAGAGGGCAATCCCGGCTCTCATTTGCAGTGCTAATGTCCAATTCCGCCAGCTTTCACCCTGATGATTTACCCTGCGTGGTCGAGCACTGCATTTGGAGTGGGGCGGCTGGTGAGGCTCCCTCACACCGTTTAGTGGCCCTTCAAAATGGGAGCTCTGGCGTGGCAGTCTTATTTCTCTCTCCCGTTTCGCTTTGTCACCGGCCGCTCCATTCCCTGCCACTCACCTCTGATGGCTTTGGACAGGCCTGATCAGTGTGTGTCATTGACCTGTATGGCGTGCATGAGTGTGTGTGTGTTTCAGCAGAGAGAAGGCTGTAAATAAAATGACATTATTATTTCCACTGTCCTATCATGTAGAAAAGCCAATTATGGTAATGCTTAGTATGTCAGGCAATCTCTGTCTCTCTGTGCTCTCTCCTGTCCTCTTCATTCTTTCTCTTTTTTTCCTTTTCGGGTAGTTGTCGCTGTGGTTTCATAGGATCTGACACTCTTTGCACTACTCATTGGACGATGCAGACTGAGGCAAACTGGCACAAACCAACAGTCTCCATTCAGCATAAAGACAACAACCAAGTAACACAGCTTTTTATATAATTTTGCATGAAAGGTCACTATCAGGGACATTCAACATTAAGTTAGTTAAATGGTAAACTCTCTATATTAATTCTATATCAATCGCTCCCATAAGCTTTGTGACCATTTTATTTTGGACAAAAACTTTGTACGTGTAGCTTAAGTGCATTGCTGCTGCATCTCAACACGACACAAAGCTTCATAGATTAGTGTTGAAACGAATAACATTCATTAGCCATAATTTTACCCACAGCTTGCTTGACAAGACATGTAGAAGTCTACCTAACAGGCCAACTGACCCTGCCCTGCCCTAACCCACATGGAACAGTGCACCATATGGCAAAACAGCTCTGGGGCTTCTAGCAGTTCATGTGTTGTACAAACCAGCCCTCTCAGCATCCATCCAAAACAAAACAACCAGTATAGTCAGCTATAGTCCTGCTGGTAGTTACATGCAAAGGCAATCATTTAAATTTGGCTTTTTTGACACTTGAGTTTGGTTTGTGACAACTGCTCTGTTCTACACTCCTTTGCAGAGACATCAGTCTGTTTGAAACAGATGATAATTTAACTTTTCTGAAACGTTCAGGAAAAAATGTCCTTAGGTGTCCACACATGTCCAACGTAATTTCCAATTACTTAAACTGATATTATGCTAATAGATTTTTAAAATAGGTCACAGCTACTTCTTCCTAGTGACTGTTGTTATTCAATTCTTTACTTTGTTTCTTTCTTTTTTTGTCCCTGTTTGTTCAGATCTCTCCACTGAGTCAGTTTTGACAAGCCATGACAATGACGGTGGCCTTTAATCACCTTCTCCCTGAACTGTCAGTGCCTACTCATTCTGAGATGAAACAACAGCCATTAGATCATCGGCATCGCAGTTTCCAGCCATTCCAGTAGTAGTTTCCTGCCAACCTCACCCCCCTCCCCGAATGTATCTCTGGTGCTGCACGGCCATTTCAAACCATCTGGTTTGTTTTCAGGCAAAGTACAGATAAAGCTTTAGTAATGCTAATTAAAGATGATGTGAGTGAGATTTATTCAGCCAGTGCCAAGCACTACAGCCTAGATTCAATATAGGCTGCATTACACAGATGTCATTTGCTAAACAATTATTTTAGAGCAAATATGATCAGTTTATTTACCATATAAGATGTTTTGTTATGTGCAAGCTGTAGGGTCATATTATAGTTGAAAGCTGCCCTCACTGCATTTAAAATTTTAATATCTATATTGTCTGAATCTTCTGCTACAACTCCACACTTTGGGAGAATGTCCACATCTTTTATTATTATACATGCAGTTTACTAAAGTTGTTCTGTATTGGTTCAATTAAGCGTGGCTGTTACTTGACAGAAAGGTGTTCTGTCTAAATCTACAAAGAACAAATCACAAAACTAACAAGTTAACAAAGTAACATATTTTTTCGTCATAGATGCCGTCTTTTGATTTCACCTGCATTGCCCCTGACAGTGGAGCTTCCCCTGACTAAACAACAGCTGCTCCCATTGCTTAGCAACAACCAGTTGATGGATGACCCCAAAGATGGATAATTACCATAAATCACTGTGGTTGTGTGGAGAAAAGAAGCAGAAAAAAGCCACAGTAGCAAAAAAGACGAGCACAACCACAATTTAAACTAGTGTGCTTAGTGTTAATGTTAACTTTGTTCTGTTGAATCGGTCGGCTGCCGTTCTTCGTCAGTTCAAGAAATCACATTGGATTTGTCCATTACTACCATTTTCGGTGCATTTCTTGAAAGCGGACAATGTTTTGGACAGATTAGATTGGGGGCTGTAAAATGAAACCCGATGAAATAACTCATGGGGCAAAACCTATCCTGAAGGAGCAGTGACAAAGAAAACAAAGAGGGCAGAGGAAGGCAGAAAGGAAACAGCCAAGAATGAATGATGGCGACAATGATGCGTTTAGTGCAGCAAAAACGGCGAGGGAGGGTGCAGGAGAAGAAGCATGAAGAGGAAGTGTGTGAACAGTCTGCACGTACATGTATATTTATGCAATGTGCATATGTGTGAGAATGACAGAGGTAGACTGTGAGATACAGAGAAATACAGAGGAAAAAAGAAAATTAAGGGGCACAGGGTCAAAACAGGGTCACAACCTAACCAGTTCAGTCTAGCCGAGTCCGGTTTCACAATAAGCCATCAATCAACCTTCTTCACGCTGTCAGCCCTAGCCTCAATTCACAGAGGCCATCCACTTTGTACACTGCTCAGGAAGAAAACAGAAAGAAAAAGAGACATGGGGAAGTAAAAAATACACTTGCACACTTCCATGAAACTGATCCTCCTTTAAATAAAGAATTTGTTGAAAAGCGGAGCTTGCAAATGGGACAATAAACCCACAGAGTTTATTCGAAACATGTACCGTCCAGAGCTTCTTCCATTTTGGTGTTTATATCAGAATGAACAGAGTTTGCTTATTTAAATGTTGATGTGATGGGACTTAAAACTATGGAACATTCTGGTTGTCACATTTCCACAAACACTTGCTATTTCATAACATATTTCATCAGCTCTACTCTACCCTATGTACTTCTCAGTAATGTGTTCAAAAGCAACCCGAACTCCACATATGCAACACAAGTCTGCACACAAGTATGCAGGGGACACTGTGAGAACAGGACCTCAGAGACCTGACTTACATCCCTCTCCCAATATAGACACACAAAGACAGACAAAGAAATCAAAGCTTTAAAAACCATAAAGTCACTTCAGGGAAATTAATTAGAACGGCAAATCCTCGGGGCAGGAGCCTGCTCAGGACAACCAAAAGTCCCCAAACATTTTAGTGCTTTTAACTGCATATGTCACCAGGGAAATTCCAGCAATTGTACACCATCAAAACTGTTATCCTTTATGCATCGCCACATTTTCTTTTTCATTCTGTCCACTCAAGTGATAAACTAGAGCTCATGTCTGCTCCATTAAAGTTGCACTGTTTTATTTCAACACTACTTCAGGTTTTAAGGCAGCATGAAAAGCATAGAGACATAACAAAAAAATTATAACAAAAGATGAACCGCACAGCTGTTTGCAGTGTGTATATGTGCTTGTTTTCTCCTTCCTGATGCCTGTGGCAATGAAGTGACAAAAGAAGAAATAACAGGAGGGAGGAGGGATTAGCGGTTGAAAAAGGGTCCCTGGAGAAAGTCAGTAAATTACGTACTGGGCTCTCCAAGTGGACTAGTATCAGTGGCCATCTCACCCTAATTGTGTCTGTGTGCAACTTTGCATGGCTATGTGTGTGTGCACGAACGTACAATGGCTATGAACAGTTTCACAGTCAGAGAGAGAGAGAGAAGCAGGAAGGGAGGAAGCAATCCTTCAACAGAGCACAATATCAGGCTGCGGACAGACAACGAACGGCTGGAAGGTTCTAGAAACGAGAGAAAAGCCTGCCTCCCTCACATTTCAGCTCACAACGCCGCCTCCCAAAGTGCCCTCCATCTAACACTAACTCACACACACACACACACACACACACACACATAAATGGCACCATAACTCTATATCCGCAATCAATCTCCACTATGAAGACACATCCATCTTCAGTAATGTTAATGGGAGGGTTTTGGGGGGTTGGAAGGGGTGGAGGACAGGGGTAAAACAGAGGGTATGTGACTGCATAGCTGACCTCAGCGCAGTGTGAGGTAATGTGAGTTCTGTGTGTAACAGAGACAGAGTAAATGAATAAAAAGCGAGAATAGAGCTGTGTGCATTTGTGAGCACGGTACTGTATTTGTCTGCTTGTCAGGAGGTCAGGTGTGTGTGTAAGTAAGCGTGGGAGAGAGACTGATGGCTGTCAGCTTGCATCTGGCAGAGAAAATGAATTAGGCTTATAAGGATAAATGAACAAGCTATGGAATGAGTAAACGGGGGTGGAGGGGATCATGACAGAGATAGGGAAGAGGAAAGGGAAGGAACGAAGAAGAGGGACGTAATGAAGGAGAAAAGAGGGATATTGTGCATATGTGGTGGCGTGGATATGAAAGGAAGGAGATGGAGCAGCATTGCCAACTAAGAGAGTTCCTTTCAGCAGCCAGTGACCGTTCATTAAGAAGGACGGGCACACAGACAGGCCTGCTGTTGGCAACAGGAGAAGCTTTGGCTGCAGCTTCTCTGGCTGCAAGCAAAACATATATGTGGGTGTATGTGTGGGTATGTGTGCTTGTTTGCCACAGCCAGCACTTTAAAATCCAGAAAATATATTTCTTTTTGCCTTGTGTTTTACAAGTCTTTCCTTTCTTTAAACACAAGCTCTTAAAGGTGCAAAGCAACTTGAATATGATGGATGATCATGGGTTTGTATCTGAGCTGGACGTGCCTCTAACTGTGTGTTTCCTCTGTTTGTGTGTTGGTGTCAGCATGTATCCATGTGTGTTCTATCTTTGTAGATTTGTCAGTGTCTACCCCATGACACACTCCCCTCGTTGTGAGTGGAGGAGAGCTCTCGGGGGGCTTTGTCATGCGGCGGTCTGTTCTTTTCCTGAGGCCTGGCGCCCCTCGTTTGATAAATGACACATGTCATTCTGTCAGCCCCTGCCATCCGGGCTGGGAGGCCCCAAGCTGATGTATAGCTGCCCAGGCTAAAGGAAATCTGAGTGTTTTGGCAGCGCCCTGAGAACACAGCCTCTTATAAGGGTTACGTGTCTGTGGTTGTGTCTGTGTACGAGCGTGTGAGTGTTTGTGCCTATCTGTCTTTCATACTGAGTGCATGTTTAATTGTGTGTGTACGTGCCTATTAGTGAGTGTCTGTGTCTCCCTGAGTAGGTGTGTGTACATGTGCATGCTCTCAACCTGTCAGGCAGACGGGCAGAGGGAGACAAATCATCGTCATGGCCGCCCCAGCTGTTCCCCAAATTTGGTGCGAGGAGGAGAGCGAGGGGGAAAAAATCCTGCCGTTTGAGTTTTTAACGGCTGATGCTTCCCAGAAACGTGAATGAGTGAGAAGACAAGTGGAGCTAAGCACACGCGCACGCACACACACACACATTCACAAACACAATCTGAATCAAAACTTCAATGCTAGAATAGGAATCAGGCCAATCCCAGAAGGAAGCAACAGACAGCCGGAGTGGTTTTCTTGCAAACAAACACAAGCGCACACACACATAAACACACATGCTTATGTGTTTGTGTTCATGTAAACACATGAACACAAACTTTGGACAAGACATTTGCACCTCGACCTAAATGAAAAAGCTGTGAAGCAGGCAAAGCAAAACCTTAACCACGTCTACATAACTGTTAGACTTCGCACTAGATGAAATACTTTGTTCATTCATTCTACTTCTTGCTGAAGGTTTTAAGTTGAACCATGACTTGAACAATCCTCGACCACATGTGTTTATAAGAGTTTCTCAGAATGTCCTCTCCTCACTAAACTGTCTTCTGCACCAGCAGTGCTTACAGCTACACACCGCACACATTCACAAACATTCCCCTGGTGGAGGACAGTCCCACCTGGAGGTTGTGAACTCTGAATGACCCCGTTTGATTGGGCTAAACTTCCTCCCCCTCTCCCATGGAAAAGAAGCGGGAGAAGGAAAAAAACAGCGTCATTAAGCTGTGAGTGATGAGTGGCAGCCATGGGTGACATCCTCCCCTCTCTCTTTCTCTCTCTCCCCCACTATCCAACTGCTTTCACTGTCTCTCTCTCTTTTCTTCTCCATTGCCTTGATACTTTTCTCTCTTGCTTTATTCACCTCTCACTCCATCCCTCAACCCCTCAAGTCATTTCTCTTTCACTCCTCTGTTGCTTTGCCTCCTCTTTTTCCACTCCCTCACCCCCCACCCTTTCCTCCATGGCTCTTTTTTGTCTACTGTCACTCTCTTTTTCTCATTTTTTCACCCCTTCATGCCCCTCCTTCTCTTGCTTCTTTTCTGCACCTCCTCTCTTGCTCTGACACACACAATAATCCCTTAACCAAGTCCTGCTTTGCTCTCTGGCCCTGGTCATGTAGACACTGTGCTCCTCGATACATAATAGATCTCAAATATCGAGAGGAGGGGGCACATTTCCAGGACTGTGCCATCAGCACTGCTTTAACACTCACTTCACTGTCTGCCACAACAACGCTATAAATGTCGAAGAATAATTGGAAAATAGTTTTAATAGTTTAAAATGTTTAATGAAAAAATGTGTGAAAATATAAACTGTTCAGATAAAGCATGTGACCCATTAATATCGTTAACACACACAAACAAAACACTTCTGTCATTTTCCAAATGTCTGCAACTACATATAGCAGAATGCCACGCTGGATTTTATTTAGTGTAGATACAAAGAAATACATTGTATAAATGCACAAAAATCATTTGTGCACAGTGGCGCTCTTTAAATAAAAGGAGTTCTTAAATTAATGAGATGTAGGATCGGCGCACAAAACCCCTTAACTCCAACTGCCAGATACTCTTCTCTGTCTGGCCATCTCACTTCATATAGAGAGAGGAGAGTCTAACAAGGTAAGAGGGTAATTGACTGAACACGATAAACACGTTGTTAATCAGTGAAAGTCATTTTGCTCCTTGATCTTGTTTAGTTTGACCAAGTTTAATTAACCATTTCTGACATGTGCAATGCCCTGTGTTAGAAACATGTCTTTATTCCTTCTACTGACACATGATATTATGTGATTCTGCCGATGAGAACATTTGATTAACATACTGGTTACCGCAAATGGGTTGTTGTCAGTTTACAATCACATCTTTCAGTGCGAATCACACACAGTGGACTGCAATCTCATAAACACTAGGACGCTCCAGTTTCTCATATTCATAAGTTGCTATAAAAAGAAATAAATCTGAATCCAGAACAGTCGACAGTACAGCTGTGTTTTTCTGACTGAAACTAATTAGTTAAAAACAACCTGTTATTCAAGCACTGAGAAGTGTTTGTCACAAGTAGACAGCGCTCTAAGTGTAAAAGGCCACCAAGACGGCCTGTGATCTGATCCACCACTTGCCAAGGTGGTCTGAGATGCATTTGACTGCATCTCTTTTATAGTTTAAATGTTAATATACCATTATGACAATACAATACGTCCAGTACAGAACGAGGCGGTTGTTCTGGTGAGAGTGTGCAGATGCTCAAAACTAAAAGAAAGAAAGACGCATTGAGATCAACACATTTTAAAATTCCTCATTTCTATTTGGGCAGAGAGGTCTGTCCTGTAACCGGGCTGTTTATGTAGCCTTTGACCTCATAGGGGAAATGATGCAGCAGTAATGAAATCAGGACACAAGTGGTCTGCTGGATACCTTGGAGACGCATGTATATGTGCAGGTGTACGCGGCGATGTAAACTTGTAATGTGCTTAGTACCAGGTGTTAACAGGGAAAGTGAAGCCTCATCTGACTACAAACCAGCACCCATTTCTCTCCTGCAGAAAACGACAAATGATGAATACTATGCATGTGACCTTAAACTCAGTAGACGACTTTAAATTTTTCAAGTAAGAACATTCCCTTTTTCCCGTTTCTCAGCTGTGAGGATCTGTTGCTTTTCTTTGTGTTTCGCGATAGCAAACTGAATATGTTTGGGTTTGGCAATTTGAGGATGTCACATAAACATAACTCTTGTTATGTTATGACATCTCTTTAAGTTGCAGCCCTATCAATCAAATTGTTTCTTCCTGAATCAAATCAAATTAAATAGTGATAAAGGAATTTGCTGATGGTTGCTTTTGGGTAAAAAAAAAACTTTACTGATTAACTTTGGACTTTCAGTTCAGTGTTCACAGCATACCTTTCTCCAGGCTCACTGTATGTGTTCTAAAATCTGACATTGTTAAACCAGATAAGTTTAAAAATGACGGTCTAACTATGAGGCAAGGAGGGAAAGGACTAAAAAGATGAGTAAAAACAGAAAACAGACTTTACACTAATGCATCAGACAGACAGACAGAGACAGACAGACAGGGTGAAACTGGGAATGTGGTCATTCTTGCCAGACAAATTCCAAATATACCGTAGATATTCAACAAGATGACAGACATATTACACAGACTGTCAAAAAGACGAAGCAGAGAGGAGTACAGGCAAGGTAGAAGGCAGAAACAACTCCTCCTAATGTAAATAAACGGAAAAGAATGCAGAAGATGTTCATGGATGCTTTTGTAAGAGGCAGTCATGATCATCAACAACACAAAAAAGAAACCCTATCCTACCAAATAAATACTTCAAACAGAAGAAAAAACTGAACTGCTTACATTTCAAATGTTATTTCAGTACAAAAAACTAAAATGTTGCAGCCACCAGCCCATTAGTTTATTATACATGTACAAAAAAAATACAGTGGAATATAAATTACAATATCTTCTTCTAATGTAGCAACAGTATAGGTAGAATAACCAGACACGTTTCAGAGACCATCATACAAACATTCAATGTCAGAATGTTTTCTCTGTAGTTAGTTTGACGTAGTCGTTGTCCTGTCATTATGCACTGTGGTTATGACAGAGACCAGAGACAGATGGACCACAGACAGACAAGTAAACAGGCCATCAGTTGGGTCACCAGACAAACAGTGACAGGTGATCACAAACAGATGCTCAGGTGGACATGTAGCCAGTGAGTCAGACAGACAGTTTGGTGTGTGAGCGACTGAGTGCCTGCAAAGAAACACTTCCAGGAGACGTTTGGGTGTACAAGAGGCCTCCTGCTGTTCTTTCTGAGACAGACGACTTAGAGGGACAGAGCTGAGCTTATACCCCCCTGTGACTGTCACTGCCTGAGACAACGCAGCGGCTCAGGAAAGATTTGGGAGGAATTTTTGGGGGGCAGCATGTGGTGTTGTTGAATTGACTGGGATTGCAAGACATTATATCCCCTTTCAACTGCCCATCAACCAGAACACTGAAGCCAGTGACTGTTTAATGATAGCTGTGTGTAACCCCAAGCACGCTGTGGTCAATGAGTCTCTTTTGAATGAAAGCCTCAAACAAAACTGAATTGAACCAACACCAACAAAATATTCTTTGATTCTTTTTCTGTGCAACATTTTTTATGGATAACTGTCTGCTTAATGGGGATGGAAATTGCTCTTGGAAAATATGTGACCGTCATGTGTTCAGACTTCAAAGAAAATGACACAAGACTTTACTGCCCTGTGACCACTGGATTTATACAACTCAACAGTGTGACTGCAGGATGTTGCCGAAATCAGACTACTGAAAAGAAGTTGTTCTTAAAATATGAGAACAAGGCCAGTGGGCCTGACAGAGTAGAGTATTATGCTCTTCTTTTCAGATGTCAAGTTCATGTTCTTGTAACCAGTCCACTGACTCTTCAACATCCGGTGAGAGAGCAATAGATGAGGGCAAGAGACAGGGAGGAAGATGAAAGAAAATATGAGCAGAGTAGAGGAGAATTGAGTCGGTATGATAGAGATTGATGACAGATAGGAAGATGAGAAAAGGCTTACAAGGAGCCAATAATCCCCAAAAAAATGAACAGAGGAAAAAGAGAGAGAGTAGGCTGAGATAAAGATGAAGAGTAAGGAGAGGAAGCAGCGGTTGTACACCAGGCTGCAGCACGACCTTCCCCAGCGTCAAGGACAAAGTGTAAACTATAACCATTCCCAGATTACTTTTCTGCAGTAAATTAGTGTCCAAAAATGATATTCATTGCTTCTCAAACCACATTATCAATTGAATAAACATTTTTTGGGGGGAACAGAAATGTCCACCCCCTGAGTTCCACCCACTTTTTTGACTGCTGTTTGGATATGCTGAGACGAGCTTTCACCAGTCAGCGTGTAATAAAAACGAGTTACCTACTGTTCTTCTCATTACATACAGCGCTGGTTCTTCGTAGTTTTTGCATAGCACTCTCTATATATAGCACAACCAAAGCTCTCTTTAGAGTAATGAGGGGAGAAAAAAAGAAGGTCTATACTTGCACCTGCTCAGGACACCAACAGTGAATAGTGATTTAAGTCCAAGACAAAAAAATAAATAAATAAAAAATAATAATAATTTGTTTTAAAAAGTCTTAAATCAATTAATAATTGTTAAAATCATGATACATTATAAATGTATTTGTTTACAATGTAGTTATATAATAATCTTTAAGCCACAAGGTGATAAGTAGAGGTTTTGTCAAATTTAAGATGTATTTCCTGAGTTCTGCTGCCGTTGGAAATATGGGAGGCCAAAAAGTCTGGTGTAAAAGAACAAAGAATTTCATGTCATATTTTACTTAAGAGCATGAAATACACACTTTCAGTCACAGAGCTCTACAGCACAGAATGTCTCATTTTGAGATATGACTGAAGACAAAATCATATTTTAGTTTTCCAAAGTCGCTTGACAGTTTAGTTAGAAAAGAGATTTCTATAACCCGACTTAAGAAAATAAATTATATCTACCAAGCACAGCAGAGCAAGTGGCTGCAGTGTAGCATAGGCACATATAACCTGTGGCTAATAAGAATACGTTAGGAGTCGCTGCCCTACCATTAATCAATGGGCAAAATAATTGCTAATACCTAATATTGATTGGTGGACACGCTAATATTGATTAGTTGCTCTCATTCTCTGGGGCGACCGCGGCTAAACAGCTGCGCAGTGACAAGGGTAAAATGTTATTTCTCAAAAAGGCACACTGAGCGACATCTGGGCAGGAAAAAATGACTACAGGGCTGCAGCAGTAATTCTTAATTGACACCTGTCAGAGCGATGACAGCAGTCACAGCTGCTGCAGGAGAACGTCTACCCAAGTTCTGTTCATCTGTCACTTTCAATACTTTTTCTGCACAGACTCATTCTCTCCCTCTGTTGTCTTCATCCTCCCTGTCTCCCACACCCACAGCCTTTCTTACCCACCCTGCTTCAACCCAGATGTTCAAAGCTAGTTAACAGAAGCAACACAACTTCAAGCCTGGGGAGTACAAGGCCTCGAGTGGCAACTCACTCACCTCACTGCTGTTTGTTAAATGTTTAGACTGTGGATCAAAGAAAAGTTTTTTCAGACTTAACTCTTTGAGCACGTGACTCATGCAAAAAGACAAAGACAAGAGGTACAATAGAAAAGGAGTACTGAGGGTAATTTAAACCTTTTTGTACCTGCTATGACAGTCATACATCTTCAGTCATATCTCTACCATCCTCAACATGATTACAACCAAAAAACAATGTCTGAGTAAGTCATTTTGGTTTTGGACAAATTCTTTCGCAGCAGCCAACACAAGCTTCAATAATCTGTGTGGTGTAGAGTGCATTAATCATACAGGGACACAAACACGCTCAATGGTGAACATTACACTAGAACTAATAACTGGAACCATAAGCACATCGTAACATGCTTAGACGCACAGACAAACATACAAGTCAGCAGTATCTCAAATGAAAGAATATGAAAAAGCAGTGAAACAAACACACAGAACACAATGTGAATACTACAGTGGAGGCAGTCAGACAGCAGCTCCCCTGAGTACACGCTGACCTCTGAGTGTACACTGGACCTCCTGTCTCCTTGCCTTAAATCATGACTTGCCATTTTTCTCTCATTTCTTTTTCAGTGCTTAGCCTAATTACCTTTGTTTTCTTTTTTGTTTGCATCCAAGGCTGTTACTAGAAAAAGGCTTCTTTGCCACAGCCTACAGAGATAGGACTATTCCAAAATGTGCAGCTTTGACTGTAGTTTAGTGGCCGGAAGTTGTCTAACAACTGGAACTCACTGTTTCTTCATGTGAAAATTACAGAAATCATGGTGATAAAATGCTGATCACAAAGCACATAAACACACAACCAAAAAATGCTTTGTGAAATCCATGTGTGTGTGTGTGTGTGTGCATTGAAATCCAGGGTGAGCTTGTATATGTAAGGCTACAGAATATATTTTATAATTCCAGCTTTTGCTTTCACTCTTCTCCTTCCGCCCAATTGGCTTTTAGACTCAATCAACGGGAACACTTTGCCAATTCAGTGTGTATGCTTCACAATCATTAGCAACCAGTGCCCTAATCCCCTCAAGGACAGTCATGGCTATGATTTCATTCTTGTTATTATTCCTGTTATTATCTTACATCCCCACTACACATTGTGGCTTTTGTTGTGCAGCTGTTTTGAACTGTAGCCAGTATGTCTTTGTCAATGGAAAACATGCACACTGAAAATAAGAGACGATAAATATGTGCAGGATGTACTTAAGATTGAGGGCGATAGTGAGTTTTACTCCTGTAAAAATGACCTTGTTTTCTTTATTTCTTTGTCAAGGCTCCTCATGTCATGCTTGAATGAAAATCCAGGTTTTCCTGCTTCCTCTGAACCTCATTAAGCTCTGGGATAGTTTTACCTCGCGGCTGCAGCGCTGAATACCTTTACATCGTCACCCTGCTGGCGAGCTTAATTCCCACATATTTTCAATTCAGACCTCTCTTTTCCATAAGAGAAGTCATCGATCTTCATTTGTCACTTAACCTCCACAAAGTTGAGGACAGAGAGTGTGGTTGTGCGAGTGTGCGCATTAGCGTGTGTCTTTGATTTCCTGAAGGCCTACTGCCTCTGACACCACATGCAAATTACTACGGGTGACATGGAGTGTGGGATGGCAAATATATCCACTGACTACTTCATTCAATGTCACCTGTTAATCACACTTTATATACACTGCCTTATCGCTGGATTAGACTATTCATATCAATGCACACACACACACAACCACAAGGTTGCAAAAACCCTGCATCTTGCTTAGTGCTGCAGAGTCGTACAGACACACACAATCACACTTGGATGTTTTGTTCTCATCTGTACTTTTCATTTCAAATATTTTTTTCCTCACCGCGTAGCTTCAACTTCTGACAAATGTCATTAAATACTTTATCAGAAGCATCCCGATAAAACCAACACAAGGTTTTAATAGTCATCTTTTGGTGCTGACTTCTTAGTTGACAGGTGCCGTGAGCTACATTTCTGCAGAGGAAATACAATGCAAAGTAATAACAAAATGTATTAATGCCGCTTGGCTTAGAACTTTGTTCCTTTTCTGTCAAACAAACCCAAAAAGCTGTTACCAGAAAGATCAGAGGGAAAAGGAAAGATTAAAAAAAATCACTGACAGTCACAGGAAGACATTCACATTCTTAAATAGCATTTATGGCATGCATGTACAAGTTCGTGTACTAACCGTAATTATACACCTAAACATGAAACTACAACCATTCAAAACCTTGTTACAAGGCTGCTTGTGTCCAGCACAGTGTTGGCTTAACAAGACACACATTTCAATTTGTCATATCACTTCAAGCAACCTTATGCTGTTGAGTTTAGATTGGAACAACTGGGGGTGGGAATATGAGAAGTGGCTAACACCAAGTTGATTATATCAAGGCAGCTTGCAGACCTGACACCTTGCTGAATTTGTCAGCAGTAATCGGTGGGGCCCTGTCACTGATCCGTCAGCTACCTGGGTAATTAGGGACCACAGCTAACGATGCTGTCGGGAAGAACAGCCTCAAGTCATAATTAAGAGAAGCTTTTTGCATTGAGGTAGCGATAGAAGCAATAGCAGCAATAAAGGAAAAGAAAGCAGCCGCTAATGTCAGTAGAGAAGCTCACAAGGCCATGCTCTACTGTCGTGTAGCCACTCATTGTGGCTTCAGTATGGACAAATGTTGCTGTGCTTTAATTAAACGTGCTGAGCTAAGCTATACGGACAGATCATTAAAATATAGCACTGAAGTTTGTTTACAGGAGACGCTCAGTGACACATATTAAAGAAATGAACAGCATCCACAGCATCACATTGTGACCTGAACACATGATTTATTTTTGTAGCTTTTAATTAGATGCATCAGGGTGTGAGTGGCCAAACCAAGTCAGTTACATTTCTATCAAGAGAGCAGACAAAGGCAAACTATTTACTGTGTCCAGGTAAGAATGAACACATTTCAACATGAGCATGTTTTAACACTATGTCCCTTCGTGACCGGCACTAACTGCCAAACTCAGGATCAGAACACTGCTGAACTTTTACATTTCAGAGTGACGAGAAACTGAGTGGTAATTACACCAGTATAAGGATGTATATCCTGTTATTCTTGTGGACCTGTACCATGGTCAACACGGCTGTGGATTGGTCACCCACAGTCGCCCCCGCCTCTCCTTCTTTCGCTGTCTCAGTGAATAAAACTGGATGTTGTACAGGACAGGTAGTAAAAAATTATGTTTTTAACAGCTCGATCTTTTAACTCCAGTTGAAAACATTTTACACAGTGTTGCACTGTAATCACACTAATGTGTTGAATGATTAGTTGACAGATTCATTACTCAGAATGACAGTGCTTGATTTAAGATATTATGCTTTGTAAAGTAAAAGCGAGAGTAGACATACAGCAATACCATTAATTTTCCAACAGCAGTCAAAACTGTGACCTCAGTGTCAAGACAAACACTTGTAGCATGTTTGTATATTTAATATACACTATATCACATCTGCTAATTAAACTAATTACTGGCTATCAAGCTGTAAGGTGTACAGTATGTTGCCATATTTAAATGGTGGTGATGCAAACACTCTAATAACATGCACAGTTTTCATAGATGAATAAATGAAGTGTCAAAGGTCAAACACTAACTCCTTAATTACTGCAGTTGCTATGAAACTCTTTAATGTCCCTGTTTCTCTGGATATAAAGTTCATATTGTGCTAGTGAGCTAATCACAGCACTTCAATTAGAGCTGCAACTAATTATTATTACTGATTAATCTGGAGTTTTTTTTTTTTTTACATGATCAGTCTATAAAATGCAAATATATTACATCTACAATTATATTAACGGAGAAAAGAAGAAAATCTTCACGTCAAAGAAACTTAATTTTAGCTTGTTGAATTATTTTTCTGTCAGTAGACTGATTGTTTCAGCACAAACCTTCTTTAAAGATTGTTCATGGACCTTTTCTGTCTTTCTTGGATAGTATAGAGAAGAGCAAACAGGAAATATGGGTATATGAGAGAAGGAGTATGACATCCAACAAAGGTTCACAGCTGGACTCAAACCATGGACGTTACAGTTTTGTGCCATGTTGGCATGCTGTAACCATTCAGCTCTGTTTCAGCAATAACTTTTATTACACATAATCGTAAGCAATACTGGCACAAGTCATGAGTTAGATGTTCGTAAAATATGAAGACCATAATAGTAAAAGAGAAGCAAAGCTTAAAATCACTGTCACAATTCTGCTTTATAATTTCATATTATGATTATGGCTTCTTGATTTTCCTTCTTTAATTACCCGACCGCCTATTAGAAAATAGCTCCAAATAATTTAATTTCAGTGAGAGGAGAGAAAAAAAAAAGAAAAAGAAAATGACAACAAATGACTGCAGCAAAAGTCTCTGCTGCTCAAATTGCACTGCACTGAACTCAACTGCCAAAACTAACAGATGCAGTAATGCGGTTCCAAATGAAAGAACACTGATGTATTGTCACTGGTCATAAACTAGATAGGGTACAGTGCCATTACAGGGTCTAAAATCATCACTGTGACTGATGAGACAGAGCCCATTTGAAATGGCATACAAAGAGCCATTGAAACCTCTCTCTCTTCCTCCGAGGAGCGTATGCAACGTTTTGTTTTAGTTCAACTCCAAAGTGATAAATCTGGGTTGTGGAAATATCTTGTAACGCACTGTAAAAATAGCTTGTGTTTATAGGTATGTACACCGTTGCACAGACAAACCAGTCACACACACACACACACACACACATCAGTGGAATTGTTTAAGTTTTTGGACTGACCATAAGTCAAGTGCTGGAAATAATGTAGAGACAAAGCCTGCCAAGCTGTGATTGACCATTACTGCCTGTGATGTATGTGTCTGTCACAAAAACAGACAATTAAATCAATATTCAAAAGCTGAGCCAGAATGGGGCCACTTCACAGTTTGGATGAATGACTAAAAGTGGCTGGAAAACAGAAAACAACACTTTTTCCTCTCTTTGGGGGTTTTTCACCACCAACTGCAGCAGACGCCATTCTGCTCGTGTGTCTCATCACTGTGCCGGCTTGTTCTAAAACACATTTCTTTCTATCCTTCACTAAAGCCTCCCGTCAATTAGAAATTACAGCCCCACCAAGTTCAAAGTCTTTCCGTCACAACCTTGATTAAGTCTGCTTAACCTCACATTTCCACCGCCTGCTTAACATTCTACAGCTGTTTTATTCAGCTTTGGTCATTACTGCATGAACTTCAAAGGCTCCTCTCTTCTCGTCATTTGGAAATGGATGTCAATCACACGCATCTCCCAGGGACATCAAATGGATTCAGGCAAACATGCGATTCTCTCGCAGAACGGTTCACGTCTGGTCAACTTAACAACAACATGTGGGCCTGACTGTCAAAAGGCGAAATGCTGTGGTACAGAATCTCTCACAAAATATACACATAAATATGTTTACTTTTACTCTCTGGAGAAAAATAAAGCACTACAGGTGAATATTACTCTCTTTTGAAATAAGCCTAAATCATTTACAGCAGCATTTAGGAACATAAGTCGTTATATTTTAATAACTCAAAGTTCATCATGAGGAGGTTCATGATACTAAACTGGATTTTTAGATCACGTGGTATCTATAATAGTCCTATAACACTTACACTTGAGCTTTGCTGTATTCAGTAGTTAGATATGTGGCTACAGTGGTTCTTAACTTCCTACTTTATCACTGTTTTGTATTCATGCTTGGTGCTGGATGTGCATCTTTAACATCTGAGACAAATTTACAACACTTCCTGTTTTTTTTAAGAGGTGAACACAGACGTGAGGTCGAGAGGTTGAAGTGACCACTAGATGTGACCAGCCCAGTGTTTTAGGACCGTTTCTGTGAGAGATGCTTCACTGTGATCTCGCTACGCCCCAGCACCCCTCCTCCTTGTTCCCTCCCCCTCGGGTATTAATTGCAAAGTATTTATCCCGCATGAGAACTTTTCTTTCGAATTTGTCTTTTCTCTGCTCCTCGGCGGGGGCAAAAAGTTTACCCCCTTTGAGGGAGTCCAGCTGTCGGGCGCATGCGTGTCTCTCCACGGTGAATGATTTACTGATGTTTATCAGGAATGAATAGATCAAAGGCAGTCGCATGACAGGCGATCAATCAAGCATCAAATCAAGGATGGCAATCCCCGAGCGGAACACAGGCTGAAAATACGCCACTTTTCTTTCTTTCTTCCTTCTTTTCTGGCACGAACACATCAAACACGTTAGTCTGTAAAAGCGAGATAAGATGAGCTTTGTTTGCACAACTTGGACGCTGGGAGCTCAGTCGAGGACCAGCTTTAAAACGATGAAGCTTAAGTGCAGCTGTGCGCGTTCATTTCTCACAGCCCGAAATTGGCATTGGACATTATGTCTGCGTGAATAACACAATAACGCTGTCAGTCAAGAAATAAAACTTAAAAGAGTTAGACGCTGCAAAGGTCAGCATCTGAAGCAGAGGTGAACACTTGGTGGCTACAGTGGTCGTGTGTCTTTGTGTTGCTCCCTGAGTCAGGCCTACACTCTGCTGTTTAAACTTCACTCCATGCGTGCAGATGCCTGGCTGTTTCATGTCGTGACTGTGGGTGAAATAAAACGTGGCTGCTTCTAAAGATGGGGCGTTTGTTTGCAGAGCTGCTAAGGGGGGGCTTACCTGCTGACCGTCGCGGTGCTTGCTGCTTTCTCCTCGGCATGCTGCTGCTGCTGCAAGACTTTCCGTTGGACTTTTCATGCAGAGATCAAATATAGCGGACAAGCTGGAGAGGAAACCGGTGCGACGGGAGAAAATCAAAGCCAGTAGCGTTCCCACGGTTCTTCGGCAGGTTGACAGAATTTAAGTGTGGATCCCTCGAAGGGTGAAGAAGTCTTTTTCTTTTTTTTTTTTGGCTCTCTATGCGTCTCTGTGCATTTTAGAATGGGTATGTCCGGCGACAACAATGCAGATTACAACTAATATAGAGCTAAACCAGATCGTCCGTTAACTTCTGTGGATCACAAAAACTCATGGCAGGCTGGACTGGTGAAAACTGCCGGAAAGCTCCGAGCGATTCTCAGTCTATGCAGGAAAGACACAGACGGCTGCCTGAGCCCCTCGCCGCGTTTCCATTAAAAGAGGTTTACACCCCTCACTGGACTATTTCATACCTCTGTTCACGGCAAAAAGTGAAGAAAACGTGATTCCTTTTCTTGCGTTTTAACTCACTCGATGGTGGAGACGAGTCCAAACTGCGCTGTAGTCCGTCCAGGTGCCAGCTCCGGTATCCAACCTCCGCTACAATGTTTGGGAGGAAATGAAAGAGTGACACGTTAACCGGGCTCGGTGTATGTCAATCAGTCAGTTGTGTTTGTGTGCGTGTGTTTGTGTGTGTGTGTGTGTGTGTGTGCAGAGAAACCCCGCAGTAATCAGCTCACAGCTTGTATCGCTGAAATCACCCCATGGATAATGAAATACTCACATTTACGCTGTAGGTCCGATTGTCAACATGGACACTTGACGAATTCCTCATAAAGTCATCAGAAAGCACAGCGAGCAGGCCCGCCCTCTGAGCCGCAGTCTGTTGCTTATTGTTCCCTGGTTTTTATTTTTTTATTATGATGTTTTCTTAAAAGCGCAAAAGCGTCTCCGGATATTCTCCGCAGTGAAATGTGCGCACATTGGTGATGCGCGGTGCGTTCAGACAGCTCCCACTGATAGACAGACACATCCAGCTGCCTTTCCGGCCTCTCCTTTACTCCACCCCTCCACAAGCGTCACCCTGACAGTCAGAGCCTACCTGTCAATCTGCTGCTCTAATTGTTCACTGGGATGGCTTTCATTTCTACGCCTTTCTGTCCCCGCGCACAGTGTAGCACAGAGGAGAGGCGCGTCCTGTTCGCGGACACACGAGCTCCACTGATTTGTAAACTTATATTAGAATGAGTGAATAAATGAGGTGCCGCGGAAAGTTGACGCGCAGTCTTTGTGTTTGATTTCACAAAAAAAAAAACGAAGTGAGATTTGCTTCAACAATCGTTGCTGCTGAATTTCACCGACACATTACGTTGGTTTGGTATAAGATGACGCAATCAAGTTTTCACTGACAGTACACTGCCTAATTTTGCCTTTGAATTTGCTGAAATATACAAAAAAAACAACAATCTCCATATAAAATCACCAATAAACCTATTAGACTTTGTTGATCCTACACAAGGAGGATAATCTTTGCTAAAGGCAGAGCAAAATCCGGTCTGACTTATTGCTGGGATTATTCTCTGAAACATCCATCACTAACAGTTCAGTGAGATTTGGAAACTGCGCCCAAAACGCACAAACTGCATATAAAGGGCCCTAAACAGCACTGTCCTTTAAAAACACAAACCATCCTCTGGACTATTTAGTGAATAAAGCACAGTTCTGCTCTTATATTGTCACGTTAGCAGAAACTAGACAGAAAAATGATACTGCAGTGTTTGAGTTGGTCTGAGTTGTGCAGTGCAGCTTTGCTCTGTCTCAAAGTTTGCAAAAATGTGGATATTTCCGTGACCTCTTTAGTGGGACAAAGGATGCTGCAGATCGATTCGTTACACCTTTTTAGTGAGGCTTCTGGTGAAGGGGAGGGGCTCTGAATCCACAAGAGGCTCCATTAATAGCCTTCTCTCCATCCTAACTATTATCCAGCATAAAGTGTTTATAAAGGGCACACAACTAGGCTAATGTTGTCTTAAATGAGACGGCGTTATATATCCGTTTAATGCAGAACCTGCTCAGGGAGATAAGTGAAGAACAGAGAAGGAAAAACTCTAAAGTTTGGGGTTTTTTTTATCATCGAGTAATAAGAGGCTGCGGTGATAATCACAGCATAATGTGGATGACATGAGAAGTGGCTTAGTTCAGACTGGATGCGCACTTCCTCCGTCTTCAACCATGCAGCCACCGGACTCCAGGACATTATTCACTCGGCTACTCCAGCTCCGGGTAACTAACGGAGGTTTGGGTCGGATCATATACAAGAAACTGGATTATAAACTTTCTGCAAATCAACGAGACAGACACAGTTTAACTATTTCCGGTGAGTTCTTCAATTTACCCGTTCAATTACACGTTTTCACAGTTAACAAGCAACAGACAAAAAACTGCAGCCGGGGGTCTCTCCCTCATTACACACCAAAAAAAAGAAAAAGAAAAAGAAGAAGCTCCTCCGGTTTCTGCGTCTTCATGCTCAGCGTTTTGGAGCCGCTAGTTGTCTGAAAGACTCATAAACTGCGCCGGGATGTCTGAGGTCGCTTATTAAGTGGTAAAGAAATACCAAGTACCGCCCCAACATCTGTCTGTCCCTGTCTGTCAAAGCGGCCTGCCCGCTGATTGATGGAGCCGACTTACGTCACTAACATTTCCATCCCGAAGTTTGCAGACAGATATGAGTCCTGCCGTAGCCCACATAGCTTCACTTCTCTTAGAGGAACTTTAGTGGTTTGCCTTCCTATTCAGGATCAGAACTGTTACTGTAAATATATTAAAATGAAAATCAATAGTATTAATAAGCTGTAACTCATAGTAACTGACATTTTGTAAACATCCCATACAAGCCTGATGTTAACTGCTTTATTTTCAGTGAGGTAAATCCAGCATGATGTACACACTACAAGACTGTGTTCATAAAGGCTGTTATATATTAGGCTATAATATTACTGCAGTACCTCACCCACAAATCATAAATCTAAAAGGTTAGTTGTAATTACATCATGCATGGAGATGTTAACTGCTTTACGTCTTCTGGCTGAAGTTAACATTTTTATTTCACAATTCAGTAATAGGCTGTAGAACAATAAACCAGCTATACAACCATTTAAACTAGAATGAGACTAAAAACTAAATGTCTGGTCATTTATTTGAATACAATAAAGTGTCGTAAACTATTTTCAGCCTTAATTCCAACGTAAAACAATATAAAGCGGAATTTATTTTTTGGTGTTAGTTGATTGCGTGAGACAGCTTTTCTTGCTTTTCTTGCTCTGGAGGCTTCAGGCTTTTAGAAAGCAGAGACACAGCACAGGAATCGCAGCAGAGAAACTGGTGCAGGATCTGATCCTGGGCCAGCAGGGGGGGACAAGTGGTTCAAGAGGCGGCGGTAGCAACTAGATCTTCTCTGAAAGATTTGTACATGAGGAGGACTTATTGAGAATGTGGCCACACTCCAGCTTTCAACACAAAGTCACATTTTCTGTATTTGTGAGGATGTTTCCGTCTTAAACAGTCATTTATTTTTATTGACTCTTTGTTACTCCCTTTCTCCATTAAACACACTGCAGATACTAGGCTACAGGTTACAGAAAGAGACTGCTTTTCTCATAGCCATGTATTTTTAAACCGACCTGCAAGTTTACATTGTATTACTTTAGAAAACAGCAGCGTAATATGATCAAAACATTTCTGTACTACAGTTAAATTTAAACAGATGATGCAGTCTTTAACTGACTTGCCACAATTCAGCTTTGAGGTCACAAAAATACCTCAAATGACAAAAATACCTCAAATGACAATGATTTAAATAAAGACGGTTCAGTGTATAGTGACTTTAATCATGTACATATTTTTATAACAGCCAGCTACATATCTGGATATTGTCATTTAAATTGCTTGCTACAGTAGTTAAACTACCTGTGAAGCAACCACCCGTGTCCATGAGCATGTATGACAAAAGCGTAACACATAAACAATTGTTTCCCACCACCCCCAACTTGTATGCACGAAGGCTCTCTTCCACATACTGTGGCACAGTGACAGCGTGATGACATGTCATCTTGTTTCTTTCTCTACTGCGTGAAGATAGTCCCTCAGAACGGGTGAAAACATTCATGTAGCCGTCATGTATATGTACATACATTATTCTCTACTTCCTTTTGTTTGTTTCTTTTTTTTTTTTTTCTAGCTTTGACATGACCATCTAAAGAGAAGCTGTTTAATAAGAACTACTGGATCACACTGCAAAGGAGTCTAGCAGGTTGTCAAATCAGGTGAAGGATCCAAACTCATGTCCAGATAATGCAAAGGTACTTTGTACATGCAAATGATAGAAATTTAAATAATATTGTGTGGTTTCCATAAGAATTAAAAATACTGGGAAGTATATGCACCAACATACACTTCTTCATTTCTAGGTTTTATAATATAAATACATAAAGTGTCACATTGTCTATGATTAGCTGAATTTGTGTCAACTGTTTTCACCATTTTAGCACAATTTTAACATAGAATTACAGTTCTACTGGGCTACATTTTCATCTGGACCTCTAACAATCAAAAAAATCTTTAAAAAAAAAAAAATTAAACCAAATGCATGCCTTGAAGATTGTGTTATTTTAAGTTTAAATCATTCGACAAGTCATGATGCGTTACTTATTTAAAAAATGCACTGACGCCTAATTATTACTTAAGTCATCTTCTTCCCTTTAACTCCCATCTCTTATTCTTGTAATCCTCATCATCATAAACACAGAGACATGGTTTATTTTGGAAAATGAAATGATTCCATGCTAAAATATTATAAAATGTGTGTTAGAGCGACACAAGGTTGCACAGATAAATTCCTGTACATAATTACACCAGTAAACAAGTTTAAAAAAATATTGAATTTGAAAAGATGTTTTCAGACCTGTATTAATCTTATATTTTAAGCTTATGCGTAATTTCTTTTCACTTAAGTTAAAGGTTATACAGTACTCTAAGTAAACTGATAAAGATGATGATGACCTTAATGCTTTTCACTTAATATTCATAAATAATTAACACAATGTTGCATATTTTACCCTGTGGCTAACCACCTGAGCTATTTTGTAGCCATAAAGCTCTGATCTTAAAAGATTTAGGCTGAAGTTCTCATAGTGTACACCAAAAAATTGCTGTCAGGGGTCTGTGGTGTTTAGCATGTGTTTTAGCAGATTTCTTGACAAGCCTCTACTTTTAATGTTACTACTATAAAGATCTGCCAAAATGCTGGACTTCTAAACTTATTCTTGGTGCACTGAAACAAGAGTGTAATCTTTTTTCTTAGTGTCATTCAAGTAAGTTAACATTTGGAATGACGAAGGCACACAGCTTATGATAATACCTCTCTTTATAATCTTTGGTAATCTTCAATTAATGATGGGTCCTATCAGATTCCAGACACTCATTGACAGGCTGAATATAAGAATATATAATAAAAAAATTAATAAAGAAGAGGCTCTAACTTTGACATGAGCTATATCTTCACATCTATCAGATAAGACTGCATAATTAAAATGCCAAGAGTGAGTATGGAGAGAGAGAGAGAGAGAGAGAGAGAGAGAGTGGGTTTTGATATTTTATAGAGATTTACTTTTCCACGACTTCTTCAATGTGTAGCTCTAAAAACGATATGTTGCTGTAGTTTTGACAATGCAATTAAAGGTTTGTAATCCCCACCTGAGCTTTTTTGATTTTGTCAGTTTGGACGAAGGATGTGATGAAATGCTGTGCGGCAGTGACAGATGCAAGTTTATTAAAGGATTCGAGTCTCAGCGGGATTCAAGGTGTTATTTTATAGCGGCGAGAAAGCTCAAAACTGAAGGGAGAGAAAGCAACTCCAGCTTGTTTACGTGAACTATGACACAATTGTTCAGCAGAATATTTACAGTACATTGCTTTTTTTCTCTCCTCAAAATATGTTTTTCTTTTAAACATGAGCTTCATTACATACCACCATGGGCAAAACTTTATCTGTGCTTAGAGACAAATAGTGTGACAGCGAGATTTCCTGCTTCCTGGAACAACCTTACTAAAAATCCTTACCAACTCGCCTGAATTAAGTGACATATTTCACGTTTCAAAATACCAGCCTTTCTGACATGCACACTTCTTCCCTCTCCTCCTCCCTTGGCTTTTGTTTTCTTTGACACATGCACTCCAATTAGCATTTTTCAGCCATTAAGGAGGAAAGAAGCAGCCAAATGTTTGTCTCACCAAGCCCTTCTTTACGACAAGACTTTCTGAGCCCCTGTGGAACCAAAAAAACAACAACATTCAGACAGACTCAATATTATCCTCAATGTTAACATTATCTTCTTCACATAACAATTACCAATCGCTTTGTCTGGGAGACCAATGTGACAATGCAGCAACTTGCATCTATGAGAGCTGTTGTCAGTCTGCATTTAGAGCAATTAAAATGAGTTTTTATAAGACAACATAAGCAATAAGGATTATTTTCTACCTCAGTGACATCCTGTAATCTGTTAAAGATTTTCATTTATTAAACATTTCCAATTTTGATAGATAGACAAATATTTTACCTTGCATGGTATGACTTCTCAAAAAAAAAGAAGCTTCCTATAACCTTTTGCATTAAAACACAACAGTCTCTTGGGGGAGAATATGCACAAACTGTATCAGTTTAGTTAGACAGTGGAGAGTACAGTTGGAAGTCGAGTTTTTTTCTCATCAGTCCTTGTGTGTGTCAAATTAGAGCGTCCTAATCTTCAGCTTTACTCCTAAATTTAAATCTGTGAATCTCAAATTACACAGATCTCTGGCTGTGGGCTTTAGCTGCGAAAATCTGTCATTGCTGCAGTTGTGCTGTACATTAAGGGAAGAAAATGCTCTTAAAAAGGTGCTTTTTGACATTAAAATGACTTGTGTGCACAGCACCGCTCGATCCATGCAGTTTGAGGCATATATTTATGAATAGGAACCTTTAATTAGGGCTTGTGTTTCCTCCCTAGTCACATTGAGGGATGGTCCTCGCCGACATTCATTAATGATAATCACCAAGAGCGATGGCATAGCTACAGGCCAAGTCTCAGGGGACTCGACACTTGAAAAGAAGCATTAAATTACACAGAGGGACTCTTTAATTGCAAAAAGGAAAATATATAGCCATCATTGTTAAATATGATCTTTTGTAAGCCTTTTACTGGTTCATGGATTTGTCTAAGGGTTTCATATCCTCACACTCTTTCAAATGAATCTAGAGCTATGTCTCCAATAATATAGCACAGAGTCCATTTAAAAAACATTCGTGGGTCTTTCTTTATCACAAACCAGACTATCAACATTTTATTCATTAATTCTGTTGTAGATTCAAACTTAATATAAAAATCTAAAGCAAGTCAGCTGCAGATCAGGCTGGCTGCACATTTCAGAAAACTGTGCATGACTTAAAAACACGTACAACGTGAATTATCTGCCATAAAGGAAAAGACAGAGTCTATCACACTCAGTCTGTCTTTGGAATGAACCACCAGTATACACACACTGGTGTAAAGAGGACATGGATTACACAGAGTTATTATTGATTATTATTATTGATTCATTTACTGTTGTAGCTATTTTGTCTTCTAAGCTGAACTGTTCTTAAGCTTGTTCTTGGGTGGAAGATAGACAAAAATGAAAAGTTTCATATGACTGTTAATGAAAAGCTCTTGACTGAAAAATAACAGCACCAAAAGTGTGCATGAACGCTCACACATACATGAGCACACACACAGTCATACTCATACACACCAAAACTCCTGACCTAATTGCTCAGTCTCACTCAACTAATTAATCACAGCTGACTTAACATGGTGACAAGGTTAGGTAGGTGACATTCTCCAAAAATCTGCCTCCTCTCTCTTTTCTCTTCCACTTTCTAGCCCTTCTCATTACTCTATTTGTTTATTCTCTTTCCTAGCTTATTTCAATTTATGTTGTTTCTCATTATTTACCTGTTTCCTTTTCTCTTTTGCATCATTCTTTTCTTTCATGTCTCTGCGTCGTTTGTTCCATTTCTTTCTTTCTTCCCTTCTTTCTGTTCTTCCTCACTTTATTTCCTATCATTTTCTATCAGATAATGTCTAGCTTGAATCCAGGTTATGGAGAGCATAACTTGGCCCACATCTATTTTTACCTGGTATGGGGGGGGGCTTTGCAGAGGTGAGAGTGGGCATGCTGGGAAAGAAGGAGGGTTAGGGGCAGGGTCACAATGCTCCATTAATCAAAAAGAATGACACTCATGTTGTCCCTGACAACCATCCTGCCATCCGTACGTCTGTACCCCTCCTCCTCCATCCCACTCAGACAGGACAACTTTAGTGACGGGGAGGGTGAAGAGAGAAGAGTGGGGGGGTGAGCGAACTTTATTAATCAAGCATCTGAGATTAATTGTTATGAAGTGTCACCCATAAATTCTCCATTTGGATTTAATAATCTTGGAGGTAGACTTAACAATCTCTGTCGTGATTTGAGTTTTATTGAAGGGGCTGCAGAGAAAGAGAGAGAGACACAGAGAGGGAGAGATGCAGTGACACAAATAGCTTCTCAGCGGACAGTCCCTCTTCGCATGACAGTTATGAAATACAATTATCAGCGAGATCTGCTTAAGAATTCATCAACTGCACCCTGGCCTTCCAAGGAGACAACGGGAAAAAAAATCATACATACAAAGCAAGTCTTAACTGATCAGACTTCTCTTTTTCCCTGCAGCCCTTAAACTATCATTTCAATTCTTCTCTGTCTCCGACATGTTAAGTCACTGTAAAGCTATGGTACGCATATTCCTTTGAAAGCGCTTTGTGAATTATATTAAAGCATAAATCATTAGGTAATCAGAGAATATGGCAAATGACACCATATGAAAATCACCAAGATAGTGAGTAGTTTGTTTGAAATGTATCACCCGTTGGTTTGCATCAGGGTCAATAATAGCAGTTAATCTTTCCTCGCAGTGAAAATATTCTGTCACTGAATTGTACAACACCCTGTCAGCTCAAAAGTAACAGAATCATAAAACGCAATGATTTCAATCAATTGTTGTCTAATTGCAGTCATATCTTTTGAAATGAACGAAGAACGGCCACTATGTAGGTTGACAGTATGCATAAAATTTGCATAGTTTTGCATATTGCACTAGCATTAATGTAAGTTTTATTGGAGGCCTGGGTATTCCTGCTTTTTTTTTTTTGTATGTTGTCATTGTCTTTAAGGAACAAGGACAAAAGTGTCCAAATGATAGCTACAGAAATGGTTTGACTCAAATATCATTAAGACACTTTAACAAAATGAAGCTAATTTCTACATCAAAGAACAGAGTCTAGCCTTGTTTCTATCTAGGAACATTATTTTTTCTGATCCAGGAAGCTATTTCCTAAGAAAGGTAATCTGTCCAGTGAGGATGGGTTGACAAAAGACACATCTGAGGGATAGAAAACGAGTCTGTCTTTGTTCAGAATAATAATGGAAAGTCTTTATGTGACAATTTCTGGGAAATGCTGGAGAAGCTTGTTAAACATGTGCTTCTAACTACATGTTCCCTTGTGCCAGATATCATCCTGATCAATGACGCCCTGGCTCTGTGAAAAATTACCATTGCTGGGTCTGTGGTAAATGTTTTAGCTATCAACACTACTTCATCTGCCGTCACCCAACACCACAGCCAATTCCTCACTGCCACCACATCATGGGATCAGCCTGGTTAAATCCCAGCCCATCTTCTGCCATCAGTAAATGCAGTTGTCTGCTGGTGATGTGTGACTTCTGAATGACTCTTTCCCTACGAGCTCATCTATTTTACCGGGTTGGGAACACTAATTCAATGAGATGGTGAAGAAATTTTCAAATAATATTGTGACACTTGAGCGCTGCGGGAGACCGGACCACAGGCAACCCCTCAGTGTGTTTACATGCACTGTGATAATGTGATTAAGACCAGAGGAAAGCAACACAAATTACTACAACTGTCAAATTTTGTCTTTAACCAAGTTATATTATATGAGCTAAGGTCTCAAACAGGGTAAGTAAAACATGATTATTAGAGGTCAATTACTCATCAATCTTTCAGTCTCTTTTATCATTTATTCTCAAAGTGGTTTATATAAAATACAGGCTTCGATCAGAGAATGTAACAGCTTTCACGTTGCATCTAATGCTGCAATTAATCTAGCTTCTATTAAAATGCTCTATGAATTCCATAAAAAAACGTCCCTAAGCTTTTTTTTACAGTGTTTTTCCTATTAGCCTGTAGGCCACAGCACATCCTTCCTGGGTTATTAAAAATCTAGTCTGTCTGTATTTCTTACATAAACTGTAATGTTGGTTTGGGTATTCATGGTAATTGGGTTATTTATATACAGTATGTGCAAATAGCAGATGCTGTGCGAGTCATGACAGACTCAAACATTTCAGTAAAATGACACTGGTTCACTGGTAAAGCCCTCCAGCACACGTAGTACTTACAAGTCTCGTGTGTCAGAGGCAAAAGGGAAGTGATGTTACTACTGAATGGCAAAGTCAAGAAAACTGTACTTCAGCACAGGGGAAAGTTCATTTCGATGATGACGGTGAAGGTCCCCTTTTACAGACGTAGCTATTTCAACTCTCTCAACAAGCTGCCTAAGCTTAACCAAACCTTTACTACAGTAAAACAGATTTATTCCTTGACAGTTATTTGTAACGGTTCTTGTAGGCACAGTGAAATGATGTCTTCCTGCTGATAGAAGCATAAAGTCATTAAAATATACAGAAAACCCTTTTCATTGTAGAATGCACTAACAAACAAAATACATTGCAACTGAAGAAACTATTTTCTTCCACAGTTTCCTCTCTGTCTCTACAAATCAAATGTTTAATAAAATTTGACACCTAACATTTTATATGTAATAAAAAAATAAGGCATCCGACTGTCCTCACCACTGCTCCATGCGTTCATTGCGTCTGCCCCAGTGGTCAAGGACACCAATATCAGTGGACATCAGGGTAGGCCTCATCCATCAGAAGACTATGGGTAATGGAATCAACTGGTGACAATGATCATCAGCACTGCAAACAATGGCCCATAAACATCCCCTGACAAGTGGTCAAATGCGAGAAAGGCCAGGCGGGGGGATGGGCGAGGGTTTGAAGGATTGTATGTGAGCCTGTGTGTCTGCGTCCATATGTGTGAGTCAGACAGAGGGAGAGAGTAAGGGGCCGTAACATAGATGAAATGGTGCCGCAGAAAAGCAGAGAAAATGGCGAGGAAGATATCTCCCAGGCGATGATACGAACGACCAACACCTCAGAAAAAAAAAAAAAAAGACGCCCGTGGGTCAGAGTTCAAACAAGCCACAGCTCATTTTAAAAGTTTGCTTCCCCTACTTTCTATCTTTCCTTTTCTCCTCCTTTTAAGATAAGTTTTTATCCAAGAGGTGTATTATCAGATCACTTGCAGCAGTAAGGACATCTTTGCCTGCTCTTTAATGAAAATTCTCTTTCAATACATGAAGTTGCAAAACTTCAAACTTCTAACCTGGATAAAACATTTTTAGTTCAAGCCATGAAAATTGCTTCCTGTCTAGATGGTGTAAGTAAAATGTGGCCCATCAGTGTTTCCACTTTCTCTCAGTGAGCAACGAACAAAACCCAATTAGAGAGAAGTTAAAACCAGAAAGTAGATTTTCTTTCTCCTCATGTTAACTTTCTATTGCGAGGAGTAGACGTTGCCATTGACCATTTTTTGTCAGCTGGTTTCTCTCTCTGCAACACTCTCTCACATGCACATGTACACACACCAGTTTAATTAGCCACCATTTGTCTCAGCGTTCCCTCTTTTCCTGTGTTTATCCAAACGTCAAGAATGACAATGGCCAATTAGCGCAATGAAATAGTTTAGCCCTCTGTAACACTTGGAACTGTATAAGCCAAGTGGGACATTTGCTTGAAGCAAGGACTGCTGTGTTGCATCCATGCGACAGTGTTGGTGTGTGTTAAGGTGTGAGGAGAGGGTTCAAACAAAAAGAAACAGTGAATGAGAAAGAATAGCAGGTGTTTGGTGAAGATAGTTTTGTTGTTTTTTTATTCTATTAAGTCAATATTACTTGTAACATTTACTTTATTTCAAGCTCATGACAAACACAATAACTTTGCTATTGGAATAAAATGTGAAATAGTGCAATAAAGAGAATCTTTATTTTATGTTTTGTCATTAGTGGTAAGCTAAATTGACCTCACTAGATTGACTCGCTCTTCAAAAATCCAGAAGAATCCAGGGCAACAGCTGGATAATGGCCCTGCAGTGATTTACTAATTGTCTTCAGGATTCAAATTAATAATTGGCAAAGCTTTAGCTGAAGTGCACTTCTAAGTACTCTTTGTCATTCATTTGTATCTTCAGAAAAAAAAACAAAAAGGCTACGAAGACGATATCATTAACAGTCTCTGCAAATTGAAACAGTCATCAAGAGTGTCTTTAAATGTCTCCGGAAGCTTTTTGTTGAGTGCAAATGACATCTCGCTCATTTTGCTGGTGGCTACATGACTGATGTGTTGAATAAGACAGTCCGTTTTGACGCTTTTGAAGGCTCTGGGTTTGAAGTATATGATTCTGAAGTGCCAGCATATGCTTAGTGAGATAAGTAATATGACACACAGACATCACAGCCTGCAAATCTTTCGTCTGGCTGCCTTGAGTGTCCACGTCGGGTGCTTTTTCAAGAACACTTTACAACTGTCACAACTGACTGTCAGTGTGCAAATGACACACGCAAACGAGCTCATTTTGAACACAGATTAAGACAGCTGTCATATAAAAAAATATAAATTCATCCGGACTAAAAATACCATTAATTTGATCTCAGGCTTTTAAAATATTAATTTGTTATTTGAGAACCAAAGAATTCTCCTTTTTACCATCAGTTTATTCATTAGAGTAATTAAATTAGCTACTGATCCTTGGGTGAAGCTCGATTTAAAGCACAAGTCATTGAAATCAACACAGCAATAACACAGCCATTCAGATGACAGCAAAGCTCTCAGCGCTGTTTATTTCTCTCACTGAATACGTTGCATTTGACCTAACATAAAGAGATAAACACAGAATAAAACTACACACACGCATACTGTATGGATTTGGTGTTTGTGGTTTCACACAAACACCTGCACATCCACACACAGCCAGCCGGGGGTCAGAGCTGCAAACAAAGTCACTGACATTGTGGCACTTCTTTGACGATCGTGCAGGTGTCGTCTGCACACAGGCTTCTGAATAAATGGATCTGAAATGATTTACCTAGGGTATCTGCCACCTGAGCTCAGACATATCCACTGCTCCTTGCATGCACACACACACACACACACACACACACACACACACACACACACACACACACACACACACACACACACACAC
>JAUYWH010000003.1:8863984-8899349 GCA_034779795.1 Ctenopoma multispine | reverse complement strand
ACACACACACACACACACACACACACACACACACACACACACACACACACACACACACACACACACACACCTCCTTCCTCCTTCTGTGTTGTTCATACAGAGACGCTGGCGCAGAGACGCACCAACACCAGGAGGGAAGAAGACAGAAATCTGGCAGAGCTGCATCTTATTGTGTCGTCCTGAGTCACATTATCTGAAGAATAAGAGAGATTTACCAATGTGATGTTTATCATACAGTTTAGACTCTCATTTTAGGATGTGTTGTGTGTTTATAAGCATTTGTTTTCAGACATAATGGAAAGTATGACTGAGGTTATGCTAAGAACAACCAAATCTCTGACCTCAGATTCTGCAGTGATGCCTGCAACATCAGCAGCAGAAATATCCACTAATACGCACTAACGACAAGAGACATGTCTACAGATGTAGCAGCAGCACACAGGACGACTGGCTTAGGGCAAGACATCCGGATCACAGCGGCTGTTGTCACCTACAAGCCACTTGCAATCATCCCTGAGCAGCGTACACCTCTTTGTTTTTGTGAAAAAAATGCAGTGTATGTGTTTTAATAAAGATACTGTGTGAATATACTGTGTGTGTGTATGTAAACTGTTAAAACTGTGCAAGCATAAAAACAAGTGGATCTGAAGCTCTGTTTGTGTGTGTTTAGTTTGATTCTAAAGTGAGGGTGAGAACATGCAGGTACATTTGTGTATATTTATCATGGTGAATAAGTCCCACTGTAACTGCACAGCCCATGATGCCATACTAGTGAAACCTGTCAGGTGTATCATTAAACAGTAAAATATTATGAGAACAAAGACATGAAAATCCAATGTGAGCCATTTCATTATAAGGTATTTTTTGGGACTTTGATATGATGTGTCACATTTGAACTTTACTAAAATGCAATTTTCTGACAACTAGAAACAAAAAATTGAAACAGCTTTTAAATGTTTGGACAATTAATTTTCCAAGAACGCACAGCCTCAACAATGTTAGTTATCCAATAAATGTGATCACGGCCATTATATCATTAGAAAGTAAAAACAGAGGTGAAAAATCCAGGAAATTATTTTCACTGTGTTTTCTACTAATTGACAATTTGATAAAGCAGCAGACATAAAATCTGTTGTTGTTGCTTTGGTACAGGTAAACAGAGGGTTAACAGTTTGAATGTCCAGCTCTGATGGGAGACATGTCCTCAGCAGATGGGCAAAAAGTTGACACTGGTGCAAAGGAGAAAAACAACAAAGTCAAGAGGTGAAAAACAGAAGCATCAGAGAGACACATCATCAACCCACCTCTCTGACACTCTGTAGGGCTTGACCTTACCAGGCTGCTGAGTTGTCAGAGTGGCCTAATCAAGTAGTAGGCAGTGCTGCCAGACCTGCCCTGGTCTGAGAACATGCACAGCCCTGACTTCATCAGTCCAGCTCATACGTACATGCATGCGAAACATGTGTTTTTAAAAGTGACCATTTCACAATTATTCCACATTCAATTCAGGTCGACAGCAAAGTGAAGGTATAGAGCAGGTCAAGTAGGAAATGAGAGGGCATGAGATATCTTCTCTGCACTGAATAAATACACAAACTGAATAATAATACCCTAAATATAAATATAGTTGTCTTAAAACTGTTAAAATAATAACACATCACCCGAATCGCAGAATACCTACTAACTGATGTAGCTGAAGTGTTACCATCAGTACCACCACAGATGAAGTACAGTCTTTTATACCCTACATTTTCTTGAAATATCTTCTGTGCCCGTATGAGGGGACATCAAACTCAACTTTTAAGAGTCTTTCTAATGCAGAGTGTTGTTAACATATGCTGGTCTTAATAAATTATCTCTGTCACATTATAAAAAAAAATTAAGCACAACTCTACAATTTTATGAGCCTGTAAAGGTGAAGGCCATGCATATTAAGTTTTTCATGCACCGTGAACTTTTGAGGTATGCTACTATAGGTCACACAATTAATTTCTGCAGAGAACCCTCAGCAATATATTTTAAAGATTTTCTTCCTTCTTAAAGGATGATAGTTCCTTGGGGATGGATGGTCCATTGTCATCTTGCAACTAGGTTCAAAGTTCAAATTTATTGTCTTCTGTGCAGAAACTTTCCTTGGAAACAATAGCAGGTAAAAGGAGATAAACTATGACACACTGAAATACCTGAGAACATAACCAGAAGAAAATGCTACTGTTCATCAGTGTAATGGCAGTTGACCATTAATTTCTGTCAATGGTACAGAAGAAAATCGGGCTGTAAATTTAGTTTTCAGGTCAAGACTTATTATTTACACACTACACTTAGTGTCACAATTCTGTTCCTGCACTTTTAATCTATTTGTATTCAAATGTAAGATGCTAATTCTGAGTGCATTGTGGAGATGGCTATTTCCTCTGAGTCCTCATCACATTGTAGTTATTTACTGAATGTAATCATCTGGTTTAGTGATGGAGTAAATTTAAACCTGCGTGACACCCTCTGTGTGCACAGGAAGGCAAAATCATTTTTCTCCGTTTCTTGTAATAATAATATTTCTGGGACACTTTTCATAATAACATCTTCTACTTGTTTTTATAACAAAGATGTTTTAACATGTGGAAACTTTTCTGGTTTAAAACTCATCTGAGCTGTCTAACAACGTTTTAGCTGTAGTTAACTTCTAACAATACTAATCGCAATTATTCAAATGTGAAGTTGATTTTGATCAGTTTAGTGCTGCTATTTTACACACAATATCAGCCAAGTTAAGGTTCTTAACAATTTATTAGTAACAAGCAAAATGAAATCTAAAATCTATAGATTACACCATGATTCACTAAATCTGAATTATGTAACAATTTCTAATTATTCATTTCATACCAGTTCAAGTTCAGGTTTACTACAACACATGATATGAAGTTTAGATGTAAACAACAACACAGGACAACACCAACAACAACGTGATTCCAGTCTATTAAAAAAAATAATTACTGCTCACCCTACACCCTGAGTTACACTGGTAAACTAAACCCATCCAGGGTAGTTTTGTTAACTGTTTGTAAAACGCACCAACAGACCAAAAGCTTTTGTTCTCTGAGCAGCGATACCCTGTTGCGAATTTCATTTGAATCACAGTGTGTGATGCATGTTAATTTGATAAGCTCAGTCTCTCCCTCATTAACTCCCCCTCACTCGCTCTACTCTAAACAGCAGCAACAAGTGTAAAGTTCAAACTTGCTGTAATTACTCTATTTTACTTCAATACAAAATTCTTGTGTAATGTTTACATACAGTGTAAACACATGCTTTACCAGCAAGTTTCATACCTCTAAGAATGATTTCTGGGTAGTGAATTATAATCTAACCTAAAGGTTGGAATCTATATTTTAGGTGTATATAGGCAGCTGGTTTGATTAAATGATATAACTGTACATCATGTATGTTATGACAATGACATGAAAACATGTAAATCTATTCTAGCTTCCTTGTTCTTAGGTTTATACCAGGTTGATATGGTGACTACAACAGTCATGAGCCTTTGCAGTTGTTTTAATATATATTCAAAGCCAGGTAAGAGGTGTAAACGCAACTCTAGCAAAATCAGGAGCAAAAGCACTACTGTAGTGGCAAGAAAAACGGCCCAGAATCCAAAACTGAACTGATTTAAGTTACAGAGCTTTTGCACGGACGAGTCAACTGTTCAGATTCACTTTCATGTTCAACGGTGAATCACCTACACTAACCGTTAACTTTCATATGGCCAGGCAGAGATTACAACCATAGTCACAATCACAGGAAAAGTATGTTTACATCCTCTCATTTACGGGCAGTGATACCATTAGCTTGTCTGTAATACTGTAATAGTAGCAGCACTAGCACCAAGTAAGTAAATACCACAGAGAGAAAGTAGTTCTTGTTCCCGTCTTACTGCCTCAGGTATGAAGTTTTACCACAGTCAAACACTTTACATGTCTCTGTCTACTATTATCAGCTCTACAACACAGACAACACTAGAAATAGGTAAGGCTGCAATATGGAATAAACGTTGACAGCTGAATGACGTCAATACAAGAAGCCAACGTTTCAGTGTACTTGACCCCTTCCCAGCCACTGCGAGCCGACACCAATATTGCTTGTTGATGCCACTCAACGCATGACAGCTGAATGGACATGGAGAGAAAGTTTGGTTCTGTTTCTCGCTCTTCCTGATCTCCTGCTTACAACAGAAAAAAAAACAAGCAAATCCAATCCACTCGGGGGGAAAACGACATGCAACAATAGCATCCACCAATAGCACTGTCAAATAACGCCATCTCGCTCGGATGTTAAAAGCTTTAAGAGCTGAGGCCTCTGTGACATTCATAGCCTCTGGATGTCAAAGATGGTTGAAGACTTGAGAGCAGGCCTGTTTTAAAAATACTGTGTGTGGGTGTGTGTGTGCACGTCTTGGAGCAGCAAAAGTGACATTTGAGGGGCACTTTACAGAAGCCAGCGGTTGCTAGGGATCTTCTGTATCACCTAAAGAGCCTTTGTCAGTCATTGGAAAGCTGTCACCTTTTGGGGGGCCGATACGGTAGGGGGAGCCGGCTGACAGGTAGGAATTAATGAGAGGTGTATGACAGCAGACCTTAGTGCTCTTGTGTATGTGTGTGTGTGTGACTATGTGTGTGTTTGAAAGTGTGTCATCGTGTGTGTGTGTGTGTGTGTGAGGTCCTTTGTCTCAAGAGGATGAACCACCTTCTTTGTCATCCTGATGCAGGAAGAATAAGAAGAGTGATGTTAGAGAGAGACAAAAGGAAGATTCAAGAAATTTCTTCTTAGCAAAATAAGCTTTTTAGGGTTTGTTTGTTATTTTTTCATCTGCGTGAGTGAAATGATTTGTTGACACATTGAAAGGCTCAGACATAAGAGCAATTCTATTTCAGACAGCCATATTGATGTGCTATTCTCAAGCAGCCGTACACAAACTCACTAGGATTCAACAGTTGAGCAAGCAATCAAACAACATGTTTTCACCTACGTCCACCTCTTGGCCTGGCTACATGAGACCACAAGTACAAATCCTAGCAGAACAATTGAAGAGGCTCTTCAAACATGGTGCCAAATTACATTTTCTTTTGCTAACGTGTATGTGACTGTCTGCCTTTGTCTGTGTGTGTGTGTGTGTGTGTGTGTGTGTGTGTGTGTGTGTTGATGTAAGGCTGGCTGATGTAATAATCTGTGTTCCCTTCCACATTACACAGTTCTCCATTGCAGTAAATGAGTTCTGTCAATGTTTCTGCATCTCAATTACACAATGAAAATAACAGACAACGGCAGCGCAGGACGTGGAAGAGGCGTAGGAGAAGAGGAGGAGAACAGGGGCAGCTCATCCAGAGAGCTGAGAAATCAAAAGCATGATGACACTTGAGTCAGTAAAATGTGGAAATTACCATCACTGTTTACGAATCAGTGGTATTTAATAAATTCGTAAATGTGAATGCATCGATACAGCTGCTAGGCTATTCAAACTCTAAAGTGAGTGGTGACAAATGTAGAAAGACGATATAACATTTCTGTCTCTAACATGCGTTTGCATATGTGAAGGTATGAAGTGAGGATGGCTTTAATTTTCAACTGAAGTCATGTTAAAACCTGTATTTGCTGTGATCAAGCAAAACATTTATAAAACAGACAACATGGCAAGTTAAAGGTGTCAAGTCAAAATGGATGTTTATTTTCAGCTATGCTGTAGACAAAATGTGACCATATAGAGGAGGCCAGGAAATCAAACCAACAACTGTAATGTGATGATTAATACTGATATCATAAGAGCTTCTTAACACTAGTGCTCACATAGCCTATGTAAAGAGTAGAAAACATGGGCTGCAGCAAATTCATAAAAACAGCTTCAGTATTAAAACTATATTTCTTTTGTAAAAATCATTGCAAAATGAATGTCTAAACTAAATATTTGACTTATTTGACAGCAATAGTTACGTAGTAATTGTTAGGATTCTAAACACCAGAGCTAAATCTAACTTGTAACACCACCTGGCCTCAACATTCAATTCAGCTCACCAGCTAAACATCGAAATGAGAAATCAACCATCCCTATAACTGATTCCAACAGTTAAAATCCCCTAAAACTAAAAAAATACACTTTAATACAGCACACTGAAAACCATAAACCTGTAGTGACTCTCATTGGAATTTAAAAATATTTAAACATGCACAAAGCATTTCTTACAGCCGGTGAAAACTTGTCTGAAAAAATGTAAGACAGAATATAATTGGCTTGCTAACAGGCTTGACTGGACTCATACAGCTATAAAAGAACAGCACATTTATTTTAACGCCAACATATCTGACAAAAGTAGAAGGCAAGTGTGAAAACAGTTTCATTGTCACACAGATTGAGAGACACATTTAAAACCAACTGCATCTGTGAGCATCCCAAAACCAAAGTCAGCATGCCTGAGAGACAAACTCAAGGACAAGGAGAAGAGGAAAAAGATGTGTTTTTGTGTGAGTCAGTAAAATCTTATAGGAAGATGCTGATTTAAATAACTGACTCTCTAAGGATCTGACATAAATCTGAAAAAAGAAGAAAGAGATAGAGAAAAAGTGGAGAGAAAAAACACAGACACAGCTTTCACCAAGTGAGTTTATCAGCTTGGCACCTGCTACTGGAACATTCTTGATGAACCAAAGGTTGTCTTCATTAAGCGCATTAATATTCATGACGCATGGTAATTTTGACACAGAAAAGGTCTTGGTAACCTTTTCGCATGTGAGGAAATTTTTTTACTTCTCAAGGAAATTACAGTCCGGCAATGACTTAATTAATGCTCGCTTTCTTGGCCACGGTTTGAGGGCCTGTCAGTTTGGTGCAGCGCTGGCTGTCAGGCACGCCGAAGGCTCAGGGAGAGAAGGATTGAAGGAGAGGAAAAGACAGGAGAGAAGAAGAGAGAGGAGAAGAGAAAATAGAGCAGACAGATGAAGTCAACATGCACTCGTGTTGCCCACAGAACATGGTAATAGGTTTGCCTTTTGCCTTTAATTTTGTTTTTCTCTTGCTCTTTAGGTCTCATTTTATTTTGCCCTTTTAACCTTTATGACTTTTAGACTACTTGATTTATGAGAAAAAGTAGTTGGCCCAAATATATTTGAACTAATTTATATACAGTATGTGATGTTTCTGAAACTCAGGTAAAACATGTTCCATATACAGCAGTGTAGCCATTTCTAATTGAGATTAATCTATCACTCCTGATTATTTCTCTAATTAAAACCAACTGTGCAAGACTCACATGCTTCTTTGCTGTTCTGACTGACACGGCTTGAGAATCTTCTGAATCAAACCCTTGTCGGACTGTCTAATGCTTGACAATGCTACAACAATATTCATGTTCATTTTCTCTCTTTCAACCACCCGGCAACAGAGATACACACACTCATCACACACACTACACAAACTAGATTCCAATATGGTGAATCATGGCGTGTCCTGCTCTAACATCGGGCAGTAAAAAATGTGAACATAAGGTAGCATTTCCTTTATCATGTCCCATAAAAATAGCAATTTGCCCAAGCCCTTGTAGCACAATATGGAAGGCGGTGTGTTTGGCTGATAATGTTGAGATGACAGATCGTTCCATACAGGGAGGTTTCTCTGCTGTCTGACTGCCCTGTGCAATAAATTGCAGAGGAACACCAAAAGAGAGGGAGACAGAGAAGGAGGGAGATGTTGGAAATAAAAGAGGAGGGAGGGTAAAAGCAGCGACAATGAGAGACAATGAGCTAGGGTCAGAGATGTTGTGGAGGGTAAACCCACAGACACTGAGTTAAATATGAACACAAAAAACACTACATATCCATATTAATGAACACAAATACATTAAGAACACCGTTTTTCTCAACTGTAGGAGAAACATTTAATTTGCTCTCATTTTTCAGAAAAGCACTTCACCACCGGACTAATTAAAGACATTGTATTAGACATATTGAATTCTGCATTAAACTTTACACAAGCAAGATTTATAGAGTAAACACTTTATTAAAAGCAGTGACATGCCATTACATCTTATATCTTCTCAGCTGCATTGATTAGGTGACGTTAATACATTGTCACTCTGTAAATATCAGCGCCCAATAAAATAATCTATTTCAAACAAATGCCTATGGGCTTCAGCTCCAGTGTGCTTTTCTGGATGTGACAGCTTGTTGAATATGTAAATGCTGTTGAGTCAGATCCTGAGACTGATAAAGTAGCTCTGTGAATGTTTGTGTGAGTTACGCTCTCTTGCTGAAGATGTCTGGGTGCGTGTCTCTGCTGTGCTTTGTTGCTTTGATCACGCTCACTCAGCTCACCGCTCACTGCAAAACCTGCCTGAAGGAGAGAGTGTGTGTGTGTGTGTGTCTGTGTGTGTGTGTGTGTGTAAACAACTGTGTCCTAACTATGTCCCTCCGAAGCTGAGTCTATTCATGTCAGAGCTACAGACTAAAACTACATGTTTTTACTTAGGCTGCTGTGGTCTATACAAATCCGCTTCTATACAATATAACACAGTGTTCAAATATGTATTACAAATTCTGCACAGACCCCCTCCCAGAGAAGCAGCTCAAACTATTAGCACAAAGTATGGTTGTATATTATACCATGACTACAGGAAAAACTTTCTGATTGGCCGGTCGGTGTCCAGTGAAATATCAGGACACCTACAACGGTCCAGTCAACACTGATCTGAATCACTGCTGAAGGTATGTTAAACTTTAGATAATCATAGCAACAATAAGTATGTTTGGAGCTACAGTACTAACATACAGGTAAAACTAGATCTTACTTTCAAATAACTATTTATGAATGATGGACTTTGTGTTTATATTAATCTACAGCTATTGTTTCCCCATCAGTGATATTTAAATTTTTTCCTAAGCTGTGAAGTGGTCTTATTCAACGTGAGCACCGTAAGTAATCAATCATCTTTAGACGTTTAATTATAACAACTGAGATATCACAGCGATGGTGGTTTATGGTTATGTGTGATAAATCAGACGTATCAGTGCTATAGATGGCCACAGCTGTGCATAACTGTCACGTGTGATAAAACCTCACTGATGCAACACAATCCGTAAAACCACGCATCGTCCTTTTCTCTGTCCGTTCTTAACAGTGACAGGTCTAATGAGTGGTGGGGGCACAAGTTTCAAGATGCAAACTAATACTTAAGGGCATTCCCTTTTTTGGTCTCTATAAACACATGAGGAAAATATCTGACCCGCTGCCAAATGCTCCACTGTGTTCACTAGCTTGCCAATAACCTTAATCAGCTAGTAAGCTAGCAACTAGTAATCAGCCACATTTGTGAAAAAAAGGTATTTTCTATTGCCTATATTAGAAAGACAACTGTAGAATGTTGACAGGAAAAGAGAGACGAAGAAGAGATGCAACAAAAGTCCCCAGTTAGGGTTGAACCGAGAGTGTTGCGATTATCTAGTCTGCATCTTAAACCTTCAGGCCAACAGGATGCACTAAAAATGGATGACATTTAAACATCTCTTTTTCCCTTTGCTCAGAGTGCAACACTGCACTGCGCATTGCAAATATTTTTTCTTAGCGCTCTGAAACATAATCATATATACATTTATGTTATTCTTGGAGTCTTTGCCCATCATGCATTATCACAGTATTGGCAGACAATGTTGACAGGGATACTTTCTAACCACAAAATGGACAGACTCTTTTATGAGGCTTTCAAACACACGTCGGCTGTAAACAGAGTGACGTGCAAACGTGATGTTGGTGGGACAGGTACACCACATTAGTTTCAGAGTTACTAGTCTGTGATGACAAATGCCACAGAATGACAAGTGCAGTATCTGCCTTTATGTCTTTTTCAAATGTAATACTCAACCCCTCATCTGTCGTGCATATGTTCTTCCTCCCTCTTCCTCTCTGTTTCTCCCACTCCCTGCCTTGTATCTGTCTGCCATTAGGCAGATAGTTGCCGGTCTCATCTGTATCATGTCTCCCACTGTCCCCATAGGAGCACCACACAGTTGCTTGCTTAAGGATTCAGGAGCCACAGCCCCATCCCACTCACCGATCCCATGGATCAAACTGACACTTGGTCAGCATCAGCACATTATGAACTATGGCCACCTGCCACCTCAGACACATTGTTCCCTCTGGAGTAATGTGAGGAATATAGAGGGGCTTGGCAAACTCGGCCTGCTGACAGCTTATTCTCTCTCTTATCTTCTCTGTTGTGTGTGTTTCTAAAAAGTGGACGGTAGGACTACATTGAGATGCAAGGGTGTGGATCATCCTATAGGTCTCTGTTACCTTTCCTGTGTCCTGACCTTTGCCTAGCATGTTCAAACTGGAGAAGAGGTCATGTTTGTGTGTGCTAGCTAGTCTATGATACTGTTCAAAAACCAAAGCTGACATGAACTTAACCAAACTCTTCAACTAATAATCTTTAAAAGCCAAATTCAGTTATTTCTTACATGAATGTTTATGTTGTTTTACCCCGTTGTGCATGTGATCTGATGCAGAAAAAGATACTGATCCAGATTCAGGCCCAGGTACATTTTTTTCAGGATGTTAGACTGCAACTGGCTGCCCCCAATCACTCAACCAGCCTAACACAAAGTAAAGCAGAACTTGAAGTAACAGATTGTAATACTGCTACACCTTCCAACCTCTCTGAACACAGTTTCTTTGGATTTTCATCATAATGATGCAATCTCCAGTGAATGAGATAAAAAAAAATGACCTCATTTCCAAAGATGAATCGGACCTACAGAGATACAATCAATTTCTTTTATTTCCTATGTTTCAAAAAGCGCACACACAGTCGCTGAGCCAGACAAATGTGTTCCTTCCTCTGCTGAAAATAAAGAAGCTTTCTGAACTGGACTCTCCACAACTCCCCTTTAGGATGTCTCACTTCTCCTCAGACCCCGGATCCCATTGACACCCTTCATGTATGACCAGGTGGCACCTATCCACTAAATAATGAAACGGGTGATTAAAGTGACTGATGTCCGGCCATCTATTCTCCCAGGTCTCCTCTTTAATGCCACCATTAGGCTCTTGTGTTCAAACTTAGCTCATCAAATGGCCTCATTTATGGTGAACTGGCAGTGTGTAGTATATTGAGCCGAGACCGAGGACACTTCACATCATCCACATTTGGATTTACACTTACCGATTAATCTGAGTGACAGTGACAGTATGTGGTCCGACAGTGGAGGAAAGTGAGGAAAATTGCATATTCTTAATACAACTCATACACTGTAACAGGTGTAATTATCTCCTTAGTCACCCCAGTTGTATGTGTTCTCATTGCATGCATATTATTAAATTTAATTTTAGATGCAGAATGTTTTAAAAATATCTTTAAATTTGGCTAAAACTGCAGTGAAATAGAGGCAAAAGAAAACTCTGGATGTATTTGGCATGTCTTTGTCACTTACATGCCGTAAGATTACAAAACCTGATCTAAACCTGAGCTAACAACGTGTTTGACTAGAGATATTTCTGCAAAATGTAAACACAGAGCAAAAAAGTTGTAGAAAAATGTAAACATAAAGCCAGAGGACATGCTAAATATTCAATCATTCAATCAACTGTAAAAACTCAAGTTACTAAAACTCCGGCCCTAAAAAATAACCTAGATGAACGGTATGTTCTGCAACTCATGGCATCGCACTGTAAATGCCAGTTCTGAAACTGGCACTCAGTCTATAACTGCAGCTTATCAGTGATAGTATGCTCAGCATTTCTTCTTCTGTGTTATTATTGTTTAAATGTTACTGTAATGATGCATTTGAACTTAGATTTCTTTTTTCTTTTAGATTAAAGACTAACAAACCTCATCCCATGTGGTCTCCATGCGCTGCCGCATAGTGACATTACTGTCACCTGGCATGTCAGTCCTGTCTGTCAAATATGGTGCCTAAGTGGTGGGGGGACCCTAACGTGTCACTAACACTCGGGCATTACAGACAGCTAAATGTCCTAATGGCCTCGCTAATGCAGTGGCATTAACCGGTGGGTTGACCACACATGCATACGAACACCAGTAGAGAGTATTCATGTCTGAAGTGATTCCTACATTCAGTCACAGTACAGGTGCAGGGGAATTCACTCAGACATTAACACACAAAATGAAGAAAGAAAAAAAAGAGTTAAACACTCACATAGAGCATTCCTACTAATTCTGTCTCGGAAGTACAAGTTAGACATAAAAAAGTTAAGTGAGCCTATTTGTTTTTTTTTTTATTCTGAAGGATTTACTTTTAAATTTACATTTACAAACGTTAGCTGAGCAAGTTAAGCAACCATTTAGTTGATGGACAAAAAATTAATTGGCAATATTCACCAGTCTTTGGGCAGAAATGCCAAACATTCCTTAGTTCCAGCTCCTCAAATGTGAGAACTTGCTGCCTATCTCTGTGTCATGTGGTAATAAATTGAATATTTTGTGTTTAGACTGCTGGTTGAACAAAACCACAGGAACAAAGACATCATCTTGAGCTGTGTGAATTTAGAGTGAGAACTTTTCACTATCTTCTGACAACTGGACAATGAAGAGAAAACAAGACTTACAAATTATTTGATAAAAAATGATAACGATTAGCTGAAGTCCAACTTAACAGTTAACCTTCTAAAAGGAAACAATTTTTTTCAGAAGATTTTAATGATACTGACCTTAAAGCAGTTTTACATAATCTGACTGCGTTTCTTTCTCTGTTTTCCCAAGACGGGACTTGTGTGCAATGTGTATGCTTTAACCTTTGACAGAAATACTGGATCACAAAATCAATATTTTCTGTCTTGTGCATTGTGTATTGCACAGTTGTGAGTGGTTTTGCTCTGACTGATGACCTATCTATTCCTAAATGTTTGTACACTGTGCAGTAGTGTATGCATGCACTAGTGTATGTTAAAAGTCTAGATTTATAAATGTAAAGCAATACCAGGACAGATGCCACACATAAGTTAGCTGTTAAGTCCTGTCTCACTTAATAGGTACCTCATATTGTTGCTGCTTTAAATACAGCCTGTTCTCAGTCAGGTTGTGTGGTTAAATGAAGATGCAGAGAACATCCCTGCCAGGTCCTGTAGATCACAACTTGACATTTGTGTATTTCTAACAAGGTTCTACCTACGGCATCTCTCTGTGGGACACTGTACACTCTTGTGGAAAGACGGTTAACACTGATGCAAGGCTTTGAAAGCGGCAATTAGCACTCCTGGTGGTCTACGCTGTTGTGTTTTTTTCCCTTTTACCTTCCCCATTCTCTTCTTTAACTTCCCCCTGGGAATAACTGTTAAAGGATACAATTAATTTTTTGACACAAAAATGAAAGTGTTAATTCACCTGTGATAATTAGAGCTATTCTTACCGCATGTTGATGAATGTAAAAATGCAGTGTTTATTTATTAATTAATTTCCGCCCTGCCGTCAGAATGAGAGCACACTTAATTGTGTGATCTCGACTTAAGAAGGAAATCTCAAAGGAAATAGATTATAGACCTGCCCAGCACTAATGAAACATTGTCAAAAAATTTTCAGAAAAGTTACAGCATCTACACTTTGATGTTCCCTTTTTAAAACATGTCTGAAGGACTTTGATAGTTAGGCTGCTATTGAAGAAGTATGATGGATTTCCTGCTTTCTGTAGTGCACTCTAGTGAGATGTATGATGAACAGCCTCAACATGTTAAGTTGTCTCTTTGAGAACGTATTACAAAATTAATTAATATATTACCGTTACCATAGTCAAAAAAGTTATCTCAAAATTGCTCCAGGAACATTATAAAAGACTGCAAAGAAATATATTTTGTGTGACTAACTATAGTTTGAGAGGAGGATCAGCTAGATAATAGACAAAAAACCTCAGATATATGAAGATAAAAACATAAACAAACATAAAATGTGCTAATAACCGTAGTTTTTACAAAAGCCTAAAATAATTATTCCTGTATAGTTAGAAAAAGATAATACATTTCACATCTGGATAATCAACAGAAACTTAAGTATTTGTTGCTTTTTATATTGCTGGTGTGATTGATAAGTTAAAATGTCTGCCACGTAGAAAGTCTACAATCTTGCGATTTGTGTAGATACCTGCATGACCAAAATCACTGAGCCAATCAGTGTAACATGACAACACAACTTAGTTGCGTGGAGAGCACGTCAGAGTTACCAAGGCCACAAGTCACAGCAGCTGCCCATGAGTTTGAAGGCATCACAGAAATGCATATGATCACAACATGCCCCAGTAAAGTGCACTATACAGAGGTGAAAAAGGACATAATTCTCCTCAACTTATCAGCACACATCTCTATGCTCCCTTGATACACGATCATATTCACTCAGGGAAAACTGGACTGAAATGTTTGTGAACATACCCCATATTAAAGTACAGCAATAACCTAGCACAAGCTATCAACCTAAGAGTCGCTTTTGACTCAGTCAGTTAAGACAATCACTGTCCAGCAAGGCCCGTCCTGCTCCATCTTGCCTGCGAGACACATAAAGGCAGCCATCTTAAATCATGTCTCGTGGCGCACATCTAATGACTACTGAGCCCCTGCATATTTCAACATTAATTCATTAGAGGCGGGGATTGGGGGGAGGGAGGAGGAAGGGGGAATCGGCGGCAGCAGGGGAGAATCCTCAGTGCACTCTGATTAAGGCCGTTATGTTTTATAGAAGCCATTTTTCAATGCCTTCTCTGACAGCACTTGAGGTTATTAAATTGCAGGCTTCAAGGAAAGAGTGAGAGAGGAAGAGAGAAAGTGAGAGAGAGGGAGAGTGATCATGTGAGGAAGAAAAGGAGGAAAGACAGATGGAGGCTGGAGAGAGAGAGAAAGAACGATTAACAATAGTGAGGAGACAGGTTGCCAAGTCTCCTTTGCCTGCTGATGAAGTGAACTTCTTGTGATTTGTTTGTGTGTTACCTGTGGTTTCTGGGGTTATCTATATCTCACTGATGTATGAGATATACGTAAGTATGTGTTTCACTGTACGTAGACTGCAGCTATTTTCCCCCTGCCAGTTGTGATACAGAGATTGAGTGAAGATAAGCTTTGGAGGACACTGCTATGTCCACTGAATGACCTTGAATCAGTGCACCACATATAGCAAAACAAGTGTTTTCTTCAGCAGTCCACTTCATTTTATTAAAAGTCCCAAGTTCTGTGAAATGTTACTAAATTCATTTAGTTATGTCTTAGCCAAAAAGCCTAAAACATCACATATTAACATCAGGTCGGACTTAGAAGTACCTTTGCCGCACTCCCTTTTGTGAATATGGTTGGACTATAACATGCACAAACACGTAAACATGGGAAGAAACTATTCATTTTAAGAGTCATGTAAACCTTGTAAGATACTAAGAATACTTAGAATAAAGTCTACAGAGAGGCTGATTGTGACACACGTTTCTGTGGGTGTTTTGATACTTGATTCTTCCGTAATAAACTACTAGAGACCATTGCAACTGCTTTGAATCCAGAGACAGAAAATCCACCCACATCAACACAGTCAGTTTCTATCATGGCCGACATGATAGTAGGTAGAATATAATGTAGTTACAATATATATAGGTAGCCCAAATTTAGTTTAACAATCAAAAGTTTCTCGTTTTAGGAAAATGGGCATGCACAGCAAATGTAATGCCAGTCAAGCTATAGGCTTCTGAAATACCACTAATGTGAAGCTAAATTACTAGATACCTCATACATCTAAGCATTTCTTTGGTTACCTCTCTTCATGTGCCGTCTCTTTTATTGTAATAATGGGCAGTGGCAGTTTCTCATCAGCCAGTATCTTCTTCAGTTTCCAAATGACTGCCAGGTTTGCAAATAGACAGAATCACTGTAGCTGGTATTGTTCTCTTTACATAATTATTTGAGGGACATGTGTGAATACACTACAGAAAATACAATGTACATAGATGGATATATTCATCATATTATGACAAACAAATTGCCCTTGTAGTTAATAGTCCAATAATAAATCACTAACTCATATGAACAAACCCTGCACCAAACACCATTAAAACAATGATCACTTTAACTGTGTATAAAGTGACTCATAAACAGCCCTCTTCATGGTGTACTTCACTTGACTTTTTTTCAAAAAATGTGTATACAAGCACAAAGTATGAAGCAACTTTGCCTTAGACAGCACAAAATCTCATATCTCTGGTACTCGGTGCAGTCAATCTTATAAGAAAATACATAACAGAAGCACCATATTACAGTAATATGTCCTTATCGTTGCTTTATCTCTGTCATCTACAACATTTGAACAGTGTATCTGTGCGACCCACCAGCGAAGATATACATTTTAATTTTCAAAACACAATGGCTGCAAATTTTAAGGGACACACATGTTCCAAAACAATTTTAAAATGAAAGTATGCTCAGTCTCCTGTAAAAGCCATAATTTGACAGCACCACTCATATCAGACAGTGTGCATTATTTCCTAGACCTGCGTCTGTTTATTATGGCATTTTTAACATGTAGATGAATAAAAAAAAGTAATGTTAATTATTTATTAAAAGTCTACTGGAATTTTACTTTTATAACTGATACTTCTTAGAATGCACTGTTAAAACTGAGATGATTAATAAGAACAGGAGATAGAGTTTGGCCTACAATATGCACTAATTGAAGAGAGCAGTGAAAGAGGAGAAACTGACTTTCAGTTTCCAAGTAAAATTGTTGATAAACTGAAGAATATAATATAAAAAAAGCTTAATGTGAAAATAATACATGGAGTTGTCCTGTTGTTAAGAGCTGTTCATTAGACAACATACTACATAACCATGAAAAAGAAGATCGTCACCTACAGGTCTTTATTGGATCTTCAGTAATGTATCAGCACCTAATAAGGCACAAACAGATTTAAAAAATGATAAAGATGATGGGCTAAGAGGTGAGGAGGTTGCAGAAAGAATGAATGAGACCACCTTGTGTGAAACCAGAGCGAAACAAAAGAGACCGAATGTTTATACAGTTGACTGGATAGAGACAGAAGAAGAGAGGGGGAAATAAAAGGCAATGCAGGGTGTCAGGGAAAGAAAAAGGTTCTAACAGGCTAAATGACGCCTGATTCCCTGGATGTTTGGGCTCCCTCTGGGGAACATAGACAGTAGTTGTTGCCTTGCACTGACAATTTGAGAAGCTCCTGAGGGAAACTGAAAAGACACCAAACAAGCAGACAAACACACAAGAATCTCTGTGGTGCAGAATGAATGACAGTCCCATCCACATATCCTGGAAACCATCAGGCCTGCACAAGCCCGTGAAATCACTATTAGCAGTTAGCGAGCTGCATGCTTACGTAGAAAGCAGATTGTTGCAAACCTGAGATGTATTAAAAGGCCCACTTGTTTGATATGAAATGAAAAAGTTGCTCAAAATAGAGAGTTATCAGTCTAACTCAACAACTGATGCTGAGCATAAAAAAATATCAGCAGAATAGGCAAAATAGTTGGATAGAACCAATCTGAACACATGTAAGCTTTTTATAAATGACGTTGCCAAATTTTCAAATGAGATGGCCAAAAATGATAAAAGACAGGAATTCAAGTATCTACAGCCTTTAGTTTGCCAAGAAGGATGGTTGGAAATCTGTCAGTCCAGTTGGAATTGACATTCAAAGAGGAAAAAAATAAAGCAAACAAACAAAAATACCAATATGTACTACCTACTGTGCAGATAATAATTCAGATTTCAGGATAACAAATCCAAAGACTGAATATAAAACAAAAGATCTTTTTTGCAATGGCTCAACATCTTTATTTTGGAGCGCCAAGTGATGCATTTCCAAGACATATTGGTGGCGATGAGGATCAAAGGAAAGAGCCAAACCAAGTGACATACACATGCAGCATAATAAAAATTCATTGAATCTACTCCAGAGGCCAAAATGGATGATGGCAGCTAGGTCATATTGCATCTGTGCAGATGGGGTCAGGGGTCATGTAAAGTTGTATGAGAAGACAGTGTGCTTTCATGCATCATGTAGCAGATAAAGATTTTTGGGGCTGTGAAAAAGATAGGAGGCTGGGACCAGATCACTGAAAACAACAACAACAAGGAGTCTGCTTGTCTGGAGCCACCATCTGCTCGTTTTTATGCTCAAGTAAAATAAAAAAATAAATAATCAGGTAGAATTCACCACAAGTATATTTCATTATTAAATGATTAAAGACATCATCAGTATTCAATAAATGCATTTAAGCAATCTTTATTATATATTGCAGCTTTTTAATGTGTGTTAATGTAACAAATGACTATATTAAACTCTCTATTATTAATATTATCAGCATAAAAAAATCCAGCAATGGTCAAACAATACTACTTTTACTACTACTTCAGTACCACTGACTATTTTGAAAACTGAATGTACTCTAAATGCAAATGTGTTGGTGAAAGACTGGGAGTAAGAGAGAATACAGCCATCTGAGAAGCTATAAAGCTATTCATTTGTTTCCTTACTTTTTATTCAAATTGCCCTGACCCATTTGTTGTTCGATGCCAGCTATTATTTCATATGATCCACCAACAGGCCAAGAGCGATTATTCCAGAACAAGCGGTACAGACTTGACGTGGGCCCAAAAGCGTTCATATACCTCTCTGGCCTGAGGCTGCAGTTTGTCATAACACAGGGAATTATGTATTATGCCTGCGCCCAGTGATGACATCACAATAGCAGGATGAAATATAAGCTCTGATATGGCTAGCTGATTGCAGAGAGCTGCGAGGGCTTTCATTAAAAACAGCATATCGCTCATAAAAAGATTAGAGCTGGACAGCTGTTTCCTGATAGTATGAGGCTTCTGTAGTGGCTTCATCATAAGCAGGCACACCTGAAAAATATGAAATGCTCCAACTCTTGTGTGCACTGTGTTGTAATGCCGTGCAGGTTTATGGAAGTAAACAAAAATGCTGTACGGAGTAAGTAACGCTGAAAAACTTGTATTAGTGTTTACAGCTTTGCTAATAAAGCACATTTTAGCAGTCAACATGAACGGTATGCAAGCCGGTCATACTTGACTAAAATCATAAATTATTAGACATAATAACTAAGGATGTAATCAGTATTGTCTTAAAGATGCAAACTTAGATCGCAGCAAAAATAAGTTACCAACCCTAACAAATAATCAGTGACAAAACGTAACGGTTGTGTTGTACTCTGTCAGTACATTTACTATAGCAAACTTATATGCTTATTTAGGGTACTTTATTATTATAATAGTACTGCACTAAGAGGCAAAAAATGAACTGGAAACCAGTTTTCAAAGCTCACATGTGATACAGATAATGTTAAAATATCTTGTGACCTGACATTTTAAGTTAATTAAAACACCCAACAGTACATAGTGTAAAGTAGTAGAGGCTGGTTGATACTGTATTTTTAGACTAATGAGAGTTAGAACTTTCCAGGAAATACGGAGCAGTATTCACTTTTGACACAAACATATACATAAATACTTTTGTCTATTAATGATTTTTGACCAAAATATACATGGAATGGGTTACAGCATAAAGAGTAACCATCTGTGCCCAAGCATCGGTTAGCTTGTTTTTCCACTGATTGAATTTGTCTGCACTTAATCAATTTTGTAATAATTAGTCTAATTCGAAAAATTAATAGACTTTTGCAGTTGCCTTTTTTTTTTCTAAATTATCCATCAATATCACTCTTTGCCACTACTCTGTTCTCTACAACCTCCAGTTAGCTGTACATAATAGAACAAATATGTTACGTGGTAGACAAGACAAAAACAGGAAGTGCTGATTGTTTAGGAATAAGGGAGGTGTACAGGTGCCATTTCATATTTGGTGGGAGAGGCCGTAGTATGACGGCCTTGAAAAGCACAAAGCAGCTGGAATCAGTCTCATAAACTTGCACAACATCAAAGGCTCTTTAGCTTGTTTCATCAAAGGTGTCTTCATTGCTCAGCTCTCACTGTCTGCGAGCGCACTGTGAGTGTGTCATTCTTGGTATTAGTTTCAGGAAATCTTGGCATGAAAGAAAAATTTACTCTTACATCCAAGAAAAGTGATATTCCTCTAACACAACTCTGTTTACATAAGGAAATGAAAAATGAAAGAAGGCAGTCACACACTGATCCACGTTCCCATGTGTTTTTCTTAAATAGAAAATATTGCTGCCTTCGTCAGGGGGAAAGTAGTGGAAGATGACATTTAAATACCGGTGTGAGCAGTCAGTACAGTTTGTGACAGGTGTTTTAGATATGAATGTAAAACAGTTTCACATATGTTTTTAGAGCACAATAGGCCAAAAAAGACACACAACACCGGCACCACGCACACTGACTCAGATCAATTTAGGTTCTGCATATGTTGTTCATTCTATGCACTTTGGGGACAAAAGGTTGGTGTTATTACAATGTTCTCCAACTGCAGTGCTCGTTAACAACAGTGATCATTTAAAGAGCATTTGTCACAGTCAGTATTCTCACTTGAGAACAGAGCCATCTCATCCAATTGAATTCTCCAAACCTGTCACCGTACTAATGTACAGTTTGGAAGTACTAATGCGGACAGAGGTTTGTGATGATGATTGTGATTATCACAATTTTCTGACATGATCATTTGGGTAAATTAGAGCATTTGGTGAGCTGAGATGTAATTACAGTCCTTTTCAGACAGATTTCACAATGATCTGAACATACACTATCAACTGAATCATAATAGTTATGCTGCCAGTTACACATCAGGAGTCAGCAAAATATTAAGAAATTTGTCGAACTTGTAACTGTGTGTAAAAATTAATGTTTTAAAACTTGTGAACACTATAAATGTGAACAACAACAAATTCAAGACATGTTTTGTTAAAGAAAAAGGTCTTAAACTGACTTGGATGTCAAAAACAAAAATCTTCTAAAGTTTCTTTTTACTCCTGTGTGCAAATACATAATGTACAGTACAGGCCAAAAGTTTGGACACATTCAATTCATTCAATGTTGTTTTCTTTATTTTCATCACCATTTACATTGGTAGATTCTCACTGAAGTGAGAACGAATGAACACATGTGGAGTTATGTACTTAACAAAAAAAGGTGAAATAACTGAAAGCATCTTTTATATTCTAGTTTCTTCAAAATAGCCACCCTTTGCTCTGATTACTGCTTTGCACACTCTTGGCATTCTCTCGATGAGCTTCAAGAGGTAGTCACCTGAAATAGTTTTCCGACGGTCTTGAAGGAGTTCCCAGAGGTGTTTAGCATTTGTTGGCCCCTTTGCCTTCACTCTGCGGTCCAGCTCACCCCAAAACACATTGAATGAGTGTCCAAACTTTTGGCCTGTACTGTATATCTGCAAGAAGAGTCCTGCCAACTGTACTTCCTTCCAAGTAGCTTCATCAGTCTACTTGGATGAGTATTGAAAATGTGTTGACTGAACAATCTTCAAAGATATACATCATAGGTGTCAAACTCAAGGCCCGCAGGCCAAGTCTGGCCCATCCCCTCATTTCATGTGGTCCGTGAGAGCTTACAATTTATTTTTATCGTTATTATAAATGTTACTTTCGGACTGCTGCTCTATTTCCATTGTACCATATTAACATACAGAACAACTATATTGTTTAAAATACTTCAAATATGTTTAAATATGCCGCAGTTATGATTGATGAGAGCTGGTGGTGGGAGAAGGACAAGCACGTAATCTCTGTCCCCAACAATACATATAAATTCTGTCTGTCATGATGTGTCACTGTTTTTCTTCAAATGCTAAACAAATGTTCTCCTCTCTGTTAAACTGGACCCAGAACGTCCTGATTGTTCACTGACCTACTGCTTCATCACGATCATTACATGTGAACAGCCGTGCGTGCAGCTCACAAGTATTTGACTGTTTGCACCATGCATCACAGACAATTAATCACAGGTCTCCACGGGTGAATGTTTTTAGAAATTACAGCGTCATATGTGATATTTAAAATCTGTGTTTACTGCACCCGAGCAGAAGTAGAGCAGGATACAGGGCGACGCTTCCTCGTGGAAAAAAAAAAAGATCTGCGCTCTGTCCGGTGTCTGTGTGCTCTCACTGTCCTGGCACAGCATTGTCACGAAGACTTGCAAATACAAATTTACCGGTTCATTATTTTTTTCAAAGCTCTTCTCAAATGTGAGGACCCCAGGTGCAGCAGTTTTCTGGCCCTGCCAAAGTGCTGCCCTGTGCAACTGCCTACTTTGCTCATACGGACGCATCAGCCACTGTCACAATTACAAGTGGCCCTTTGACATCAACCGTAATGATAATGTGGCTCGCAATGAAATTAAGACCCATATTACTCACTCACAAAATAAACATTGAAAAAGAAAAAGATGTTGATTGACGTGAAAGAAACGTCAATGCTAAGGAAAGTAACAATGATCAGCTGAAAACTCCAGGCAATATGTAAAGGATATAGGCATAAGGACATGTGCATGTACACTATTGTTGAAAATGTGTGATTTTGACAAATAATCTGACTCTGAACATGAGATATACAATAACAAGTCAGACACATTTCAATGAATAATGCATCCAAGCAGTGTGATAAGGCGAGGCAGCACACTGACACAGTACTGTGTCCATTGTGCATTATTGTCAGTTAACTTGTGTCAATGCACATTATTTATTGTGTCACACAATGACACAATAAATAGTAATAATAACATAATACAGGTTTTTAAATGTTACAAGTAAAGGTCCTACATTCAAATATTTTCTAAAGTACAGCATTAGTAGTAGCATTAAAGGACCTTAAAAGGACATTAAAAGACTAGACTAGTTTTTGAACATACGGTGGAGGGATTGCCCTGTGTACTGATACCCTAAATGTCAAAACAGGCCACTGAGTGGTTTCTTTCTGTGCCTGCTTTGTCTAGAACCCTGTGGTATAATGCTGCTTTGTTTTTTTACTTTGGCCCCAACGATACATCACTCTGGGGCATGCAGACACAGTATCTATGTGAGCCGCTTCCCTCACGCTGGTCCACCCTAAGCCTCAAACGTACCTGTTGTGTGCAAGGAAGATTAGTTTGTTCTGGTAACAGCAAACTTCTTGTGTTGTTCATAAGGTAGCAACCATTTAAAATATGTGCTCCGACATTCATTTGTTTGGAGGGGTGTTCCGGTACGTTTGAGTTACTGTTAAAATATTATTACATTTAGTTAAAAAATAATATCTAAATATCAAATATCTATCAAGTAAACAAATTGACAGATTTTGAGTCTACAGCCCTATATATTTACATTAACGCAAATGCACAAAATGTCTGTGTACATAGTGGAAAACTGACCTAAACTGAGAACAACGATGAAGCACAAAAGAGCAGAAAGTGAGAGAAGGAGAAGGAGAAGGAACATAGACAAAAGAGAGATGTGGCCATTACAGATGCACTCATCAGCAGGGCAACGGGGGTTGAAAAAAAAAGAAAGAAGAAAGTTCCCTCTGGAAGACAATAGCTTTGGACAGGCACACAATAGCTTCATTAGAGGGTTCACATTATCAGTTCATGGGAGATAGAGGGAAAATATCAGAGCGGACACATTCGAACGATGCCCATTGCCAAAGCCTTCCAGCTTGCAGAGAATGAGCCTCAGCTGTGACGAAACCTGATTTTTTTTGTTCTTCTTTGTAATCTGATGCTCCTGAAGTTGGCAGTGATGGTATATAAATGAAATGGTCAAATAGGTAGAGTGTGAGGGGGAAAAGGGGGTAGAGAGGGAGATTAATGGTTACTTTACGACCATGTTCATTCCATTGTAATACCAGCCTCCATCACTGTGCTCTTATCAAATCCCTTTCAAAGCTCTGATAGAAGGTTACAGGTTGTAAACAACATGGCAAAAAGTGGGCTGGTTTGTGAGAAGGAGTTAAGTTGCAGAAATAAAACCAATTTCCAAACAAAATAACCATCCTGTCTGTTTTTGTTCTTCATGGGATTTATGCCTTCATGAATCTCAAATGTCATTTCCTACCCAAAAAGAGATATAAAGAAGAAAATCAAGACACATAGCAGACCTTTGCTAGCTGTCAAATATTAAACATGAAGAACAATAACACCAGTAGGAAACCCACACGTCGCTCAACATTAGCACTGGACGTGAACTCTTTGTAAGATGTGCACCAACCAGGCTATTGATCAGACCGATCAATCATTGCTTGCTGGTGAGCAGGCATTTAAGTGCTCACACTTGTTCACCAGCATCAGGGGAGCTGTCATATAACACTTAAAATCAATTAGTGAAATTACCCCCTTAACCCCAGTGTGGCTCTCTGGACTGTACTCAAATCCAGAGATGATTAACAGAAAGAAGGAAAGCATTTGAAATTCTATGGGGCTGAAGAAAGAGGGAAAAAATCTACAGATTTCCTTCCGACTGAATTTTATAATGTACACAGTGGGGACAGGAAATAGAAGGTTAAGTGGATGACATGCTAAATGCAGTGCTAGAGTCAACTGTGAATTCTGCAATTAGATGCACTGATAACTCAGGTGTATGCACAAAAAGAATTAACCCAGGAGGCGTCTCCTCCAACTGCATCAGCAGGCAAGGTTGTTTATGATGACCACACTGGATTACAGGGTTAAACGCCATTTGTCATGCACAGTTTAAACCTCTTCTGGAAGGTAATGATTTTGCTGAACCTGTTTGTGAACGTGGAAAATTGCCCAAATCTAGATAGAAGGATTTCACACAGTGTCACACAACCAGCACACTTCAGTCGGAGTATGGTGGCACATTAAGGGTTATGTCACAATGGTATCTCAAAAACACGTGCCATTGCTTCACAGTATTAACACTGAATGACATTTCAAAACAAACAAAAAAAACTCCAAGTGTGAATTCAGGTCGGTGGAGAGATATCAGTGCTCTGTCTACCCCCGAATATTCCTCAGTTGCCTGCCCACGTATATTCCGACACTCTGACTTCCTCTGACCTTTTCCATGATTTTGTACTTTCTATATACATATATACTGTGTATATGTGTCTAATGTGCATAACTTCCCCTTCAGCAGGAAAAATCCTACAAGGTTGCAGCCCCTCCATGGATGTGCCCATGTCATAGAGGAAAAGTATTCTAATTTCAGCCAAGTTCACTCTCACCTGGTAATAAATCTTGTCTGGTGACAAAAATAGATGTCCAATTAAAAGAGAAATTGACACAAAAAGAAATAAATGAAGAAAGAGTGCCACTTCAAGGACAAAATGCCCTGTAATGAAAAGGATAAATAACTGTGATATAAACAGTGATATAAGTTATTTTTCAGACAATGAATACATGAAAAAACAGTAGCACATCAGAGAAGAACTTTTCTGCAAGTTGTTAAATCCCAAATTCAGGATAAGCGAGGTGCAGGTAAACACATATTTCTGTGTACCTTTGTCATGAAATATTCAGAACTCTTTTCCTCCTCAAAATGCTGAAATGTATGTATAATCAGTCTTATCCAAATAAACATTCCTGAGATTAAACGTTTTGCACATTAGTTAACAAACCTGCATTTGAAATCTGCTTTTACCTCACAGGTTCATACCCGCTCTCTCACCTCTGGACTACACATTTGAGTCTTTATTTGCAGGCAAGTTACCATTTAAGTGTGTCAGTACTGGAAGATACGCATAAGGAATGGTGAAAATACATTAAATGTTGTACGTCACTCTCTGAAATTTGTGAGAAACTTCGTGCAAACTACCCATTAACAGAGGTCATGTGTTTACAGACACTTTAAACACTCACACACACACACACACACACCATGTTGAAAACTAATCTCATTTACTACTGTGTTATGGATTATATAGAAAATGTCGAAAATAATGTATACTATTTAGAAAAGACACTGCAAAGAAAGATCAAGAAAAAAATCACAAGATTGCGTTGTGTTAATATGCTGAAAAAAGCTTGTCACTTTTTATTAGAAATCAGTCAAACAGAAGTTCTTGTAAATAGTAAATATCTGCTACTTTATTTTCAGCTGCAGATTAATACACATCAACACATATTTTAATATATAAAGACATTTTTGAGCAGCAGGACCGTGTATGTGAGTCAGATCCAAAATAAACATGTCGCACACTGCAACTTTGTGCCTATTCGTATGTTTTTAACAGCTTTGGATATTGAGGATATAATTTTGCTCATCTGACAATAGAAACACACAAGTGTTCAAGTGAACATTTACAGTCCACTGATCTCATGCTGCTTAAGAGACTGAAGTAAAACACCTACCGTGCAAGTTAGTCCTAAGTGGAACTCCTAAAATGATCCAATCAGTGGAGTTTATCATTCAGACAGCCTAATGCAGCAATGCTTTAGCCATTTACTGTTTCTGTCATTGGTGATCTTCATCGGGTTATAAATGGAGCCGTCATGACAATGCTATGAAGGATCACGCTAACCTCCATTTACCAATCTCTTCTTCAAATCCCATAGGGTGGAGCTTTGATTACTCCCGCAATTAGTGATGTCAACCTGCTGTATGAATTAAGTATTCAGGATTGTGTTTTCAAACCAATTAGCCTACTCTCTTGCTGTGACTTGTTGATTAATTATAGATATTTAGTCAGGAAAGGAGTCATTAATTAATAATCAAAATTGAATTATGTGGCATAATTAACCACAAAACTTTTCTATTTTTTTTTCCATCTCAGTATGTTTTCATTTATATAACCTCAGACTGTTTGTGACACGTGACAGAACCGAGACGAATATGTGACCTTGGCCTATGTGAAAAGGCGCTGGAAGCATTAACAACGTGCTAATAGCATCTGTGGAAGTGTTTGCTGTACTGTCAGCAAGTTGCTGTAAGTGCTCAATGTTAACACACACACACACACACACACTCAAATCCAAAATCAATGGGCTTTTAGAAACCTGTTGTACTGATGCACTTGCAGACTCTATTCATCACTTGTTTATAGCCACATGCTATGAAGTGAGGTAATGGCATTTATGGGTATTTATAAGTGACATGTTCAGTCCTTAAATAATATTTATTGTGTCTGCCACTCTGAAGCTATTGTAGCCAATGTCCTTGCTCAGATGATATAACAGATATCCTGTCATATATTGAAGGGAAGGTATGATTTATTGCAAGGTCAAAAAGGTTACCATACCGCCTTAGTAGCAAAATAACTGTATGTATCATCAGTTTTTGTTACAACAACATGTCGAGAGTTACTTCACTGTGTAATTATCATTGACTGACGGGCTATTACATACAACATTTGTGACTGAAATGCTCTTATACATTGATGCTGATCATTCTCTGTTTGTTGCTAGGCAGATTTCCTGTTATCGCCTGGCTAACGTTTGAAAAAGGATTAATTTTACGAATAAAAAGTGGTTCCATTGGTCCACGTAAATATTTGTCAACATTGATGCTGTATAGAAAAAATAAAGCAGACAGCTGGTAAAACAAGTGTGAAACAAGGTCTAAACATTTCTTCTGCATCTGCGATAAAAGAGCTGCACTGGTAACTGCACTTTTAGCAGATTCCAACTTTGTGATTGATGTAGTTGGTGTAGTTCCACACCATCAGCATAATGTTTTAAGGGAAACATAAGGGAAAAAAGACTGTAGCATTAGTTGCAGTTGTGCTCAATTTCTGTGTGTATTGATGCATTTCATAGCACATTTCAGTAACCAAAGAGACTGTGATGAGATAAGGAGATTACCGCACTTATCATAATCACCATTGAACGGTTCAGAATTTGCATGAACATACAGTTTATTGCTCTGGGATAAGGCTTACAGTAGCAGTGTAGCATATTTGCTCATAACCACAGGTAAATCTGAATGACAGCTGTAAAATTGTAGCAGCTAATGGAATGCTAAATTCACTGAGGATGCCTGGAGAAATGCAGATTCACCAAGATCCTTTACCTAATAAATTAAACGGATATCTGATAAAGCTTAGCACATGTGCACAAAGAAAACACCCCTAACTTGATATTCAGCCTGCCTGTAATGTAAAAAAGTAATGGCAATTGACATTATGCTGATATGTTTGAAACAGCATCTAACTCTGTGACTCTGCTGTGAATCTGCTGTCTTAAGCCACACAAATTAAAAAGCAACCACTCAACTTTCATGGTTTCTACATGACTTCGATAAGTAATGTCATTAATTTAACACTAAAATACAATAAAGTGGCCACAACAAAGAGCACTGTATGTTATTAGTTTCATTAATTTATACTTCTACAATGTGAGAAATCACAAAAATGTAAACTTTACCTATGTACGTAGCAAAAGCAGTAAAATAATAGACTTTAATTACCTCAGACTACATCATGTCTTTTGCAATAGGAGATATTGTATTTCTTCACTCATGTCTTTTCCCTTTCTTGTGCATAAAATGGCCACAAATCACACACACATGTGCCCATAAAGCACAATAATTCCTGAAAAGACCTAGTTTGGTCTTTGAAACTGTCTGAGAGAGATATACTCTCTCTGTAATGAAAATGTTCGGTCAAGCCAATTAAAGCGGAGCCATTTTGCCTTTGTGTCCTCTCTTCCTCTGCAATTAATTAAATGTGGTTATAAAAGGAATATTCTTGTGGTCTGAATGCCTGCAACAGACCTCCACTGGTCATGTACTAAGGTTGAATTACTAAGTTGTCAATGGGGCTATTATATGAGAGTTAGGTTTGAGCTTGCCCTCTTTATAAAATGCTATTGTATGATACGATTATGGATATTGCACGAAAATGACTTACTCCAATGAATGTTACAAGCTGTGGACATGAATAGTATTGAAATGTAGTCACATTTTCTCCCATTAATTCAGACTGTACTTTCTACACAGTGCTTAATACTTTTTCTTTCATTAATCAGTCTTGTGTTCACTTTTTGTTTCTCTTACTCCGTTTCTTGTCTGGTGATTAAATGATTTAATCTATCCAACAGAACTCCAGTAAGGTTAGGTTTTAACTGTTGTTTATCAGACTTGCACGTTATAAGATGCTTTAGATTGTAATGCAGTTTTATGGGCATTTAAAAATATTGATTGTGTTGTGATCCAGGATATTTTTTCAAGCAATATTTTCTTTCTTGCATCTTGTGGACTATTACGTGGCGATTTTCATAAACTTTGATTCAAACCTGCTTGTTTTGAGTCTCCACAACATAACTGCTTCTGGAAATTATAACAAGCTGCCAAATGCCCATAATTTAAGCATAGCTTAAATAAAAGCTTAAATTCAAGTGCCCATAAAAGAGCTGCACTGACTTTTGTTTTATGGCTAATATTAAGTAAGCATTACTTATATATTATTATATAGTAATGAAACGCTGATAAATATTTGTGACACTGGGACAAAACATGTACTAACTTTTGTTCAGTCTTTCAGATCATAACCTAAAATTGTTGGATAAGCCAAGCTAAAGTCCTGCGTCCTAAGTTCTACTAACTGGGTGCTATTAAACCAGTTAAATCTGTTGTGTCACAAACAATACTTTTACATTTATTTAAATGTGAGCGATCTCTGATGACAAAACTTCATCTTAGATGGCACGTACCAATAACATCAACTCTAGAGTCCCTTTTGGATTGTACTGTCTGTAAAGAGTCAAACACTTACCTGCATTTAAAAGGATTTGACATTATTACTACTTATCTACAAAACTAACATAAAATAACATTATGTCACCAAAAGAAATCAAGTGCCAACTGTAAGATTATTACTTTAGTAAGTTTTTTGTCTTTAGAAATTTAAGTAGCAGTGTTTATAATGGTTGCACAAGTCATGGCCCCATGTAGTTTCTTTATAGCCTAACAATGGCTTTTTACTTCACTACTCAGGTTTCAAAAATCATAAGAGTGGGGTTTGATTATGAATATTATTGTTTGTTGCACAGTTTCGTCAGCAATCCAAAAAGTGAGTATTGTATATTTCATTGTGTGCAATAAGAATATACATTAAGGAATGTCCTTGAATGTGGTTATGTCACGTTCAGTGTGGCGGGTTAGTCATCCGTTCCAGGGAGATGGAGTGCCTGGTCATGGACCATTGACATTTTAGGCTCTTGTCACCAGGTCTATCCAGTTGTGTTTACTGTACCTTTTATTTGACACAACTAATGTATATAGAGCAAGGAGGGCTTATTTGGCACTAAAACCGCTGGGAATTCACCTACAGACTGTCCTAGTACAAGTGCCTTCAGGCACAGAGGAAAAAATAGAAGCATCTATTTTAATTGTATACAATCTTAATTTGGCTTTAGAAGGTTTTTGTCGTTCTCCATACAGTACTGCTGACACTAACTTATCACCTTTTTATTTTAATAATAAGCATCAGGTGCCCAGCATGGACAGCAGCGCAGGTCTTCTAGTCCTGCCACAGGGCTACTTATTATTATTAACATCATTTGTCTGGATCTCTTGCTGGTTCAACAGACACTGTGAGGATGACATGTTAATAAATGACCCTGGGTACCTCTTTGGCATAGGCCTGTTCCTCATCTGCCCTCTCAGTCTCATCAGCAATACATGTGCACACGTGCACAGACACACATACATCCAATCCCCAACAGGGACAGGAGGTGGTGATTTGTTTTCCTGAAGGTCCCTACTCTGTCTATTGTTGTTTGCACTGAAGGGGACAAATTCAATTCATTCTTATGACAAGAAAGCAGTGATACAGAAGAATAAAGAGAGGAAGAGGGAAGGAGGAATGAGAGAGGAGTTAAGAGGCAGGGAGATAAGAAGATGTGGCTGTCCAGGAGGAAACAAACAGATGAAGGAAAAAAAGGCAAAACTTGCTGAATGTTACAATATGAAACAAAGTAGAGCATAATGGCTGAGCTGTCGTGCTTAAGGGAGCTGAAGGCTGCAGCTGTGTAAAAGGTGAACCTGTATTCTTGGTCTAGGAGTCATGTCTGATGATAATGCAGTAACAAAAAATCTTGTGCTGATTAAAAGTGCAACAATTAATACTGCACCTGGACTGACAGTCAACTCCCATGACCACGAAAATCAAATATGATCGACTTCAGAAGGGATGAAATCATAGGGCATCTTTGACTTTCAGCCTAAGTAGTGTGATGTACTTGTAGACCAATCCTGATTCACTCAACAAAAAGCGAATAGGAATTTTCAGTTTATTTTGTTATTGTTAGGCTATAAAGAAACTACAGCAGTCACATGATTTCAGTACTGTGACCACTTGTAATTTGATTTATGCTTACCTCTTCTACAAAAGCTCTTTCTTTTAACGTGACCTGACCTAGCTAGTGATCATGGCTGCAAATGACACATCATATATTAAATGTGAAAAGTACTAATGGGAGTTTCTGTGTTTGGCATGATGCTATTTAATGTTCCCAACAACATTTGTAGTTAAATTTAGCCACAAATGCATTTTTTAAGACTTGAGAAAAGCACAGAATCACAATTGGGCACTTACTGGTGTATTCTATGTCATACAATAAAACCTTAAATCTCTTGTTAACCACAGACCTTATTTCAGGTGTCCAACCAAAAACCCACTCAAGACACTCACTGCCTTTGGAAAGAGGGAATCAAGAGTGCAAAAATGCTAACTCATTTCTGGGTTTTAGGATGCTATTTCAAGAGCTTTCAACACTAAGTTACAGCCTTCCTTAACCAACGGAAATTGCTGAGTTATGTCAGAGATAGCTATTTGGGAAAGAAAAGCCTGTAAGTAGAATCTTTAACGCTTAGACTCGGGTCTGAGATTCCTGTCATTTTCTGTGTTTACTAAAACAACAAAGGAGTCAGTTCATACTTTTTTGACATGAGATTCTTTGGCCTTACTACATTTTCTGTAGTAAGTAATGGGGTAAAAAACTAATTTTGAAGCGCATACGGGCCAAATAAAATAACTACTGTACATGTACTCCAAAAGAAAAATATAAGTGTGACGTTTTTTGAAAAACAAAAGCTTTTGTTCACTTATGATGGTAAAATTCTTTACAGCACACATCTCTCTTCTTAGTAAATATTCTGTGTGAAGCTATTCTGTTTGTTGTTCTGTTTGAGTTAAGCAGTGCAATAGTTATCTATGCATTACTTGTCAAGTTGTGATCATCAGGAAATACATCCCCCAAACAAACATTACGTACATCACCTTTAAACCTACCTGCAAACCCTCCCTTTCTAAATTTCCCCACGATGCGTCCCCTACGAACATTAATAATGCCATGCTCATATTCAAATGTTCTGTCAAGAGCTAAAGAAAGATTGAGTGGCTTTGCCATTGTAAGGCTAAGATTGAAGACATGTCCCATTGACATTGTTAAAAGTTTATGAAAATATATGAATCCTCAAATGTCACTGGCTGTTGGAGCTTCCAACTCTTGAACGGTTTCAGGACAAAATCAGTCTTTTAATCAAAATGATTGAATACTAGCAGGTCAGATTCAGTTATGTGGATAAAACAAGCAGGTGAAAGTCAGATGTATGTGGTATGGGTGAGTTTCTGATGATGGTGGTGCATGGAGGAGCGGTAGGGTCATCTGACAGATCTCGGCACACACATGCTACACAAAGAGATGTCTGATTGTGCTCATGGTCTGTGAGCACATGTAGGGACCACATTTTAACATGATACGACTCTGACAGAGAGTCGACGCTCTGTCAAATGAAGACGCGGTGTCTCATCTGCATGCGAAGCCTTGTGTACCTTACACACATCACATACGTTCAACCTGTCATCCTGAAGGACATGATATCCATTCATTAAGATGTTCATATACAAAAAAAAGGTTTGGATTAGCTGTCCCCTGTTGCTGTAATAGATAGCAAACATACTGAACAGTGTTTCCTTTATCCATCACATCATTGTGGTTGTGGAGGATTCCAGGACAAAGAATTTAAAAATGATTTTATCTAATTAACCCTGAAGATAAAGACCTATTAGTACTTGCCTCAGCTTTTATAATGACCAGACGTATTACAGTTTTGTCATAAGGTGAGGTTATTTAAATATTATCATTTAAAGTTCTTGCACTGAAATTGCCACAGTTCATCAGTTAAAGCTGTTGTTCCGGTGGACATAGATCAAAACAACAACCTCACAGTCCTAAGAGGTCAATCCTTTAGTAAATGGCTACTGTAGGACTAAACAGGATTTATTTATTACCTATACTAACTGAAAAACCTAAACCTAAGTCACATGGTGACTACAGTTATACCACTGGCTGTATGATGATGATATTTTGTAGTTAAAAACAAATACTAAAATATGAACAATCTCTTAATCATACTACAACAATATTTGCAGAGGAAATGTGTTGCTCTAGCTTTAATCTAAATTGTACTGCCATGTATTATAATATTTATTTAATTAAAATATCATGTGCCTGCATAGCCTATTTTTATAAACTCTGTCTCTGGAGACATACAGTAGAAAGTACAAGCGTGTCTAAATTCTGAAGTTACCAGGTGGACGTATCATTGCTGGCAGTCTGTTGGGAGCTCTTAATACGGAGCTCTACTGTGGGACTGGGAGAATGATTGAGTGCCGTGGGCCTACAGCAGTCGTCCCGTCTGTTTTGTTGCCACTCTATTCCATCATCGGCACATTTGCCCTTAAGGGAGTCTCCGGAGAAAACGGGTGCTGACCTTGTGCACCTGTGCTTCTCTTGAAGCTGGGGGAGACTCACTAACCTAAGAGGTTGCTGTCCCTGTCCTCTACCCATTTGGTCTTTTAATTGGGATTATATTGTAGAGCAAGGACAAAATGTTGAATTAGCTTACTCTACATTTAAAAATGTTCCACCTCTTAGTCACCTTTTGTGTTAATAGGAGGGAGTTAAAAAATAGACATGGGAGGCTTTCCATTCATATTAAAAAAGCTACTGCATCCTTTTAAAGCTTCATTGTGCCCGTTTCATCACACTCCTTTTCAAGCTTTCATTATAGTGTGGGTGTTCTTGATGAGTGGTGAACTGGAAATTATCCAGCGCTGCAGCATCAACATGGACTGACAGTCCTATATGGCCTGTCACTCAGTGCAGACTGATAAATTACTTTGCTGTCAATCTAGCCATCAACTTAAACAAATTGCAAGAGTAAGCTACAACAAACAGGAAGATGAAAAAATAAGTCCCTATTTCATCACAATAGGATGTATACTGTACATCAAATGGCTGATGCATTTTTTTTTTGCACTAAACGTCTTTACAACTATCCTCATTTGCATGCAATGCTACTCAACCATCCCAATTAGAGGGACAAAGACGGGAGTAATTGCAGATTAAAAACTAGAATGCTATATGTAATCACATGGATCAAAACACAATTAAAACTTCATCTCAACCTGTTATGGCTCGCTGATGAGCCCAACCCCCCTTCCTGATCTTAATACTTTAAATCATATAAGGGAGGGTCGTTTGCCGACGGACAGATGAAAACACCTCTTGTGCCCAACAGTAAATTAATCGCACCAATTATTCACCACCAAGAGACATTTAATGCAACCCTTTGGAGAAACGAAAGCCGGGCACTCAAATCCTCTCATTTGTAATTGGCTGTCTACTTCAATAATTGATTGGAACAAATGTGAAATGGATGAGAGGGTCTAAGTGTTCTCCATCACATGCTTTCTGGTTCAGCAAGTTCACAGGCGACTGCTCAAAAAGGAGTCCCACTGCACAGATTTAGCTGATTTTTACATCATCTGATTGCTATATATGTAAGTGGAGATAGCAGTTTGAGACATTTATATGAGGACTTGTGTCAAAGGACAGTTTGTCCTAATGTACACAAGTAATGTTGTAGTTTCTAGATTCAAATATGACCAATGTCTAGACAATAAAACAGTCCTAAAAGCTATAGAGTCGATACAAATTCTGTACTCTCATTGACACAGTTTTGTGCAGTCCCCTTTGCAGTATAAGTAAATATACATAACTTCTAAAAGTAACAGGGAGTGAAGGTTTAAATTCTAAAGCAATTGCTGTTGAACAGTTAAGCATAACTTCTATCTATCTATCCTCCTTCTGACAGGGAGAAAAAAAGGGCAAAGTTAGTCCTAATTACAAATATTTCATGGTTTTAAAAAGAAGACAAAGAAGAAGAGGAAAAAGAAGACGAAGAAGACGACGAGGAAGAGGAAGAATACCAAGAGTACAAAGAAGACGAGAAAAATGAAGAAGAAGGTGCCAAGGATTTGGGGTTCAGTGTCTTGTCCAATGACACTTAAACGTGGCCAAGAACTGAGGGCAACTGGGAGTTGAACCGCCAACCCTGGGATTCATTTTAGATTGCACTATCAACTGATCCACTGTTTGTACTATGTACTTTAAAAAGCTGTGTTTAAAGTAGCTATATATATATATATATATATACT
>JAUYWH010000003.1:8783524-8856373 GCA_034779795.1 Ctenopoma multispine | reverse complement strand
TGTGTGTGTGTGTGTGTGTGTGTGTGTGTGTGTGTGTGTGTGTGTGTGTGTGTGTGTGTGTGTGTGTGTCTGAGAGGCAGAGAGAGTTGGATGGTCCATAACAGCTTGACTAGAGTTGGGTTGCAGCAAGGCTGGTGTCACATTATCAAATGAAGTCATGTTGAAGGGAGAGAAGTGTATGTCAAACTCATTTTTCTCTCTATCTAAAGCTGTCTAGACCTATGTTGTGTGCAGTGACACTCAAACAGCACTAAATGTGTGCTGATGCCCTGAGTGTTGATGTGTTATGCCATTTGCCGTTTGCCTCATTCATAACTTATGATATTACTCATGGTAATGGTGCAGGCCCTTTTGCCAAACATAATGAAACTTGATCAGTAAAAAGAATCTCAAAGTTGCCTGTCATTTCTGTCTCAGTGAATAAACCTAAGTAAGTTCCAAATCAAATGTTTAAATTCCTTGATCTTATTACAAAAGCGCAACTTTTTTTTGAGGCACATTTCAAAGGATAAATGGGTTCTAGCTATAAAATGTTAATCAATAAACTTCAAATTGAATTAACTGTTCATCACAATATGTGTTTTTCTGTAGGAGGCTGATTTTTGGGTAAAATCTTGATAAACAAGAAGGTCACAGAAAAAAGTTACGGTTTTAAAATTCCCATTTGCACCGCGTCAAAGTTTCTGAATTAAACACATGCTTTACTGATAAATCTATGTCACTAAACCATGCAGCCAGTTGAAGACTACCACTGTCTGTCAGATTAGCATGTGACAAAGCATAAAGATAAAAAAAAAAACTTAAACATGACACACTGCAAAGTAACATAAATAATAAATAAAGAGCTGTGAAAAAAAAAGCTGCTACATTTTCTACTATGGACACACAATGGCCTCTGTCACTTTTAATAGCTGGGAATCAACAATAACCAATTACCCTGAAGTACGTCTTTGACTCTTAGTGATGTTGTAGTGTAAATATGAACATAATGACCTGTTTAGAGCATGTAAACTTTCTCAAATTCTGCCATCATCCATCTCATATTTCCACTCGTGCGGAAGTTAAAAGAAATAAGTTCTAGAAACTAATATGTTCTTTCATGGATGAAGTATATTACTTTTTTTAAATTCTCACGTTTTACTATATCTGTACATGGCACCTTATTGTGAAAGCAAATGGAAAGATGTGAGAGGTAAACAAAATTATAACAAACAATGTTTAAAGTACAATAAGAGGAGCGAAAACACTTAAAAGTTAGATTGTGGTCACAGATTAATGTTAATTTCACATCTATGACAAGGTGTGAACTTTCTGCATGAGAATGAGATGCAACCTTCGACCACCCACTGCAACACACCTTTACTTTCTTAGGAAATTGGGAAACTGGGAAGAGCAATTACACACAAAGAGCTAATTTTGTACTGTGCAATTTTTCACATCACATAATCAGATTGGCTGTAGCACACTTTAAGAATCACAAAGGCAAATTAGGGTTTTGTAGTTTATGTAATTCCACCAAAAACATCCAGTGTGTGACATAGTTATACAGCCATCACACATTTTAGCTATGGCCAACATTGGTGAGCAGCAGCATCTTCACCACACTGCAAAGCTATTTTGTCTTTAAGCAATAGGTTGTATTTCATTGCTTATGTAGTATTACAGTTACTTTGATGTTGACCTCACTGTAGCTGTTTATGTTTACAAGCTCCTTCACGAACACAATTTTACAACATGCTTTATTTACTGCAGCTACAGAGGGTTTAATGTATGTTGCCTCATAAAAAAAACACACAATAAAAGGAGCTGCACATTTACTATTACTCTCTGGTGGCTATTCAGTCTTGTCACTAGGTACAGACGCCCAGACAACAAACAACCATTTAAGCTGTATGTTTTATAATACAGTGGTGATGCCTAAAATGTATTCTTTGTTGTCCCTTATTGATGCTAAATTTTATTTTTGGGTGCGTTGGATCATAAATAAAATGATACTGCACACTCAACACACACTACATAAACAGACTCCACACTGTGCTATTCCTGCATGGGCTATGTTATACCTATAACATGTAGTAGGCTATGTTAATATCAGGGCACAAAAAGGGTACAGTGCACTGGGCAGGGTTTAAACCAGAGATGTAGATAAATGCACATTAAGTTTTTTATTGATTATTATTTAAAAAATAATAATGGATAACATGTATCTATGGCACTGTAACAAGTTAAAGTTTAATTTGACAGACCCAAGATAACGTAAATGCCAAGGCCTTGTTTCTGTGGAGAAAGCATGTGTTCTTCTTATTGACGGAGCAGTTTAATCATTCATCAAAGATCTGTCACACAAAAACTTTTCTGTGTATATCCAAATGATGTTTTTGAATGAGCTCTTTGTCAAAAAGTGTTAGAAACATCTCTGTACCCACATGTCTACATGTCTCTGTCTGTATGTTATCTCCTGGAAACTTCTAACCAGTTAGGACATGTCTGGAGCTCTCCTCACATTTCAGGGGAAATAAAGCTTAAGGCTTATTTCCTAAATTGGGAATATTTGATAACTTGATCTTACATCTAGACTGAAAAGTAGAACCAAATTTTAGGAGTGATTTCCTAATTTGACACATTTGATAAATATCAACGCAAAGTATTATAATCTAAATATTGTTTTTGTAGCATTTTGATTTTCATCATTATTCTGTTGTAAGGTTCTTAGCGTTGCTTTAGTATGCAGACTTGTAAGATCACAGCTATACAAAACGGCACTAGTTCATTCCAAACCATAGCTGTTCTTACAGTTTGATTAATGCTGACAAAATCCCTAAAAAGACAACTGTCATCACTATTTTATCTGCTTGAAAAATGTCAACCATCAGCACTATTGGGAGATCCAGTAAAGTGAAAATCCCTCATTCTTTGCTAATGAAAATTTCCATTTCCTATGATTTGGGAGTTCTTGATGCAGGATAGCCTATGCTTTTATCCCAGGTAGAGGTTTAATTTGAAGCGAGGAATAGAAATTAAAAAAACCAGCCTACGTCTACCTGTCAATCAATCGTTTGCTCATATGCGAAGCTCTCCCGCTTACGCACTGACAAGAGTGAGCCTATTTGATCTGGGCTTTTGAAAAAGGAATAAGCCTGGGTGGTCATCAGAAATCATTTGTGTTTCACCAGGTCATTCAAGTGCTATCTTGACAAGATACGATCATACATCAGTTAATACAATATTAATATCAGTAATCTTTTATTATTGTAATTCTGATTTCATTCAACTAAAACTTGTTAAATAACTTTCACTCATAGACAGAAAGTTGAGTGCTTAGGCTGTCCATAAACTAAAATGTGACATAGTGGGAGTTGTGTTTGAAAGCAAAAATGTCCTCTGTTATTACTAGATTTACTATAAATAGGAATACAGCATATGGCAGTGTAGTGTAAAAGCAAATCCACTGATAACTTTCAATAAGAGCAATTGGTATGTTTTTAAGACAAACCATCACCAAAACAGCGGAATAGAACTTTTAAATATAGTTTATACAATACACATACAGACAACCAGTCAAAACCGATTGCACTGAACCTCCAAACTCACAATTCCTAATTTTATTATAATGAGAGAATGAAACTCTAATGAGTAACTTTTAGCTTAAATGCAAAACTCCCCATAAAGTGTCACACTAAGGTAAAGTCTGTGGAGAGGGAACATCCTTCGAGATCACTAGCACACATCTAACTTAGAAGTGGAATTACTGTAATCGTCATAGTCATGAATCATGCATAAAAGGAGTCAGTCAACATCAGTATCATAAAGAATGGAAACACTGAGATACATCACTTAGGTCGAGTGAGTTCACTGCATCTATTAACTAAGAAAGGATGAGGAGTCCTTTCGCAAAAGAAAAAGAGAAAAAAGAAAAACATTTTTCTATTTCTGTCAATTCATGAAAATCTGTGCATGTAAAACTAAAATTAACATAAGATTCTCAACACCGAGTTAGGTTAACTCGACGTCTTTCTTGTTAAATTAAAACATTTTAATATTTATCCAAGTAACTTCTCCTACCCCCATAAAGTAGGTTGTTAAGTGTGGCCAAGCTGGTGGATGTGTGAATTGGGCCTGTTGTTTCTGGTGATGGAAGAATCATGGGGATGATGATCATACTGCCCTTTCATCCATCCATCCATTTGGACTGTAGGCCATGGGCCACATACAATGTATTGTAATTTCACAAAAGGGCCACTTATAGAAATGTATCATAACACCAGAAGATAGTTTCATGGGGAACGGATCAGATCAGGGACCAAAATCGCAGGGAATTTATTGACTTGTTTTACACCAAATACTTAACACAGCCTTTATTTCATGTGTTAAGTTACTGCTCATTCAAAGTTTCACATTAAAAATCTTGCACAGGAATTGACATTGAGACTCAAAGCAGTGGCAGTGCATATTGTTGTATGTTTCCTCTGGTTAGAAAAATTTAATAAAGATGACATTCTAAGGGGGAAAAGTTGGTGAAATGCAAGTTCAGCCGGATTGATTTGAATGGAACCCAACTATGTCAGTGTTAGATTTTAATAAATGCAGAAATGAGGGGTTTTGTCCTTTCCAACCAGTTAAGTTTCTTTTACAAATAAAAATTTCTTTTCCTCCACCATTTGAAAGCTGCCTCACAATGCCCGGGGCAACAAAAATGTTATTTGGGCTTCTAACATTCAATTTTGCTGGCCACATTTAGTAAGTATCACTTAATATCAGTGTAATAAACCAACAAATATTTTTTTCCTGTCAGAATTAAGTACCACAAATAAAGAAATTTATTACAACATTATTAGTACATCAGTATTAGTAGCCAACATGTTCTTATGTAAAAATAAAAAAGGAAAAAATACCTATTAAAAGAAAATAAAATGGTTAATATTGTTTAACATGGAGGCTTATATAATTCAGAATAAAATCCAATGAGGGAACTACTTATTTTATACTGTATAAGTAAATCATTTAAATGCCTAAGTGCAGTGGTAACTGACTAAATCCTGGATCAAATTAATGTTGGAACAATTTCCTTTTTTAAATATTACTTTAGTGGCATTAATGGAATGGTCAGTGACCATTTTTTATTTGTTTTAAATGGGAAATCCATGCACAGAAAAACTGGTCGTCTTGTAATTGTCCAAAGTTAGGCTTGCTGCCTTGGAATATATGCAGACAGACATGCATTATTTTGACAGTAATGCACTAAAATGGCCTATCAACAGCAACAACTGTTCATCTCCCTGAGACAACTTAAGTTGCTTATTGCTGTACATTAAGACCTTAAAATGCTGCCAGAATCCCATTAATACATCTCATTGCATAAAATTTCCATTTGATTTGTATTCAGAATTTTAGATGACCAGTAGAGGACCAGAAAACCCTCATTATTTCATATTCAATCAATCACTCATCGGCAAGCGCCTGTATTATGCCAGTTTTGACAGTGTGCGGTTTCATCTTGATTATGGAGAGTGGCATTAAAATCAGAGGAACAATACAGACTCCTCGTGCATGACTGTTCTTGAACATGTCACAATTTCATTACTATTGACAAGCTGCATTATAATGTACTTATGTGTCCTTCTCCTCTTTATCAGGTTGAAGCTTGAAGCAATGTGAGCCTTCCACACAATAGATAGTATGCATTCCTTCCTGTGTTTTTTTATGTCTTAGCTACAATTATATTATTAGCTACAATCATATCCACATTCAAAATAACTCACAAACCTGATACAACAGGTTTAACTAAAATCTAAATGCAATTATGGCGTTTAAAAAAAAAAAAAAAAAAAAAGATAAGCCAAATTGACACAATTGGACAGCACTAGCATTCTGATCTTTGGTTTGCCAAACAATATAAACAAACAAGCTACATACTTATTACATTTCTCATAAGTTGTAAATTACAAGATACTTTTTTTCTCAATTTTAGGTCAATTCAGAAACTATGGGACAAGATTTTTTTCTAAAACCAAGAAAGATTTTAATTTGGTAGAGCTATGATTTGTGCCCCTTACTGGCGATGGCAGCCAAGACTCATGGGTATGGTAGATTAGACAGTATTTAGAGCCATCTGCCATACCAACTTGTAGTCCTAACATTAAACTGCATTTTGGATGTCAAAAATAAATTTAAATTCGAAAAAAATAAAAAATAAATCAGCAACTTTCACAATAGAGCAAGTAAATATAACTTTCAAAAGATCACCATGTAATGTCTCATGTGAACTGGCCATAACATACATGAGTCACAGTTGTATTCCACAAACTGCTTTCTGTGACTCACTACTTGAGCTATGATCCGCTACTAGTTCTGTCTGATGTCTGAGAATGTCTCTAGTAGTGAGACATGTCCGTCACTCGTTAGATACTAATCTTACTGTAGAAGTGACGGGCCAAGAGAGCATTAGTCTCTAGCCTTGACAGCAGATTGTGGGGCGTTTGTAACCCTGTTCCAGCATCGGTTAGGCCACAATGATGGGCAACCAGTTGTGTGCTAGAAAGATGTGTTTGGCATCATGGTATTTATTTTGAAAATCACTGCATTCATCTAATCCTTCGTCTTGCTCTCCCAAGCACATGAGGAAACAGAATGCATGCCTTTCCCTCTCTTTTTCCTCTCTCCCTTGTGCAGTCTAACCTTCTTCCAGGTTCTCATCTTGGGAGGTGGCTGCATGGCCCAGGACCTACAGGCTGGTTGGACCTGGAAGCTTCTGGCATTCTCTCTGCTCATGTTCTGTCTGTTGTTTGTTAGTGTCTGCTCTTCTTTTCTCTCTCCTCTTTCCACTCACCCCAGTGAGAATCATCTCACCCCATCAAGGCAGATGGCCTCCAACCCTGAGCCTCGTTCTGCAGGAGGTTTCTTCCGTTAAAGGGAGTTTTTCCCCTCCACTGTCGCCCTGACCTTATTATGTGAAGTGCACTAATATGATTCTGTTGTGATTTGGCGCTATATAAATAAAGTTAATTGAACTGATTCAATTCCACAATTCCACACCAGGACATCAATTGGAATGAAGTAACTGATAAACTTAAATAAATAAAATGTGACAATGAAAGTTAATCTAGTAAACAATGTCGAGGACAGCACTTTCATCACCAGAGCAAAAGTGGTGTTGTCACACAACAGGAAACTTGGTTTGGGGAAGTTGGGGGATGGGCTGTCCCCAGTGACCACAAACTTTTTCAATTTCACTGTCAATTTCCTGGGTAATTACTGGTGCTTTTGATGGACTTTTTATGACACTGGCTCCCCTCCTGTGAGATGCTGTACGTGCTCAGTTGCAAGAGGATGGGGCAGCATTTCCTACTTTTGACACAAATTCCCACCTCCCATAAGTGGACCTTGTCATCACCAGTGACCCCTGTGGTGTTCTTTCAACAGAATGAGTCTGGCCAGTGAAGCCAGCTGTACTTTATCTGCACCACTAGGCTGAAGATGGGTCAACTGGACCATGACCTTTTTGTGCATGTGTGTGTTTGGTGTAAGGACTAAGTTTGGAAAAATACAGAGCAGTGGAGTTTTATATGCACCAAAGTCTCTTCAACTGTCAGGCTGGTCAGTTAAAAAATGTGCTCTGATGATATCTATGATGTATAAATAACAGATAGAAAGGAACACTTAAATCTATTTCCTCTAATCGTTCCAGATCAGCGAGCTTGACAAATCAGCCAACAAGAAAAGGGCCAGCTTTCCGGGCTTACTGGCCAGCACTGTCAGGATGGCACTCAGTTTAGAAAGATCAGAACACCAAGCACATCTCCCGCGAGATCGACAGGCCGACAAACAGATGAGCCCACAGGCCGAGGGTCACAGATCGTTTAAAGCCATCTATCAGCGGCTTTCAGGGCCTCTAATTCCCCCCAAATCGAATATTTCCATGTAAATATGTCAAAACAGGAATGAAATTAGCGTGGTAGTTTATTGACTGTGATAAAATCTGAAAAGCACCACTGCACATAATTACATACTTGTCAGAGCCATAAAAATTAGCTTTATTATCAATGGAATAGTTTTGTACAACTTCATTTAGGTCCGATGTCTTCCAGATGGGGCTGCTCTCTGCACTTGAGCAGTTTTTATGCAGCCTCCCTCAGTCTAAACACACACACGCGCACATATACCATCATCTTTTTCATCCCTTTATTCCCATGCTGAGCAGCAGAATAAAAAAATTTAAAAAAGAGTGAAAGAGGAGCTGATGTCTATGGCAGAGTTGAGGGCCCCATCAGCTGTGTCTGATAGCAGAAGTTTTTGATCTCGTTAATGATACTGGCCTCCATTGTGAACCTAATCGCACACAAATCAAAAAGTTGGTGATGTTAAAGATGCTGAGGGGAAGAGGGCAGCTGTTTCATTTGCTTTTAGAGCCGATGCCTTCAACAAGAGAGAATATTTCAACATGTTCTCTAATTTTCTCGTCGCTGTACAAAATGTGAGTAACTGCACTTGTACTCTGAGTATCTTGGGCAGCTGGTATCTGGTGCATTTCACTTCTCGTCTGCCCCCCTCTACCCCCACTGCTGCCTCAGTGAAGCTTCTCAAGTGTGTCAGTCAACAGTTTTACCCCCATCTTTTATTTAGATTTTCATTATTATTTGTTGCTATTGTTCCATCTTTTTCTAACTCCATTATCATATCAATTATCATCTCAGTCACACATCCTCATTTCACATTTACATCAAGCCGATAATGCATCCCTGTTACTGAATTATTTAGTTAACAACTTAAACTAGAAGGGGAGAGATTCATATTTAAAACAGACACCTATTCTTAATGGCAGCTTCTGCTTAATCCTTTAGAGACATGACATGTCCATTGCTCTCTCTCTATTCAAAATACCCAAAGAGCATAGCGCAACACAGAGAATAAGCTGACAATACTGAGTTTGCATAGTGGGCTCAAAAACACACTTCACAAATCTGCTACATCTTCCACGTTCTGTATGATTTGTTAATACAATGATTTTAAGTAAATATCACACAAAAATGATCAAAAATGGATTTTCTTTTGTTTCGACCTTACATTTGTCAGCTACGTAAACCTATGGCTGTAGCTGTCATGTCATGTCATGTCACTGGACAGGTCACGCAGATGAGAGCTGACACAAATACATATATGTTTCTCTAATAATAATTATCTAAACATTTTTAATACACAAGATGAAGTCAAACTTTAGTAGACTAGTTTATATTAGCTTCTGTGGACTGAACGTTTTGGCCAACAGGCCTGAAAAAAAAATAAAAATAAAAAAATAAAAGGGAATTCCTTGTTGCTATCGCTCTTCTTATTGCCATTGGCCTCTCAATGTACAATACATTGTTACACATTGCAAGGCGGCACACAGCTGATATGAAGACCTAAGGAACACGTTTTATGGGCAGTGAATAAATGGGGGAATTAGAGCTTCCTGGTTTTGTTAATCAATCATGAGAGTTATTTGCTTAATCTCCCCTGGAGCCTGAACACACTTCGAAATGCATATTAATTACATAAAAAGCACAAACACACCCTTCTTGCACTTTGTATGATTCACAAATAGAAACTTTTGGACTCTCAGGTTAGTAGAATATTCAAGACTCATATTTTGACTTGTGCCTTAGTGCCTAAATGGAAGACTACCTTTGAGAAATGATGCTGATGCCCAGACAATTCGTTTGATGGAAGGATTTCATTACTTTGGACAAAGAATGCACACAACAGCAGCCCACAAATGGTGATTATACAATATTAGTGCACATCCCATGTTACCTTTCCTGGGCACTCAAGAACCTCTTCAATAACTTAACCTGTTCATAATAAATGTATTAATGATGTTTCTGCTCTTGAGAGTCGTTTTGTTTGTGGGCACAAGAGTCTTTTAAAATGAACTCTCCTTTCTAGTGCATTTTCTCTCAATGTTTCCTTGGTGTGCCGTGATGCATTTTTTTAAGCTTGCAAACCGCTAATTGTAATTTACCACAACTTCCATAAAGAGGAAGGCATTTTAGAGTCAGGTTTCAAAGGATTCATTGTTAATACAGGCTGTCAGAGCTTCATGACATGCCTGCTTGAAATATTTACAGCTCTTAAGTATCTTATTACAAATATATAAAACACGTTAAAGGCAGGTGAAATTTATGGATTCATTCATTCATTAGCAGGGGGATACATGTAGCATGTAATACACATTTATCTAAGGGGGGGGGGGGGGGGTGCTTGCAGGACCATCTTTATTTATACTCTGAATGATTTATGATTTTATGAAATCTTGATTTGTACCTCAGTTGGGACAATGTAAATATGATCCAAATAAATCAGCTCCTTATTTGAGAAATGTATGAAATCTCAAACTGCATGTCAAACAAATGACTAGCTCAGCACTACACAAGGTCTGATGCTGATGACAGGCACACTGCTAAACTAAAACAATAACAAGGCTTGATGTGGATGCCTGAGCTTTCACAATATACATCTAGCTGACAAACCCTTTCTCTCTCCTCTACCAAACACTAAGCATCTATTGCTAATGTATGCCACAACACTAGAAGATTAAAGTGACAAAAGAACTACTGTACACATATGAAAGTTGAAGGAACACTGACGATTTGTCTGTACTTCACTGTGTGCGAGCTTTGAGCAATGAGCAGCTAACATGTCTCACTGCTATTTGTCAGTGCAGGAGGAATTACCTGTTACAATCATGTGATTTGACTCGTGGTTATGTTTGAAAGGTTCCTCCCATTTGTTTGTCCTTTATAACAGTGACTGAGAGCTGGAAAAAAAACATCCATCCAGTGTGCTATATTTCTGATCCTCCTTCTCCCACTTGTCTAATTACCATAGAAATCTTTTTTTCAAACACCCCCTCCATCTTTCCCGAAGGAGACCACATGCAACTATAATTGCCTTCCTCATTAGTTATGTTTTCACAAGGCGGGATAGGGGGCAATTAATTTTATCACTTAATTTTGTCACTGATGTTTCTACACCCCTAGTATTGATGTGTCCAGTACCACCAGGTCCATTTTTCAGGAAAATTAATTGACAAAGCAGTAGAATCTATCAACATATCACCAGATTAGGCGACAAATTGATGCAATGAGGGAATCAATTGTGTTTCTGTCATCAGGGCGCAACAGCACAACCCAGAACAGCACCGGACACGCTAGACCACTGTGAGAGTGACTTCTGTGACAGGTGCCGTGATTTATGTTTTTATTTAGACAGGGGGCATAAATCAGAATGAGTTACAAGTACGGCGCTTCCTCCCCTTGAGAGTCACACAATCGCTTGCACAAAGCACATGTGAAACGGAAAGTTCACACAAAAAAGAATGGATGACGATATAATCAAAGACATCCACGACAAATTCAATATGAAAAGAATAAGAAAAAGATTACTGAATAGATCAACGGAAGGAAAAAACCTGTAATACTGAAAAATGAAAGATGTGTAGTGCTGTGTAGAGAGAAAGAAAAGACTGACCAGGGGAAAGAAAGCTTTTTAAACACTTTTCTTCGGTTCTTTGACAATTACTATTAACAATCAGATTCAAACTACATCTCACAACTATTTTAATTATTGAGAAAAGACTGGTCACAATCAAAAAAAGTAAAAGAACAACAACAAGAAAAAATTTATAAATACAATAAATATAGAGGGCATTCTGGTCAAAGATGTTGGCATACTCCAAACAAAGTGTTAGATATGTTGAAAAGCATCTGAAAACCATTCCCCCCACACCTTTCCAAACTGCGTGTTGGGGTTCTATCTGACAATTTCTGTCTTGCTGATGTTGAGGATCTGACAATTTTATGCTCATTTCACACAGCGAACAGCACGCAAAGGTGAGAAAGTAAGTAGTGTTTGAACTCTTCTCCGACTGTCTTGTTATAGTGAAAATGTGTCGTAAAGAAAAAAAAAACTGTTCTTTTGTTGGTATAGAGGACAGGAAATAAAATGTGTTAACATCACCTGAACTCTCTCTGTATTCTCCAGAGTGAGTGAAGGCCATAAAAAGCAGGGGTCAGTAGGGTTTGTAGGAGTACAGTTTTGTGTCAGTTTTGTGTGTACAGCATTGTGTCTTCTACAGGAAACGAAAACCTAGGTGAATAGTTTTAATAAGAACATGTCTATTCCACGACCCTGTCAGCACATGCCTGCTGAACACTTTTAGGTTGTGACCGAGCTGCTGAGAAACAGTACCCTATTGTAACACATGACCCTGGTTGTCTGCATTTCATCTGCTCAGCACACACAAAACGGTTTGCATGACAGTCAGTCTATCAAAGCCATTCAGTTGACCCCAATGCAATACTTCAATGCATAGTGAGAACAAATTGAGGACAAAATGGCCACAGCGCATCACCTACTGTTCTGTCCTCTCAAGAGGGCACACATTTTATCCTCAGCAGAGGAGAGAGCACGACACAGGAGAGAGAGAATGGAAAAGGAAAAAAAAAAAAAAACAGTATAACACAGCGTCTAGAGGAGCAAGCAGGAGAATTGCTTGGGCGCCGGGACTGTCATGTCTGTATAAACAGGCATTGATTTTTCTGTCGAGCCCTGGCACCTCAGCCATTTATTCTCAGCTTTGTGGTTGGAGCCCAGCGGGGCTGGAGAAATTCTGTTACAGTCCAGTTGGGCCCTTGAGGCCTGTGTGTGAGAATAGATTTCACCTGTAAATGAGGAAAGGGACTGGAGCCACTTAACAAGGGCAGGCTGTGTCACCCGAGGGCAAGATGGGTGAAGTCACACTGGATGGATAATGACACATACTGGTAGGAGAGAGAGAATGAGAGACAGAGAAGGAAGGAATAAGTAGAAAGAGAGAAATGACTGATCCTGTAGGAGTAGAAGACGAGTAACAGGAGGTGTTTAATCCAGAAAGAAAGATGGAAAGTTAGATATTTGAGAACCAACATGATTCAACTTGCAGTAACTGGATAAACTAAAGAGATGTCTGGCAACAGGCACTGGGAAATTATGATACAAACTTTTCAGGCAGTGCTTAACCCTAGGAAACCCACATAGGAGAAATAAAAAAGCCATTATGTACACAAGGCAGTTCAAGAAAAGTGAAGTGAGAGTCAGAAAGCTGTGCTAGGAAGAAACTCAGTCATTTAAATTGGCAATGTGATTATGGGAAACATCAAGTTCATTGATAACAATGATACTGTACATTTATTGTACTCCTGCATTTTTTATCATTTTGTTGTTCCACCAGTTCCTGAGCACATATACCCCTATGTCATAAGTTAAGTCACATTTGCAAGTGACAAATCAACACATTGTATTTAGAATTTAAGCTTGTCTATGTGCTATTGACATGCCTATTGGTTTATATGTAACTCTCCTTTCATAGTTGTCCAACTGATTGACAGGTTTTAATGTTGGAGAGTACTGTCTCTACTCTGCACTGCTGCAGAGTTCTGTGCATCAAGTTTACCCAAACTCTAGCACAGCATCTGAAGTACATGTGGCAACTTTGGGATCATCACTGATCTGCACTGATCTGCACACATCTACTGCACACTATAAGTTACAATAGTTGTACCCATTGACTCAGTTTATACCGAAAATCTAAAAGGCTGCTTTTACTTTCATAAGACACATGTAAGAAACAGTTCAAAGAAACAGGCAGCTTCAACATCAGTGGAAGCTGTAATTGAGAGGAATTTAAGACAAACACTGAGTTTTGACTATTGTGCGCGCGCGCGCGCACACACACACACACACACACACACACACACACACACACACACACTACAGAAAGTGAGCTGCACTGTGAAGTTTCAGCACAGAGTGACAGTAATGATAGTGTGTGAAGGTTAACTCCTAGAGAAACTGAAGCACTCCTGCTGAATGGAAAGAAGAGGGGCAGGTTTGAAAAGTACTTATTAGTCAAACTGGGTAACAACGGCACCACCCGTACAGTATAATCAAATCACTCTCTATACCTAGTTGTAATACAGCATCAGAGAAGCAACCAGCCCTGCAACCTTGACAGGAGGGTTATTTTTACTGATACTTTGCCAGCCTATTGTCTTATGCACTTATTGAAAATGGCGCCATCAACAAACGGAAATAAATACGACAAATGGTGAATGGGGCGGAGAGGAAGGGTGATTTTGGGGATGTGAGAGGAATGAGAAAAGCTTTTGTGAACGCAGGCTCTTCGTGTTTTTTTCCTCTCTGGCCTCGAGTTACCTATCCAAGTGTTTTTAGAACACACAGAGTGCCCAGCACACACTGATTTCCTGATTCTCTTCAGTCAGTCCCCAATTTTTATTTAGTAGCAAACACTCCTACTTGTCTCCTCTCTGTGATCAATACGTGGTGTCTTGGAATGAGGCAACGGGTTTTAATATGATTTTATGAGATCAGATAGCTTCCTTTGAACCCCTGCTGCGATTCGTCTGATCTCCTGTATCCAAGAGGCTCCAGTGTTCATATGCATATTATGTCTAGGAACATGAAGAGTGGAGAAGAAATATGTGAGAGGAAAAACAACATTGTGCCTGTTTGAGTAAGTGTTTGTTAACCAGAATTAATATAAAAACCTCCAGTTGTTATTGTTGTTGTTTTGTTTTAGCTGGCACTGCCGCTTGTGAGAAGTGCACATCAAGCAAATTAACACTTGCAGCTTTGTCCTTAATTGCACATTTGAGAAAAGCGGTGGCTTAGGGAATGTTGTATGTAAATAAGGTTTCATTTTGTTTTGTTTGCTGCTGGTGTTTTATCATAAAAACAGGTACTTTCCATATTGTGTAACATTGGGCACATTGTGTAATATCACATTAAAACCTTATAAAAACCTATACCAACAGTCTCTAAACTTACCCGAGGCAGAACTTAATATGCAGTATATATCAACTGCGCTAACAAAAGATAACCAGCTATCACCTGCAACACATGCATACTTTTATCATGAATCTATGTCTTATTGCACACAGAAACAAGAACTTTAAAAACAGCCTGTTTGCATATTTATTTTAATACTGTAAATGAAGCCAGCAGAGCAAATTGCCAAAGGATAGGAGGCGCTATAACCTTTATATCTTATTAACCATCAAATCAATTTTTATCATAGTCAACTTTGATATTTCCGATAGACTTTCTATAATTTATTCAATTGACAAGTAAACATAGATTTGTCACATGAAAATCATTCTTTAATCTAAAATCTTCAGAATAATGTCCTCAGTTATTTTATTAATGACTATCTCATACTGAGGATGATTACATTTGTCCTGCCACTGTCTTGAAATGCAATCACTGCATGATGCACTATCTCTATGTCCATCCTCAAGTTCACATGTTAGACCCTCGGAAATGGTGTAATAGTCCGCTGTGTCTCAGACTGCTAGAGGTAATGAGCAAGTGATAACATCACAGTCTGCAAGACGGGATGAAAGAAACACCACAATAAAGAGAGGGGAGGCCAAAGCAGTAAATATCCCTGGGCCACACAGTGCAGATACTAATTGCGTTCCCAAACTGGAGCGCAGTAAATAATGAAATTTTAATTTCTGCTCTTGCCATTGCTTTTTTCTCATTCATGTTCAGATGACTGTTTCAAAGAAATTTACTGTGGCCATAAGGAAAAGTGGAAAATGGAGGCTAAAGAAAGTAGTGAGTGACTAACAGGGAGAAAGACAGGACAGAAAATATGTAAGAGGCACAGTGAGATGGCATATTGCTAATAATGATGAGTAATGAGCTGAAAGGTTTTGTATTAGGTCGAATAGGCAAACAAAATTAATTATAGTATCTGTGATCTACAATATCTACAACATCTAGCACTTGTTTGCAGACATGTTCAGACAAATCTGTTACCAAGAGTTGACTATGAAAAGGAACTGATCAGGCAAAGCTAAAGAGTTTTAGTGGTTCTTCAGCCTTTCAAATCAAACGCATGACATCTGTGTCGTGACCTTAAATGCCCTGTGTGGCATTAGACTGCAGATATGAGCTACAATATACATTTCTTATTGTAACAATATAAATGCAGTTCTGTGATGCTATTGATACTATTGATTAAGTGAAATCTGCAGCTGCTTTAGAACAAATTATTTTTTAAAAATCAATACACCAAATCTGCTGTTAAAGATCAGGTGACATAACTAAAATCCAGAAAGCATGGAGTTTCAGATGGGATTGTTAATAGTATCATGATTGAACTTGATTGAACTTTATTCTACTGCTAAAAACAATTTTCACAGACTGAGCTGAGCATGTTTGCCACCAACATCTCTGTAATGCTTACTGGTGGCATTTTTCCATTATTATTTTAATTAACTGTACAGTATTAATGATTTAAGCTCATCAGGTACCACTGTTACAGCGAAAAGCAAACCAGCACTGCTACAAATCAACAGAAAGTGTGCTATACAAAAGACGATCACGCAGCGTTGTTACGAAAGAAAATAAAAACTGTATGAGCATTTCAGACTATTGATCTTTAAGTCCATGGTTAGTGTCATGTTACGCAGCATCATCAATAATATGTTTGCAACAGACCGACTAAATGGGGAAGACTTCCTCTCCTCTCGTTTTAGAGCTGGCAAAATTTAACACGAAGAGTCATTCATCTAGATCCACTGGCAAACAAAATCAAATAAATCAAGACACTCCAAATATAAAAATATTTGTGTTGTGGGCAGATAATTAATGAGCACAGATGCACTAATTAAAAGCCATCTGAGTTCCATTAATCTTGGTTTCTGAGTCCCATCGTTTCTCAAAGTGGACAACCACGCCTTTCCTCTGCAATGCCCATTGTCCTTGGGCTCATTTTTCAGGTGATTTGGAAGAGCGTTGTTGCTTTATTAGCATCACGAAGCAACATGAAAGCACAATTAATAATACATTCCAAGATAGGCACAAAGCAAAGGATTACTTCCCTTCATTGCAGAACACTGTGTTGGAAACGGAGCACTGTGGCCAACATGGCTTTAATTTAAGAAAGATAACTTTCAGTTAGGTGATCAACTACAACCCACTTGCCTTCCAAAACAGCAAATCTGGAAATTTCAAATGTCAATACTCTTTATGTTTAAGGTTGAACGTGTAGGATTTTGTTAATGATGTTTGTTTATAAGACCACACAAAAGCTCTGAGGTGTCGGTAACACATATCCACAGCAAAGCTTTTAATTGGTTATTAAAATGGCAAATATTGGATGGACCTGGTAATTAACTGCTTTGTGACCATAAGTATGGAGTAGTGAGTGTTAAATTGTAGAATATGTAGTCAAATAACTGGCATTAACATCATGCATCTGGAAAAAAGTAATCAATATAAACAAATACCAAGTCAGCCATTAATAAATAATATTACCTGTGTTCATCTTCCAACAAATCCTTCAACCTAATCAGCCATTTAGTTTCTCCTTTTAGAACCCATGGCGACAGAATGGCATCAGATAAACTATTAAAACTCACAATTGAACAAACTCAGTTGCAATCTATGAAATATCTGAGCATGGAGGTTAATTCTTTATCTTAGGAAAAAGTATCTTACAGGTTCCATTTACGTTCCGTTTACTGAATCTTTCATTAATATCTTGCCGTCTTATTTGGTAAATGCAGCTCAGAAATCTATGTTAAATAAAGCACAATATTTCACAAGCAAAAAATTAATAAAAATTTAAACCACATCCAATAGACCTTGCTATACCATAAACACTAACGCCAACTAATCTGCAATTATTTTCTCCTGCCTGTTAAAGAGCTCATCCCTGCTTACCTAATAAAAAAAAATATTTATTCAAATTTTAAGACATGCTCAGATAGACTGACAGTAATAAATGTTAATCCACAAATTTTTGCTGCTCTGACACAGCTCATAAACACGATCAGAAACATAAACAGCAGTACATGAGATGACTGAAGTTCCAGCCTATTTTGCATGCTGAACCTTTGGGCAAGATAGAAGAAGGGGAAGGAAGCATATGGTGAAAGACTGCCATAAACTGGTTTAATTAAAATGGTTGGAATGTTTATTGAATTTAACAGTACCTAAGGCGCTAATGACTCATCTCATTTTACCAGCACTCTCTTGTAAATCTCAGAGCAAAATGACACAGCTTGATTATCACTATCGACATAAGTTGTAGTTAAGCTGCTACTATACCAATTTGGTTTTGTGACATGAATATATTTTCACATTTTCAGGATAAATGAAGCTGCTTTTGTATTGCATCAAATGGACACCTTTGCAACACAGACATGCATGTGCCGCTGATGCTGTTCATTCTGAGTAGATGTGTAGGCTCAGTGGTGAGTCAGCGGTGAGTCAGCGGTGCTGTGGCGTGGCATGTCATATGAGCTGCTCTTAGCGACTGCTGCAACAACTGATGATATCAGAAAGCTATCAACTAGGGCTGGACCTGAATAGTCCACTATCTGTTCCTTGGATAGGAAATTGATTTTACATTTTGTTATTGGAAAGTCTTATTTGTTCTTTTTTTCAATAAAGCCAAATCGCAAATACATTTTGTCATCACCTTCTAATTCAATTGAGCTAGTATATATCATCTCAATTTGGGCACCTGACATCCATCCCACTTCCAGTTTACCTTGGACATTAAACAGAAGTCAAGATGCCATGTCTACGTCAAAAGTGTTGCGCATTTTTGACACGTGTGTGTCATGCAACAGATAGGCTCCTATTTCTCAGTCCAACTGCCTACACAGTCCATGTGTCGGCTTGCATGTCATTTGAAATCGCTTCTCACGCTGCGCTTTCTTTGTAAACGCTGCATAAAACGTCAGCTGTGAGGGAACACGTTAAACTGAATGATGACAAGAAAGAAGCAGTGTGGCAAACATGCCATTTAAAGCTGGCCTACCACAGTGACACAGCTAGATTGAAAAGTCATCTAAATGCTGCATATAGAAAGCCATGATGCATTGCAAACTCAGATTAGCTAATGTCTGTTGTCCAGTCTGATCATTTCTGCTATTTAAACCTAAAGGACACATGACAGAGTTATGTACTTACTTTAGAATATTCGGAAGCTGCACTGTGCTGCCAACTGCTCCTCATGTACAGGATGGATTAATGAAGAGTACTAATTTTGTTTAAATGTATGTCACTACTGATAAATGACAACAAAGAAATTATTGTGTTACACTATGGCAAGCCCTTTTAACATTTAACAAGTAGACGGGATAAACCAGGGGTAGGCAACCCTGGTCCTAGAGAGCCGCAGCCCTGCTTGTTTTCCAACTATCTCTGCCCTTCTCACTGTTGATTACATGGATCAGGTGTGTTCAGCCAATCAGACACTGGAAATGCAGGGATGGCTGGAAAACAAGCAGGGCTGTAGCACTCTAGGACAAGGGTTGCCTACCCCTGGGATAAACGATTAAGAAATCTGCAATGTCTTTCCGTCTAGTCAAAAGTGTAATTTCAGATATCTGCAACATCATTTCGACTAGTCAAAAGTCAAATTACAGATATCTCTTACGTCATTTTCACTAGTCAGAATGTCCCATTGGCTTGAATGGGAAATGACTTTAAGATATCTACTACGTCATTTGACTATCTGTAATGCAAATTCCAGATATCTTGAACTACATTGTGACTAGTCAAAACTGTAATCTTAGATATCTACAATTAAATTTTGACTCATCATAATTCAAGTTAAAGATATCTATAATTAAACACATTTAAAAGATATCTTATTTATCTTTTTGGATGTCTCAAAGTACGATATGACTAGTCAAAATTCAATTGTAGATATCTGAAATTAGACTGAAATTGACTAGTCACAATGTAGTTCAATATATCTGGAACTTTCGGATAGTCAAAATTACATAGTAGATATCTTAAAGTCGTTTTCCATTCAAGTCAATGGGACATTCTGACTAGTCAAAATGACGTAGTAGATATCTTGAATTCAACTTTTGACTAGACAAAATGACGTTGCAGATATCTTAAATTACACTTAGGACTAGTCACATTGTAATTTTGACTAGTCAAAATGCATCTAAAATCATCTAAAATGTAATTACGGATATTCGGGTAAAGACTGTTAAATGTTAAAAGGGCTTGCCATAGTTACACATGTTGCAGTACTATGCCACCCATCTCAGCGGGGAATGGACACGTACTGTAAGCGTTTCAGACTGCTCATTGAACTAAATAAGCTATCTAGAGACCTTTTCACTCTGAGACACACTACATGACATTGTACAAGTTATCAATTACAATATAATACAATTATTTAATAATTAAAACAATCAACCAAATTTCATTCTGGATTTTATTGTTTACTTTTAATAAGAACCTGTTGTAATGTTTATCTTTTTTACTCTCTTATTATAATGCCTGAAATGTTGGGTTTTGTTTGTAGACCTTTGTTTATTTGACCTATTACAACTTACTTGCTATGTACACATGGAAACATTTCCTTTCTTTTGTCATTTACAGTAGTCATTTTGCAACATACACAATCTGAGAATATGGCCAGACTTGTTTGAATCTCAGACTCATTTTACCCACCACAAGATGGCCTTAAAACAACCAAACATTAGCTATGTTATTGCTGCTTTAAAGTGCTTTTTTCTGCATTCTTAATAATTAATTTCTTCATATGCTTTGTTCAGTACATAAAATTGTTGACAGTAATCACAGGGGCAATGGCCATTAAATCCTAATGTGGCTAATGTTTTCCTAATCAAAGTTTTATGGACGGCAATAACTTTGATATAACATTTTTTAATTATCCTTTAATTTGAGTCATGATATTGGTGCAATCTTTCATTGGAAAAAAGACCAAACAATAATGTTACCCTTGGGGATCATTATTGTCATATACACTGAAGGTAAGAAGGCAGGGCAAAGTACAAGACCTGGTTTGTCTATGCAGGAAAAAAATGTTGGCAGCTTAACTGACATCAGTAATTGATTAAAATAAAAAGATTAATCACAATAATTTTTTAAGTTACACACAGTATTCAAAATGGGAAAAAATCTTTTTTACCTCATCACATTACTGGGACATTGAGAAACACCAAAGGAAAGAAATCCAATCAATACACACAAGCTATTATATTGTTCAAAACATATACAACTAGTTATTTAAGGGTTTGTCTGATACATTGCTGATTGGAGAAAAACAAAAGTATAGATAAATGGTAATGAATGCATCCTAGCATTTAATAACAAAATAAATGTCTGTAAAATATGAAGGGTGGAAAACACTTTCAATTCATGTAACAAGATACATTTCAGGAAAGTCTTCATCTTGTTATTGTTCTTTCTACTCCCAAATTACCTTCTCTCTGCACTTTGTTGGTGGAACATACAGTATTTACCCCCTTCAGAGTCCCCACCACCCAAGCACAGACGTTTGAGCGAGTTTATTAGTTCAAAAGGATTATTATTCTAATGTGAAAATGGAACTAATGGTGTGCCAGATGCTTTTTGCACAATTATCTGAGAAAACAAGTCTCAAGTCAAGTCATGTGTTATTATTTGGTCATTTTTCAGAGACCCTTCAAAATTGCCCAATTATGTTCTATTACGGCAAGGCCAACCCTGTCAATCAATGCAGCAGCGTTTGCCCCTGCCTTCAAAGACAGTCCACTCAAGATTTAATGGCTTTCAGAAGTTTGCACTGCAGCAAAGTGATAATGTTGCATAGACTAATAAAGTTTGTTTTTCTCTACATCCAATAATATCAACGCTTGATATCAGCACATTTATTTTCTGAACAGGGCCAAAAAAAAAAGTCATATTATGAATCCCAGGAAAATTTTACAATTTAATGAAAAGGTACTGTTCAAGAACTGCTTAGATTTCAAAAACTAGTTCAAAAAGTAAATGGAAACTTGGAAAAGTCAGCAATCTGATCTTTCATGGAACACTGCATGTACAGCAGTTTTATGCCAACAACTTAAGATGTGGAAAAAACCTAGGGGGTTATTTGCAAAGTGTTTCAACTTTTGTCACAAAAAACACCATAGTACTTTACACAGCATATGTAAGAGATGTATTTTTAAGTAAATAACAGTTATACTGTAAGATGTATGTAACAAACACATTTAAAAAAAAAAAACGTGATGTATGAAAAACATGCAAGAATGAATTCTTGTTTCTTTCTAGTGATACAGTGGTACAGATCAGTGAAGGGGTCACACAACATTACTCTTGTTTCATACCACAGCCTTTCCAACAATGTCCAACTTCCTTTCTGTCTCAAATCACAAAGTGCAAGGATGATGCAAATATGGCTTGAAATTATGGGGTGTGACTACTCTTTTGAAAAAAAAAAGTTATAAATCTGTTACTCAATTGTTTTTAAAGAACTCTCACATAGATACTAGGTTGTTGTATAAAATCAAGCTATTATTATTATTTGGTGGTTTTACAGGGCTTCGATTTTTGTGTCATGCTCGAAAGTCCTACCGTCTCCTGCTGTTTCCCGTTTGCCCAAACTTGTGCTAGGTCAGCTTTAAACACATGCACTGCCACTGGGAATTTCTGGCAACCCAGGTGTCACATTCGAGCAAAACATCTGTTGTCTTACTGGCCCAGCTAAACCCATTCTGTCGCAATGAATTAGGGAAATGGGAAACAGTGTCACCCATGAATCTGACACCACTGCCGGATTGGCTTTTGCCATACACACAGTGTTTCCTACATGTACAATATTTTGAGGAAAGTTAAGACAACAAAATCATATTAACATATCTAGAATTCCCAAAATATCCCGTGAATGTTGGGTATGTTGGGATACAATGAATAAAGTCTTTGTGACGAGGCCCAGTGCTGCAATCAATTTCCACCATCTCCCCGCATGCCCTTCTCTCTTTGTTTTCATATCTCACTGTCCCTCCCTCTTCGTCCTACATCTCCCTTCTCTCTGTCCAACTCTATCTTGCCTGAGAGCTAGCATATGTCTCCAATCATTTACTCCCAGCCCCCAGCCCCCACCCCCTTGTCTTCTCCTTCCTCCCAGATTTCCTCTCTTCCCCTCTGTCTCCTTTCCAGTTACTCCTTCATCTCTCCCAGTTTGACTCAAGCCGTGACTGGTGCAGTTATCAATCACAAAAGCCAAGCCTTGTCAGGGACGACTGGACCCAGAGGCACTTCTCTACCCTCACTCCCTCTCTCTTTTATCTGTCTCGGTCTCCTTCCTTTAACAAATTTGTTCCAGTTAATAAGCCGTCCCAAATGACCCCCTCTTCCTAATTAAGCACAGGCAGCATGTAGGGAAATATGATACTTAATTAATGATGAGATAAACTCTCTCCCAAGGCCCTGTCAGAAAACCATGACACCATGTTTGGCGGTTTAAAATCAAATTAACATGCCAAAAGACAGAGCAGAAAAACTGATGGGTGATTTTGCTCTTCCCCTTCCAATTCTTCATCTGACACATGAACATCTGTAAATCTGGATTTGGATTTTGAAGGCAATCACTTAACTTGTAACTGGCTTATGATATCAAGTGACACAATCACGCATGTCCAGGCTCAGTTTATTAAAAATCACTTTCTCAAGTGATCCTCACACATTCTCTGCTGTTTTTATATCTCAAAAAGGTCATGTAACCCTCTACAATTGACTGGTTCAGGGAGCCTAATGCCCAGATCAGATTACACTGCATTAGTCTGGTAATTGACCTACCCAACAGGGATGGAGTGCTGGGAACAAACATGGGCGTCAGTTGCAAAAGTTGCTGTTTTTATCCTGTGTAGTGTGTCATGGCATGTGCACCTTTCTTCACCTACAAACCTTCATTTGATTTAAATGTTATCACTCCATTAAATGGCCCTTATCAGTTGTTAGAACCCATAATTATGCTTCAGCAGGGGCAAAACTCGCCTGCCGGTAAATGATATGCCAGAAGGTGCATATCATTTATCCATATTATAATTAGGTGACCTCTAGTGGGCATATTAATTATGACTGGAACAAACATGACTATTTGTGACATTGTAAAAAGAGCAACAAAATCTCCATAGCTTTGAGGTCAGAATGGATGTCTAGGACAACAAAAGGCAACGCTTTAAAAAAGGTGACAACTGTTAGATTTCAGTTTCACGCTGATAGTCAGTGTAACTTTAGTAAGTAGTTATCTCAAACAAAACCATAATCTTTACCTAATTCTAACCAAGTTATTTTTGTGCTTAACCCTAATCAAGTAGAGGTTTCTGCCTAAACATCTTATGCTGCCTTTATTATTAGAACAATGAATCTTTGGCGCATTATAACTGTCTACTGAGCCAACAGGAAGGTGAAACTAGGCTGTATTAACTCGGGATTGAGGTCAATAACATTTTTATGAAATTTCGATCCTGGTTTGAATTCACCTAACAAACCTAAATCCTTTCAACTTCTTTACTGAATAAACTGTTTTGTGTAACAAAAGAAACAACTTAATGTTATGCTATCTAAGGCTCTTTTAAACATTTAAATAATAAAATCTGTCATTTTATGTCATTTCATTGTGATTCAATTACCAGCAAGCATACCAACAATAATAGAAACTATGGTCATTAACCATCAATCCAAAACTATGGACAGGGGGCAAAGCCTCCTTAAATTTGTCATGTAAAAGTGAAAAAGGGTGACAGCTGAGATTCTGTCAGTCTGTTCTGTTTTGTCTATTGCATGGAGAACCCAATGTCCACTAAACAAGCTGGACTCTGACTAGGGCTGCACGATTTGGGAGAAAGATATGTTGTGATTATTGAGATCAATATAGCAAAATGAAATATGATAAAGGGAGTTTTTCCTCTCCACTGTCTCCTAGTGCTGCTCACTGTTTGGTTTTCTACAATATTCTGTATATACTTATATTGTGTAAGGTCTTACACTATAAAGTGCAGTGAGGTGACTTTTGTTAAGATTTGGTGCTATATAAATAAAGTTGAATGGAATTGAATTAAAGTTACATTAAACAAATAGTTAATATTGATATTGTCATATCAAAAATAAGACAGGTGTGTTGTTCAGACGTCATTTCTAACAAAAGGTTTTTACTTATAATTGTCTCTAATAGAAATGGGCCTTTCCTGCTATTGTATGTGACACGCAGATAACACCACTATGCAAAACTTATTTTAACCTGCACCTAGGATTAATATTTCTTAGCTTAAAAACATTTCTCTCATTTACCAGCTGACTAACGTGACAGTGGCTGCTCAGTATTGTTAGTTTTAAAAAACAGTTGTAGAAAATATTTTCCGTAATCATTAAAAAAATATATAAAATCAATTTACCCTATTGATGGCCAGGTGAAGCCTTTGTCAACTTATTTAAAGAAACAGGTAAATCAAAAACGTTCATGTTCATGTAATCACACAGGCTGATATCGCGATTGTGATTTCATTTTTGTTTCCATTAATTGTGCAGCTCTAATTCTGACTACAGAACACAACTCCACTGGATGCAGAGGCAGACTATGTTAAGTGACAATAGTTTTCCAAAGCTTTAAAACAATCCTACTGGGATAAACTACTAGCTTAGAACAAGCTCAGATATCCTTTGCAAATCCACTCACCTTGTCAAAACAGTTAACTATGTGAGTTCAGTAGTAACAAATCTTTATAGTTTATGTATTACCTATGAAATATATTAGCTACTTGCAAACAACCATTACTATTGTCATGTACCATAAAATAAAATAAAAATGTACAGAATAGCATACAGCAGCACAGTGTTAATGACAATGTTTATCTCTCTCTATATATATACATTTGTGAAAATCATTCAAATGTAGACAGTAAGGCAACTGTCCTTCAAATTAATGCATGTCCAAATGCAAATCCCATCTTAATGACCCACAGTATTTCTGACACAGAGCAGACAGCACTGTAGTCTCATGGCACTATGTAGCCTTTTTAAAGTATTACAGTGTTTAATATGCAAACAATTCAGGCCTCATATCAATCAGAAGTAGCTCTCACACCAGCGCCCACAAAGAGTGTAAGAGACACTCACTGACAATAATGTATTCTCTCTCATCTCATTAGCCTTTATATGATTCCTGTGTTTACAACAAACTTCAATTTCTTTAATCATGTCTAACATCTCATTCTTTTATTATGTTTTAACAAGCATTAATTAACGGCTGACACAGTGAATCACATTTAATAATACATGGATAATATTTTGTCCACAACATATGGTGTACTTGATTAATATTCAACATCAATTGTCACATTTTGTCTGACAAGCCCTTTCAGAAATAGGGCATTTTGATGTTAGTGGAGATATGAGCAAAGTTAGGAGTGATTTGTTTGCAGTCACTGCTTGATATTTAAGGACTAATTTATCATTTACCAGGATGAAGACACAGCATTTTCAGAGTGGGAAGGATGGAGAAAGAATAAGCCAAAGAACAGTTTGCTAAAAATGGTCTATGTTTCTCCCAGTGTTCATTTAGATACTGTGGTTTACATGTCTGTTGGATTGTTTGTGAAATGTCACATGTTAAAGCCCTGCAACTATTTGATTATTACATTTGTATGGCTGTGACTGATATTTCTGAATCTTACGTTGGTAGTGGTGGCACTCTGCATGTGTATTATAATATCTGACACTGACTTTTATGCCCAAGTCAAAGGCACTTACCAGCTCTGTATGTTAAACAACTATTTTGATATGCTGCAGGAAAACTATGGGTGTGGCACATCTGATGTTCATATTGCATGATTTATTGCATAACTGAAACTGTAGTACAGATTTGTTTTTGGTAATGATAGTGTTTTATAGCTTCTCTTTCAAAAGTAAATCATTCCAATGCTTTTGGGCTTTAAAAAAGGAAATATACTGTAGGTGCAGCTCCACAAATTAATATCAACAAAAGGTTAATTTCTTTTTGTCACTTAAATAAAAAAGTGAAATTCTCATATATTGAAGAGTTATTACACATAGCGATTTTGATGATTACGGGTTACAACAGAATATAAAAAAAATACACTATCTTAATATATTAGAATATTTTAATACAAGTTTGAGTAAATTACTATTTATACAGTATAAGAGACTGTTGCTCAATCTAGTTTAGTACACACAACCAGAATCATAAGAATGACTGCTGACTTCACAGTTCAATCATCAACACCCACCACAATGAGGGTAAGTCACAAAAGGTCATTACTGAAACAGCTGGCTGTTTGCAGAGCGCTGTATCAATGTATATTCATGGAAAGTTGACTGGAAGGGAAAATTGTGGTATGAAAGGTTGAACAAGCAACATGGATGAGCACAGGGTGAAAAAGATTGTCAAGCAAAGCAGATTCAGGAAATTGGGAGAGCTTCACAAAGAGTGGAGTGAGGCTGGAGTCAGTGCATCAAGAGCCTCTGCACAGGAGTCTTTAGGAAATAAGTTACAACTGTTGTATTCCTAGTATAGAGATGCAAATACCCTTTTTGAATTAAATAAAAAATAATAGCTCAAAATATTCTAATTTTATAAGTAGGCTTCAGCTTGAAGGCACACACGTACAAACTATATAGCCAAGATGATACTACTGTAGATCTAGAAAAGAACATATATACCCATAATACTGATCTAGTTTCTCGCCAAATTTTGTGGTACAAGACTGAAAATTTGTATGTCACATCACCTCCGTGAAAGCAGTCAGCCAAATGCATTATTTTCACATCATGTCACAGCGCTGACATCATAATTATTCCAAAGACAGTTTAGTTGTAAACTATTTTTATCAAGTTGGGCACTGGGATCATCTTGCCAGTTGAGCTCTTCTTCGTGGAAATGTGTCTCGACAATGACAAGTACATTTTAGCTCTTGTTCCCCCTCATCTTCAAATTAAATTTACACTGACTATTTTGATAAGTGCAGAGTGAGTGTTTACATCCCTGTGGACTGTGAGAAAAATAAATACACCAAAACTATCAAATCCACAAACAACCGGCAACAAATCTGACATATTTACCATAACAGCTGTTCTGAACTTTGGTCTAAATGAAACACATCCATAAAATAAGTGTTTGTTCTGCACCGTCCTTTGAAGTTGGATTTGTTTTTGCTCTTTAATGATTTCTTTCTTCTGATGATGATGGAAGCCGTGCTGACACCTTCTTTTGCTTCATCAAGTTCCGCTGCACAATTACATGAATTTACTTTCAATAAATTACCATCTTTGCATACATCAGTCAAATCATCCAGCTGAGGCATTCGCAAACAATATGCATTATTAATTTCATTGTCAGTGTTTATTTGGTTAACTTGTAACCGACTTGGACAGCCCATTGCCTTGATGATGCATTTAAAAGCACCAGGGTCGGCTTTTTAAAAGGAAATCAGGGGATGACATGCTTCCACACACCACTTCGCTCCCTGCTGAGGCCACAGAGGGAAAAAGACTGAACTCCAGTGAAAGACCAATCAAACTCAAAAGATGCATCACAAGCTGATGAAGCCAAAACAACAGAATCAGGAAGATCATCCACATCATAGCGATTCTCAGTGAGTGGTTGTTAACACTGATTGAGTATATTTCAATTTAACAACTTTCTCCTGTCTACAGTATTTAAGTGAATATTGTATTTATAAAAGAGAGAAAACAGCATGAGCAAACAAAGAACTACTGTTAGGAATGATGTCTCATTAAGCATGGAGTGAAGAGTTCAGTAGTCTCAGGCATGTCAGTTTTCAATTCAAATGAGAGTGAAGAGTCCTAAAAGTTCATCACAGTATTTTTAGGCCTTTTCCAAACAGTTAGCATCAAAAGCTTAAGTTCATTTACTGGTACATGAAGTGTTATCTATGAATACTCTATAGGAACATGGGAAGAAAGAGTTTGGGACAGAAAGTTTAAAAGAAGGATGCATTCCAAATAGGCATGCCTGCTAATGGCAAGACAAAACACAGCTAGTGAAGACAAATCAGAGTGAAGAAGCACCTTCTTAAAAGTGCCATGTTGCAGACATCCATTTAGCCCCGAGGGCACCTGGAGGGTGCTGCAATGGCAGCTCTCATCTGCCATCAAACTATCATCCCAGATGACAGCTCTTAGGTACACTCCCAGCTAAATTCTAAACTCTTGCACCAGTCTACACAGAACAAAAAAAACAGAAGAAGAAAGGAGCGGGGTGCACCATCTTGCAAATATCATGGATAATTACACATTACAGCAGTCTTTTTAAGCTACCGAAAGCAGAGAGACAATATGCAGTTCTATTTGCAAATGACATATATTGATTGGAAATTTGGCTAAACCATTGCAATTTAGGAAAAAATAAATACAAAAAAAGATAGTAATTAACACAACATATTTACTTATGTATTGAGTATATTGAAACGTTTTTCAACATTAAAAAATATTTTTAACTACTGTGTAATATGCAGGACCAAATTACTGTAGCGGTCAAACGTTTTGACACGGCTCACTGAATCCTGCAAATTATATTATAGTACAGTATATACAGTATAAAATAGAATTTGCTGCGTATCTGACATTTTGTCATAAATGGGTCTACCACACACAAGACTACACAGAGTAGCATTCCTCACAGCAGTGCTGGTGAGGGGTCCAGGGCAGTAAGGAGTGTAGGTCATCTTCATTTTAAATCTGTAAATTATCTGACATCCTTTATTTAAATTTATTAAATACCAATTTAAGTACAACATATTTCTGTGTCATGTGTAATCATTCAATGTATAAGATGCAAAAAAAAAAAAAACATCATCATTATATTGGTATATATTTCAGTCATCAGCCTCCCTGCTTTCTAAAGATTCATCGGCCATTGCAAAAGTCATACTAGTCGACCGCTATTTGAAACAATCGGCGTGTTGTGCCAAGCTAGTGTTGGTATGCGGCAAATAGCCCTATCCAACTATCATATTATGGTAAGAACCACTCAACCAAGCAAGACAGAAATGACAGCCTGTCATTAGTTTAAAACATGCAGAGTCCATCCACAAAATGCAGCTGCAAAAAACCATCAAACTCTATGATGAAAATGGCCCTCATGAGGAACACGCCACGAAGAGTCACCTTTGCTGCAGAGGATAAGTACATTAGAGCTACAGTAGCAGGCTTGGAAAGAGCTAATTAACAGAACATCAGATTATAACATCAATGTTTCCCAGAACTCAAGTGGCAGACACATCACACAAAGATACAAAACACAAACCCCATAAGAAACAGACATTACACCAGAGGAAATCTGTCCTTTGACCTGATAAGTCCAAATTTGGTAATTTTGGTTCCTGCCACCATGTCTTTGTGAGACAGAAAGAAGGTAAAGCATGGAGTGAGTATGACAGCGTAAAGGTGTTTTGCTGTTGACACTGTAGGTGATATATCCTGAATTCAAGGCACACTTGACCAACTTTTTTAGCTGAATTTTCTGTAGTTATTTGCCAGTGCATCTGGTTTGCACATAGCAGCTGGCTAAGTGATTTTGACCAAGAAGGAGAGTGATGGAGTGCTGCATAACAAAACTTGGCCCTTACCAATAAATGCAAATGAAATGAGTTGGAGAAGCAGAGTGAACAAAAAGCAGCCAGCATAGTGATAGAAAAGCATTACAGGTGACTACCTCTTCAAGTGGAGTGGGAGAAAGCCAAAAGTGTTCTAAGTTATTAGAAAAAATGTTTAAACTCGTTTTTTTTAACTACATAATGCATGATGTTCACAGTGCAGAAAATAATTAATTAATCATTAAAAGAATTAATTATATTTTTCTGTTGGCAAATGTCTATTGACTGCATTGAGCTAATGCCATTTTCTCTGTTAATTCAAATTGTCAATTTAAAGTTATGTTGTGAGTTGGTTCTTCATTTTTGTGGGGGAGCAACAATGCATGCATACCTGTAAAGGATTTGACACATAGTCAACAGTTTAGTTTACTTGGAAAAATGGTTCTAAGTCACACTAAAAACAAGAGATTTAGACTGAGTCATCCTGAATTCCACGTACCCCGCCCCCTCCCCCTCCCCCTCCTCTTTCCATAGTCATGTTTTATGTCATGCCATCAATGCAAGATCCTAGAGTGGATGACTGCCTGGCGCCAAGAGAGACACATTGAGAGAGCTGGGACTCCTGCTTGTATCTGCCAGGCTTAATGATAGCATCCACCTGCTGTTTTATGGTCACAGCTGGAGCAATGTAGCTCCCATTTGGCCGCAAGTATGCAATCTCTCTTCCTATTTCCCTATTTCTCCCTTGCCTTCTTTCTTGCCCTTCTATGTTGTATCCCTTGCTCTTGTTTGCACTTGCTTTTATCTTAGTCATTCACCAACATGCTATCAATGTCCTCATTTTTTCCCATCTTCATCCACCTCCCCGTTCAGCACCCTTGTTTCACTTTCCCTTCTTTTCTTTGTGGCTCATTGCACTGATGTTCTTTTTATGGTCAACAGCCACAAGCTCCTCATCTGAGCTAGTCTGGCCTCATGTGTTTCAAGAGGGGATGAGGAGATGTGGGGGTGAAGGCCCACGAGGTGCCCATACAGCCAAACATCAGAACAATATGTCACACAGCTGCCTGATGACCTCGACCACTCAGCCTTGCAGGGCTCTGACTGTGCATCTCCATCCTGAGGGTAGTTGCAACATGAAAGTAAAATATCTTTTTCATACTACGAAATATTCTTAGTTTGTCATCACATTATTCCCATATAGGTCCATGACACAGTTGGCAACTAATAATGTCTGCCTTGAGCATCTCTGGTCATTTTAGCTATTTTTCTTTATGTGGAAAACATTGGGTATCACATTTCTTCAACATATAATAAATATTTTTCTGTTCTTACTATTGCATCGCTGTTATATGGTTATATATTTAGGTCTGGAATTTGCAGCTCAGTAATAATGGTTTCATGATATTACCATAGCGATTAGTATAAATTAAATTTTTCAGCTCTATATATCCATTGTTAATACCAAGCTGATTATTACTTTAATAATTAATTAATTAGTAATTAAATTAAATTACTTTATTACATAGTTATTTCCTTATTATGCATCCCATTACCTTGTTATTACTAAGCTCTAACAGACAAAGTGCCACATTCATCTTATGTATGTATGTAAGTCAGATTACATGTACATTACAAATCTTTGATGAAACCAATTGCCAATCTTGTATGCTGACTCTTGAGGAATTTATACCAAAATTACACAAACATATACATGACATTCTTCTCAGGTAATTCAGACATGACAAAAGAGGCAAAAAATATGACCAACCAGACGACTGGCAACTGTTTTTTCACTGTGAAACGCTGAACTCCAAATTTGGAAACAGTTTTATAACCCTCACCAGACTATATAGCAACAATTGCTTCTCTAATACCACTAATACTACTCGTGTCATTCTTGGCATAGTGTGAACACATAGACCTGCACACCTACTGATGATCAATTCATCAAGGCCTAATGATTAGCAGCACCTGGCTGTAACTTATCTCTTTAAGGAAGTGGAAGTAGTAAGGGGGTATTCAGAGATGTCGACTTTTTTTGTTTTCATTTTGGCTTAATATTTGTTATATAGATAATGGTATGGTGAAAAAAGTTAGATCTTGTTCTTTGTCTAATTAAGATCCACTACAACCTGAAGACTTTTATTATGTTTCTACACAAAACAGATTTAAGAGAGAAGGTACTACGTTTGGAACACTATAGACTTATGTTGTACTATCCATGCTCCCAACCACTGACTTACCAGGACAACAAAAAGTAAGCATCCCTTCCTCAAGGAACTGCTGCCTGTACTGTGACTGGTAACCTAATTTCTGAGTTGTGCATATCAAAGTCTTGCTGGGCACCTTCGCTATGCTTTAATATTCACTGGGACAGACCCATAGAGGATACTCTCAACATCTACAACATAAAGACAAGGGTTGTGCTTAAAGATCACTGAACAGCAAGAAGTCGTTCACCAATCTTTCAGTCAAATTTCCAAATACCAAGACTCATCTCACCTTGCTTCCCCTCTTAATCCCCTGTCATGATCATCATTTCCAGATCAATCAAGACAGCCTCAACTGGCCAGATTTTAGGCAGGTGATCTCCAAGGAACTTCCCACCAGGTGTTTTCTAGACAACGTCTGACTGAGGAAAACTGGGGTTTGGACTAAAAATAGGAACAACAAATCATTTCTGAGAGACAAGCTGAAATTACTCAACAGCAGAAGGGGAACAAATCATGATCGCAGCTCAGGCCCGTCAACAACCCAAGACGTCCTCCGAGAGAGGCACCAGCTTGACAACATGTCAATATCACTTTGAGTGCTTCTCTGCGAACACAGCTCTTTGGGAAATCTCATTTACTTCAACAGCTTTACACAGAGAAAAGACAGTGAACATTTGACGAATGGTAGAAAAAAAAAGTGAGCAGTTGATCTTTGAGACCACAGAAAGACAATTTAAAAAAAGAAAAGAAAAAGAGGAGACAACACTTCTTTGTTGATCACTGTCAGTGCGTTTACTGGACCAGACGGTGTTGTCTAACTTTCGGCAGCTAACACCCGTCTGTCGGAGATCTTACATTCACAGGAAAGAAATTGTTCTCCTTGAGTTTAGCCCCCAGTTCGTCTGTCTCTTAAATCTGTCACTCATACACCTCTCAGAAGCTGACAGGATGATTGAATACAAACCCACATTAATAGTGACAACTTCAGCTGCAGTTAAGCAGACCTGAGCAAACAGAGCATGCTCACAACACAGTCAAAGCCCTCAGTCACTCTACAAACATACAAACAAAACAGGAAAAGATTAAATTAAACAAAAGACATGACGTGGGTATTTTTATATTAATGAAGCATGCCTCAGATAATGGTAGCTTTAAATTTTCATATTGTGGGATTTGTAAAAGACAGATGGAGGGGCGGATAATGTGAACAAGGAGCTGTTTTTATTTAGAGGAACTGCACATTAGTGAATATGCATATTGGAGCATGTCTTGCAATTTCCATATTTAGCTCCACGCCCTTAGGTGGTTCTCTTAGTCTCCAGGGGCGACAGTCACTCTTGAGTGTGATTTGTCCCAGGGGCTGTTACACATGCTGAATAAACATGAGCCTCCTTCCGCTACACTTGTAAGGGGTCAAAGTTCATATTTACAAGAACAGCAAATCCACTTACAATCAAAGCCTGATTCGAGAAAAACACATCTTACATACACTACCACCTACTAGTGAACAGAACGTCTGAATTTGTTCTGTATGTATGCATCATATTTACCAAAACCTACATTACCTATTTAAACATTTATTTACTTGTTAAGATTTTAGCCATTTACTGGCAGAATTAAATGAACAATACCACCACTCTAAACTCGGGAAATCCAAATAGACCTAAAAAAAGCATTTTGATGTTAACAAACCTGATGACAGGCCTGATGGAGGCATTTTAGTGCTGCTGGAAATTGTGTTCGATATCTAATCGGGACTGGATTTATTCAGGTCGTTTGTGCTCTGGTCCTCTTCGAGTCAGGTCTTATAATAATAATTTAATCATTTATTTACATCTGAGTTGGGTTGGGTCCAAAGTTTTGGAACTGTGAAGACCTCTACTCCATTTCCATGTGTGCTAGTTGTGCCACCATAGTAAGTAGTTCTTGGTCCAACTAACAAAACGTCACTCCATTTAGGGAGCATTTGAGTGACAGGTGATGCAAATAACCTTTCCATCTAAAAAACAGCCAAATGCTTATTCTTATGCTCCATTCAAAGCACAAAACAAGAAGTGACAATTCAACTGATAGCATCATAGCTTATGTGTTCTAGCGTATGTTCTACGTACAACTCATGTGTGTCACATAAAAATGGTTTGTGTACATTTATACAAACAGAGCAACTTTAGTACAAGTTTAAAACGGTTCAATATCCAGGCACCACTTTTCTATTTGTATAGCGCTTAGCAATGACAAATTATTCGTGAGGAGATGGGAGACTGCAGATGCACAGCAACAGTCCATGGATAACAAAAAAAAGGGTTAGGGTTAGGGGTAGGCATGGCCTTTTTGCCTAAGGGGCTAATCAAGGGTGATCTTGCATGACTGTGCACAATTACTTGCAGGTTGTAACAATTGTGTTATGGTTATGTTTTTTTGGTCAGAAATAAGAAACACTTCACCAAATTGTTGGACATTACAACTGAATATATATAGATCTATATCTATCTATCTATCTATATATATATATATTCTGATAAAAAAGACATGACATAACTCCCTGTTGCTTTTTTGTCTAATTGTGAAACATACACCACAAGCAAGTAAGCAACCTTCTTTTAATCGTCATTTTTTATTGTAAAACTGCTTCCTTCTTCCTCTCACCAATTAGAGAATAAAATAAAAAATTGTCTTTAGACATTCTCACTGTATGTGCTCTGTCTCCCTACTAAATTATTCAACAGCACTGTGCTTCTCATTAGCTCGCTTAGCAAAACTTCCTCAAAAATCAAATAAATCAGCGCCTGGGAATAGGAATTAAAGTCCTGCCTGCAAGCACTTGGGAAGTTCTTTTTTTTCTCTGCTTTAAAAAGACCAGTAGTTAATATTTAGAGCACTGCAGTCCTAAAGGCTGGCTTAGCTTCACTCCTGAGTTCTGGTACAATAAAATGTAACCTGAATGCTGGTGTTATGAGAACGTGTAGAATATCTCCAGAGTAGGTCTGGCATTGATTATGGGCAAACACAGGCTCATTTAAGGCAGTAAAACAAATGAATGATGTGCATAAAAGTCTAGGATACAAACTACGTAACAGCAATGTGCCTAGTGTAGTATGTGTGCCTGGAGGGTCTTTGTAGCATGTCAGTCCCTGCATGTTTCCTTCCACATTTTCTGTGGAAGAAAGAGAGCTAGAGCTGCAAAACATGGTGAAAAAGTCATATTGCAATACTATGGACAAAATAAACAGTAATAAACAAATGGTATCAGCTTTTTCATTGTGATTTGGTAATGACTGAGGGACTGTGCAAAGCATGACAATGCGTAGCACACTGTAGAAGACAACAGAATATAAGAAAGGGAGAGGGCTGGATTTATCTTTATTTCATGCTGCCACTATCTTAAGTTGCATGTTTTACCTTTAATGTAAATACATACATTTTTACATTGTTTTTACATGTTGGTTTCAATTTCCAGACCACAAATTTATTTTTACAATTCATAAACACAAGTTGTTCCAACTTGGGATCTTTCAACTTGAAAGTTTGAGTTTAATTAGTCAGCTGCTGAATGTTTATTCAACACTAATTAAGTTTTTAATGAAACAAGCACGTACTGTTTGAAAGTTTAAACTTATTTTTGTATTTTGAAGAACTCATTGATGATTATTACTCATGTACAGGGACAAGACTGACAAAAACTGTGGTGGTGCTGATCATCAGTAGTCTATGAACCCAAAGGTTGGTGGTTTGCTTCCTGGTCCTCCCTCTTAATTTCTGGCCAATCTATTCTTGGACAAGACACTGAACCCCGAACCCTGTCAACAACATTTTTCCAAGACATTTAATGAACAAACACATCTTCAACTGTGTATCTAAGTATCTATTATTATTAATAGTAGTAGTATTATCTTATGGAGAGCTTTAAGGTGTGTTACTTCTAAATATTGAAGAGCTTTGCAGGAAACAGATTCCCTGTGTAAAAAAAGTCAATAAATCTTGGAACAAAAAACTTGCTAAAACATCAATAACAGAAAGACAGAAGAATGATACTGCATCAGTGTGTCAGCAAATTCAGCTTGAACTCTCGTCAGTAATAATGTTTTTAAAGGAAAGAAACAAACCTCTTGAGATTGTTTGGTTTCAGTTCATGATTTCTTTATTTATTTATTTCATTTCCCCCTCCATAGCTACCCGCCTCCTCGAACAACGATCATTTAAATGCAAGCCAACATCTGACGTTGTTTGGGGTTGGTTTGTTTATGGAGTGTGATGGCTAGCCGCTGAGATGCAGGACTCACTTGGGACTGGACCAGTCACATCTCGTCAGGCCCGGGATGACTAGATGAAACAGCCGTTCAAGACCCATCCGCACAGGTTTGCGTTCAAAAGACAGCATGGCATGAGGCCTGGGAGACACAACCGCCCATGGGTCCATTTATAAAAAAATAAATAAAAAAAGAGAGGATAGAAAAGAGCAGCGAGGCATGGAAAAAGAAAAATATGATTTATTTAGCATGTTTACTGTTTACTTTTTCTTAGAGAGCAGATTAATTTTTTAAACAAAAAATAGATATGAAATCCCAAATGTGTAAACTTTAGATTCCTGTGGAATTTGATGTCAGCACTGATCACCTGCTAAAGGAGCAGACTTTGATATTTTTCACCTTTACGATGAAGTTAAACTTTTTACTGGTTTTCTGTATATGGCAAATAGTTTAGAGTAAGAGGTTGGGGTTTCAAGGTGATAATTGAGGCTTCCGCTGATTACTACACATGGAATAACTTGCAATCAGATTTGATTAGGCTTCACCAAGGAGTATGACTACAAAAGTATAATTACAGAGCTATAATTTTACTTTTTTTGACAGTTTTAACCTGTGTTTCTGTTCTCAATAAAAAGTGTACTACATATGTTGTTGTCTGACACTGAAAACATTATATATATACATATAAGTTCAGTTATTTTTTTTTTTAAAACAACTTTAATTATAATGTACTCTCTTCAAAAGCTGTTAGAGGTAAGATTTATTGGACAAGCACTCATTCTGCCATAATGACCAGTCACCAGCCAATTTACTCATCTGTAGCTATTTAATTTAAATCGCTGGCCGTAGCCAAACAACTTAAAGATGTATTTAGGGCTGTTATCTGGTTAATGTTAGATGTTCAAAGGTAATTTCGTATAAGAAGATATACTACACTGTGTTTTAAAACACCAACAGAAGTTGCAAAAACAAAGGCCAGAACCACTGGTGTGTAATCCTCAAGTATACAGGTGGCATTTCTTGAAGAACTATCATGTGTACCATCCATACTCTGATCTGTGAAGTCAGCATCTGTGATCGTGTAGACTGCATCAGTGCCCACATCACAGGTAACTTTCAGTATATGTATGAAAGTACCATCAATGTGGAGGCACATGCTGCTATGACAGCAATGGTTTTGGGAGTTCAGTGGATATTTTTGAAGGACAATGCTCCAAAACATTTTAAAAGCTGATATCTGGACTAATTTTGAAATTCAAGAAAAGACTGGGAAGCATGAACTGGACAAGTCGTATGTGGTGTGTAAAGCCTGTCATACAAAAATTAAATATGTTGGGAACACTACCAACTTTACACACTTTAGCCGTTTCCACTGTGAGACGCTAACAACAACACCGGAGAGAGAAATCACAAACCCAGCACAGCTGAAAATTTATGCGGCTCTGTCCACAATATACTCAGGTATTCTTAAATAAAAATGGGTGCTTACATTTCACTGCTTGTATCTGTTTATGAAAACATATTGTGATGTAATGTAAAAAAATTTGATGATTGATTGAAGGTTCACACTTATATTGCACATAACAAAGAGGAGAATCAGACAGTGGCCACAGGTTGTTGAGCAGCTGAAGTCTTTTATTATTTTCTTTATGAAAATCTTTCATTTGTAAAACTGCAACAATTACTATTCAAGTTCCCAAATTAAAGGTAAATGTGATTGTAAACATGCCTCTCTCCCAATGTCTGAGTGTGCTGAGGTAAGTAGTTCCAAATTAACTTATACTGTATTTAGAAAATACAAAGTTGGTCGGTGAAAACAATGAAAATATTTTCAATTTTTTTGTCAGATAATTAAAGGTTCAAACAAACTAACAAGTAACAGATTTACCCCTAACCCTTTTTAATGGCATTTTAGAAAAAGTCCCAACTTATCATTACCAAATCTTTTCTATGCATGAAACTTCCCAGACATTGTGTCTCTTGTGATACAATCTAAATTTATAATTTATGCAACACTGGCTTTCCATTTTAACATCCTGTAATTAATACTTACAGTATTCTACACATTCCAGTTCCTGATTGTCATTCACATCACAACTGACCGCCTTTTTTTCTTTTTTCTTTTTTTTAAATCACAGATTCTCTAACACCATCAAAAGGAGCCAATTTAAATTCCAGAACTAGTAGAGGTTTCTCAAGAGGACACAAGAATAATGGTAAGTGTCCACCAATAAGTGAGTTAATAAATATATATAAAAAAATAGGCACTGATGCAAATGAGGGTTATGAGGAGACTACTTTGAGGCGACTTTGTGATGTTGCAGCTATTTATCACTGGGGGTGAAGATGCACTCTTCACTGTCCTTAGCTTTATCTAATGAAGCCCCCATATGCAAATGAAAGTGCCCTTTTTCCTTGATTTTTCCTCTTCTATGTTTATAACTGAATGTGGGAAAGTGGGCGTTACAATATGAAATGTTACAGCACAAGCACTCTAAATTTACTGGATAATGTATGTATAGGGGACACAGGATACTGTAGATTAGGAATCACTGCTGCAGTTTCCTCTATCTGCACACATCTGTACACATCATAGTCTCACAGCATCCTCTGAGACTTATCAGTTTCTTTATAACATTTTTCCCCAGAGCTCCTGGCTAGAAAAAAAAAAGCTTTTATGTCACCTACTTAGCAACTTACAGTACACAGACATTCATCAAAACAAACTAAAATAAATTCAAGGCTGTTTACTACACAGACACTGTAAAAAGTGCACTGATGGAGGCTTTGATAAAGGATAGAGAAATACCACATTACTGGATGTGTACATGTTTCTCAGCAAGTTTTGGAAAATTATAAAATATGAATATGCTACAATAGAAATCTGTCTCCTGAATTTAGTAATTATGTTGTGATTCAATGTGGTTTTTGAATGAATGAATTGATATATTTATTAATGGAAAGCAAGTTGCAAGGAGGGGGCTTGGTTGGATGGCGGGCATTTAATGTGCAAGACTGACAAACAGCTGACCAAAGTCAAGACCAGAGTCCCAAGTGAGATTGGTTTTAGGTAAGAAAAACACTTTGATTAGGGTTAGAATAAGATAATATTTGTTTCATATTTTGACACAGACATCGTGTATGAAGTGATATTAGATTTTGCTCTATTAAGCCAGTCCAAAATAACAAAGAAATAAAAGAAATAAAACAATCAAGATGTGAGCAAAGTCAAGACTTTCAGCTTTAATTCAATGAGTCTGACGAACTGTGGCAATAACCATTCAGGAATTACAACCATTTACATTCAACCATTCCCCATTTTGGGTAGGGGTGCATTGATCTGACTTTCTTTCATAATTTTTTGGGTCTTTTATGGACCCACTATTTATAATCTCTACCTCCCCTCCAAGCATCAGCAGTCAAAGGAGATCTTGTGAAAATCCAATGGTTCCTCTATTACAAAGTGTCATGTCATTCCTCCTGAACGCTCAGAATCCTCCAAAGTTAACTTCTTTGTCGTTCTTTCCATGGTGTTGAAAAACCTTTTCACAACATCTAGTCAAGTCAGGAACACTCTAGAGGAGATAGGTGGTTCACTGTCAAAGCCTACAGTCAAGACACGGCTTCATGAATGCAAACAAAGTGCAAAACACTGACCTATGTATATATGTACAAACTGTGTTGTCACTGTTTCTACATTTAAAGGAAATGTTTCTGAGAGACTTTATAAATGTTTGGCTTTAAAAACAGATTTTATGAGACATGTTGCATACAAGAAAACTCATTATTCAAATAAATATTCTCACATGAAGATGAAAAGGTCAGTCTCAGATAAAGATTCTCTGCTGGCCTCGACAAAACAGCACCACACAGTGTCATCCAAGATTTCCACTTTACTTGCACAATGTGAACTGCAGGCAATGCACACACGCAAACACACACACACACGCAAACGCACACATACACGCACAGAATGTGGTTACACAATGACACAAATCACCTTTAAAAAATAAAAAAGTGCAAACTCTGACAACCTCAAGGGCTGGATTACATAGGAACTCTGTGCAACCTTAAGTGCTATTTGCAAATAATTCTCTTCCACACCATTATGATTAAATTATTTTAGTCAAATACATGCAATGTAACCATAATAAGTAATATTTAAGATGATGAACTGTGAATGCATTTGGAATTTATTTCATTTTCGCAGTTAAAAAAAACATTAAAATTTGGGTTTTAAAAATCTTAAAATGACATTGATCAATAATACTTAAAATAACATAACACAAACAAGCTACTGCATCATGTGAACATAGACTTCAAGACTTTGAAATATTAGGGGTGGGGACATTTGTGGTGAGATAAACAATAGAAAAACTACAGATTGAGAGAAGAGTTGATGAGAAGTTCTTGAGAGGAAAACATAGGAAGAACCTTGCACAGTCAGCTGTAGAGAAAAAGAAAAAAAAAATCAAATAATGTGCAGATGAGGTAGACGAGCATTGGATTGCGGTGTGCCTTAATATCATTAAATGATTTTAGCACAACAGATGTGGCAAAGAGTGTGCAATAAAGAGAGAGCTGAACAGTCAGATAACATATTGCCAGACAGCAGCCATTTGCCAAAGAGCTGCAAAAGCACATCAGGGGAAAACTCAGAGAGATAGAGAGGCAACAAAGAAAGACAGGGGGAGGAAAGAGTGAGGTGGAAGCAGAGATGTGAAAGGAGCAAGGGAGAGAGTGCAGAGTGGAGTGTGGAGACTGATTGCCGTTGATCTTCACAATAAGCGAGGCCGACAAGCGGCGAGCGTGCCTCTGCTCCGACACTAATTGCCCGTGAAAGGTGACCCGTGGTGAGGCGGAGGCGCTCAGCTCCGATCGTCCTCGCCGCGCGACGTCCGCCCTGATCACACGCGACACCAGACAGCCGAGCCGTCACACCGGCCACCAGCCCCACCAGCTCAACAGCCGGAACCCATCCGGAGAGAGAGACAGATAGAGAAACGAGGAGCGAGGGGGATGGAGGATAGGGATTGAGAAGACTGAAAGAGTATCAGGAAATAGAAATAAGATGGAGGAAGGAAAGAATTGAGCAACATGGAGAGTCAGGAGGAGTGAAAACATGGTAGAGAAGAGGAAAAGAATGTGAAAATGGGGAAAAACTAGTGAGAAAGTGACAAGAAGGAGAGAGTGGCACAGGAGCTACAATATTTGTAAGTGAATAATAACAAGCAAACTGCAGCTAGTACTTCTACTAGTTCATTCCCTATGCTGTCTGAGTAAACTCTTTACCTCTCGTGTTTTTTACAGATTCAACTGCTAGAGGTTTTTTTTTTATGTTTGAGGTTTTGGGACACAAGTAATTGATAAAACATGATCAGGCTCTGTGTTTGGATTATCTTTGTGCATGTCTGTCTGCCTTAAGTTACTCCAGCATCCTGCTGCCAACCAAACTCCCTCAGTTTGTTTCTGCCAAATAAGACTTAGACATGCATCACGTTATCTGGGTTGTTTTGAAACAAAGATTTCCCCTGAGAGATCCTGAAAAGATCATGCTGTGGCTTTAGTGGTCAACATGAGCATAAGTACACTTTTTGCAAAAAGACAGTTGTAAGTATGAGTCGCCTATTATAATACAATCAGCAGCTCACTGAAACTACAACAGTTAACTACTTATCTCTATGAAAAAAAAAAGTTACTGTATGTCAAAGGGCCTATTCTGGTAAACACAAGAGAAAGGGATCAACAAAAAGATTCATCTACACCAACTAAAGACACCTACTCGATTTAGCTTAGTGTTACAGCTGACATTTAATATCAATCGAGGACAGAACATCTTAGCCCTGGTTCATGGCAGTTTGTGACATGGCGTGTCCTACTGTCCCATACACAGAAGCACCACAAGCATATGATTGAAGGACACCTTTAACAACCCCCATCTTTATAATATCATTTAGTTACTTTGTGTAAAAATATTTTACCTTACGATTGGTATCTTATGTCATACAAATCAAATCAGAAAAGCTCTAAGTCTTATAGATAGCTCATCTATTTAATTGAATCAACACAAACAATAGAAATCAATTATTCATGCAAGGAAGCACAAAAGTATCACAATTCAAAACACAATACAAACCAATTCACTGAACAAGAATTTAATCAAGAAAAAAAACAACTTAAGGTAGAAGAACAAACTCCCATGAGCCGGATGATTTCTAAAGCTCCAGAAAGTAAAAGCAGTAGTTAGGCCGGCGACAGAGCTGTAGACTTCCCAACACGAGAAGATAGAGAAGTGAGAAAAGAATGGTTACAGATGAGCAGGTGAAAAGGAGTTGGTGCCATTAGATATAAGAGAGAAGACGAGAGCTATACAGTGAGTACTGGGAAAAGATCTCCAATAAGTGGACAGTGTGTGAAGCTGCAGACCCTCCTCCTACTGTACTTTAACACTCTTCCTGTTCTATCCATCACACACACTCAAATGCTGCCATTATTTGCCTTTACTGAATTAATGTATTAGGTTGCTGTAATACAGAATAATGCCAGGAAAAACTGTGAATGGATAAAAAAATGGTACATTTTGGTACACACATAATTTAATTGTATGATCCTACTGAAATGCACTTTCCCTTTTGCTCACTGGAAAAAAAACACAATGTTTAATGCTTGAATGGGTTGTATTGAAATGACTTCCTGTAACATTTATCAACTAGTTGGAAACTTCCAGGAGCTTTTTTAATATTGATTTCCCCTGCTTCTCCTTGGTTTTAAGATGTTGTGAGAGAGTAAAGAACAGAGACAATGCTGGATCTTTTTACACAGTGGAGCCAGACAGCTGGAGCCCAGTGAGGGGGAAGGAGTGTGGGTAGGCTACAGAGCATTTTCCCAGCACAGATACGGAGATATCTGAACGTAGTGGCCATTAATAACAACTCAGTTGTCATCTGCACAGTCATTGACCACCAGACCAGTCAATAAATGTGGAGAGAGTGAGAAAAAGAATGCGTGTGTGCAGAGGTATGAGCTAAATCTGCAGCAAAAATCGTACATAAAAAAATTTCAGACAATCTACATAACGTGCATGAATGTGAAAAATGTATCTATATTATTGTGAAGATATATGCTAAGTGAGGAAATTCAAGACAAAAGTGTGTGCTTGTGTGTGTAAGATAGGATTTATTTAGTTTGTGCTTAGCACCACCCTTTGGTAGTGTTCAGTATTATATGCTGGCAACACTTGCATGTGTGGTCCATGTTAATTAACCTAGTCGCATGAAAGCTTTGTGAATTATATATCTGTCAGCATACAAGAGTTGGTGAATGCATACCTTCAGTAGTAATCATCAGCAGCGATAGGTCAGCTATCTTTTCACTACAACCATCTAAAACAAGAATAATTATTTATTTAAAACTTACACTGAAAATACTAACCACTGATTTGACTGTGTCCTACACACATTTTATAATGTGTTAGTAGTTCCTCAAGATAAGACATAACCAATAAAATAAATAAATGAATAATTGTACAAATTTTCCAAGAAGATATTTCACTTGTAATGTACCCTCAAATATTAAAGATTGACATCAGGCAAAATATTAGCAGTCAGAAAAATGGAACAGACAACTTAGACCCTGCAAGACAGAAAATCATCACAGCATTAACTGAGTGAAGAAGGGAAATGACCAAAATAACAGCAGTGGCAGAAAAATGGTTTTTCTTCTCAATTTGATAGATGTGCCTTTTGTATAACAGTAATCATCATTTTTCATGCTGTCACCTTCTATCTAATTGCTCACCTTAGAAACATGCTTCCCTGGAACTACTGAGCACAGACAGAAATAACAGACGCTCAGCAATTAAACAACGCTGCAGTGCTGGTTTTAGTTATCTGTGTGAGAAGCATCTGACAAGTCAATTCTTTGTAATAAAGTCATTGCTTAAGTGACCAGTGTTATTAAGAGGCCTAAATGTTCAATTACAGCCACGGAAATTATCAGATGAACACTGTAATGTTTCAACAGTTTACTCAAAACAAGATCAACTGTTAATCTGTCATTGCTAAAGAATTGCAATATGACAGGTTGGGTTAACTAGACAAATCAATTTTAAACATCTTGGGCAATTAATTAACTAAATGATTACTTAGCTTGTTTCTTAATGCATTAGTCTTTTGTTTGAATGAATACCATACTGCTAATAAGCTTTAAAAGAAAAAGAACTGTTATGTCCTTGACTGATTGTAATAAAAAAAAGTAAGCAAAGAGGGGTGTACAAAACTCTCATATAAAGCTATTTGAAAAACATTATGAAAATAATTTTGATTTGTATCTCTAAAGATTCAGATAATATCTCTGAATCTTTGTACGGCATGTTCCTAAAGCCACATTATTTGAATTACGATTTTAATTTTTACTCCAAAAGTTTGGTACTGACCATTTTATACAATATGTCTTAAGTTTTACTATACACTCAGGATGTCAATGATTTGTTTATGCGTATGTTGTTTTTAAAAACAAATACCAAAAAAATATTTTCCTTCTTTAAGTTTTGTGTCATATATTTCCATGGGTAAATACACTGATGGGTGAAGCTTGTGTTTACCTCCTTCATCTGTGATGGGTGAAGCTTGTGTTTACCTCCTTCATCTGTGAATGTATCTATCTACAGCTTCGATGGAACAGTTTTAACCTGGGTGTTGCGCTTCAGAAACTTCTCTTTTTCAAGGTTCCAAAGTTCTCCAGTTTGGCTACATATCCACAAGCCATCCAAGGGACTTTCTAATTAAGAACTTACTGCTCAGGCACTTTTGGTGCTTTTTTAAGCAGTTAATAAAGTTTCTTAACTTCCCCTAGTCCTGTACACTTTGTAGTGCAGCGGCATCAACCCTCAAAGTCAAGGAGCTTTGCTAGTTTTTCCCCTGAGACCATCCCAGAGATTTCCCTTTGCACATTTCCCCAAGACTACTAAGAGTGGCGAGTGATAACGCAGTTTAAGATGCTAACACCTCGCCATTAACATGTGGCCAGTCCTAGTGCCCTCTCATCAGCGCCCCGAGGCTTTCTTCCTCTGAAATGCTCTTTTAGCAGCTCCCTGACAGGCGAGCGCTTCGCTTTCTAGTTAATTAAAGGGAAAAACATGGCCTTAACTGGTGCATGGTCGCGCCCAGCCTGCATAATGGGACGTAATTAACTTCCCCTCATCGTTACTTCACTTCAAAGGGTCGGTTTTGAGTCAGTCATGCAGACACACAAGCAGATGCACACACACATACATATAGGATGTGTATTTATTACAGGCCCAGAGAAACAAATCCCCATAGCTCTCCTCTGGGAGTTCCATGCAAGAGCTTGAACTGTTGGGTAGATCCTGGAAGTTTCAGCTAAATTGTGAGCAAATGTTGAGAACATGAACATTCTGTGTACTCTGATATAAAAATCTAGATCTGTAGGTTTGAATATGATGCTGTGCAACTGACATTTCCAGCTCAAAAGGATCAAATTTCTACAAATTTCTCTCTGTTTAAACTTTAAAAATTGAAATTCCCTTCAGCACTTACATTAACATTTCATCTTTATTCAGTTTTATTTCGATTCAGCTTCTTCAATTGTTGCAACAAACTGAAATATAATAACATTTCAGGTGCGTCTAAAATTTCCCAATGCATCAAACAATTTAGCCTATTCTAGCCCTATCATTTTGACTTTTATTTGTCCTTTTTGACCTATTTTATACCCAGTACATATATATATACACACACACACACACACACACACACACCTCCTTCGAGCAGTCCAACACTATAGGGAGAAAAACAATCTGAATGCTGACATCTGCCACATGCATTTGGCCGCAGTCGACACTGAGGTGAGCCCAATATTTCAGAGACACTTTTTCCCCCCTCCCTGACCAAACCAAGATACCGTGAATTTCCCAGCTGTGAGTGAACATGCGAGCGACAAGGCTCGGCCAAATCGGACTGATGGCTGGGCTCTGTTTGCCTTTTGCTGTTATTTATTCATGTGTTTATTCTTCCTGTCGTTATCCCCTCTGATCTATGCTTTCCTGCCCCTCCCCCCAGATGCCGGCGAGGAAACAATGTCTTATTACATCAGGTGATATGTACCCATCCCAACCCCTATGTGATAAAGTAGAAATTAGCTTTTTTAATCCATCTTTATATTTGCAGTCTAACCAGATCCTGAACAATATTTGTTGGTTCATTTTTGGAGATTGTGTCATAATTTCATTTCAACTTTCAACATATGTTTCTTCTTTTTTTACCAAACATTAATGTGTGTCCAGTATGTCTGACGTACATAGTAGAGGACACAATGTGCTTGGTAGGTGCTGGTGGGGATGGTGGTGTCTTGAGCAGGGTCAGTATGTATCACAATTGGTGGACAGTTAAATAGTTACTGGCAGTGGTGGGGTCCAACACGAGCACTTGTGATGATGCAGACTGGCTGTCATTGGTCAATAGCAGTGGACACCCCTCTTACATTTGTATTATCTTTTATCAACTCAGTGAACCACACACACATACACACACACACAGTGACCCCCCTTCACGGTGAACAGTTGCCATGTCGCAGTTGGTTGTCCCTGCATGAGCTCCACGGTTATCCTGAATTTACATGTGTGCTAATTAGACTGGAAGAAATGATTGGCTGCTCCCAACATTGCAGTAAAGAGGGCCCAGATGCATACAGGAACACACACATTGTATATACACATATGGACATCCACATACACCAAGTCCTGGTGAACAGTAATGCATTAGTGTGCGCCCCATCACACCATGTCAAGAGACACACCTCGGCTGAGTTTGGGTTCTGTCACATGTGATTTACTCACTGTTGGACAACCTCACACCCCTTCCTTCTGAGTATACATAGGCTTATGTATCTCCCTCTAAGTCGTGTGTGTAAGAGTGTGTGCATGCATACACGCGTGTGTCCTCCATGCTGAGAATCTAAGCCAATAACATATGCTATTTAGTAATTTGTATTTTCAAGTTGTTATGAATGTGCACCAGTCAAGTACATACTGTATGTAAATGATGTATGTTTAATGTGTGTGAGTGCATCATGGTGTTTTGCACTGAAACCCACAGAGTTTCTCTGTAATAGTCCTAAATCAGCCTTGTAAAAATAACATCTCACCCTGTGTTATTCCTGCTGCAATCCTATGTGCTCAGGCCCCCCAGCTTCTGCCAAATAGCCCTTTTTGATGTCTCCATGCTGGCAGCACACAGTGGGCTCTTTACCTTCAGATTCACACAGTCATACAGTGTGAGGGAAAAGTGAGACTAAACATATGTTGTGAGTGACGATGACATAGACACAACCATACTGTGTATCAAACATACAGAGCTTTTCCTATTTCTTCCAATGAGGGTTTATTCTTTGCCATTCTGACAATTTATTTCAAATTACAATCATCAGAGCCTAAAAATGTGTCATGAAATCTTCTGCCACAGTAATATGTAGAATGTTTTTTGAATGGACCTTCATTTCAAAGACAAGGCCACATTGAATTCCTCAGTGTAGAACCTCTGTTTAAAATTAGTTCACACAAGAAGTCTGTCTATTCAGCATTGCACAAGGTCAGTTGTTGAGACGTACTGCCTGCATGTGTGTTAAGTTGTGTGTAAAACAGTGGGACACAGTAATAACAGCAACTCTATGCATGATTAAATATAGTTTCAATCAGAAAAGAAGGAAATACTCGTGTAACGCCTTCAATCTTTGTGTTCTCCTCTTTCCTTGTTCTTGTTTTCATTTCGATTCATATTCTTTCCCCATGTTTTACTGATTTTCTTCTTTTTTTTTACACAAGATGAGAAATATATTATTTGTGCTGTAGTCTTTGAGAAAGAAGCTCTGAAGAGGTTCTGTTAAATTATTTGATTATTTATGCAACTACTTTCACAGTAATTATGACATTTATGTACATTTCATGCATTGCAAATTCCAAACCATCTGTTTGTGTGTTATAATAAGTTGTTTGACTTACTATAATTAAAATTTTCTGTTGGCCATCATCAACATCGCTCACACAGAACTGGAATTACTGGTACAAGATGTTACCACAAAGACACTGTGTTTGAGTCCTATTTAATGAAGTTGTGGGATTCTGTTGTTAAGCCGTTTCTTGATGTGTTAGAAAAAAAGAGAGAGGGGGCTCAAATCTATAACTGAAACAGTTGAGTAATCAATCTAACCTGGCCAGCCAACAGTGCAGTTAAAAGTGCAACAATTTGGAGAACCTTTTAATCCCAAGTCATTTATCAGATATACAACTATACATAACTGATATACTAGACTTCTTAAATGAGAAGGTTTGCAATTTCTTTAATATGTCTGAATATTTGTTGGTTGGACAAAATAAACCATTTGAAAACATTACTTTGGCAACTAGGGAAGTCACACTTCTGTGTTTTTCACCATTTCTGTCTAATTTAATGATAAAACAATTAAATAATTGAAAAAGAATATCACAAATTAATATCTAATTAAAACAGTGGGGTCAGCTGCAACCCTGGATACACCAAACAAGAAACTATAACACAAACAAGAAACTATAACACAAAAGTCAATAAAAGACATTTTTTGTTTTTCTTTTTAACCAACCTTGCCAATACAATCTACAGAGCAGCTCTCATGGATGTACATTAAAAACCACCACACCAAAAACACACAGCTTTGTGTGTTGTGAGCATGTTATTGCTCATAACTGTCCTGTTTTGATGCTCGATGAAACACAGACTAGTGTCATTTGCAAGTATGGATACAAACAAACAGGAACATGTGTCCACACAAACAAAAAATAGCGCAGTCTTATGTAAAAGAAAATATAACAGCATAAAACTGACTCAAACATATCAAACCTTCAAGGAAACACAGTGAGAGTACATGTGAAAGAGAAGAACACTAACATTAATACTTTTCAAATGGAACAAAAACTGTTTTCAATTTTGCTTCCCCTCAAAAGTTCTGAGGTATCTATCATTCCTCCAGAAGAAAAAAAAGGAAATCATCCAATTTAGCAAAAGAGGGACGAGCGAGAGTAAAATTTGAAGCCCCAATTACAAGTAATTACCACTTTTCGTTCTCAACATGGTGAAATGATTTGATGCCTTTCAGAGGGTAGTCTGGTTTAGCTCAACACAGACATCTCTTTCTGCCTTGTGTTAGTCTTTGGCGGTGGTTAATACAATCATTTTGTGGAGATAAAAGACGGGGCAGTTAAAAATGATGGTGCTGGAGCCAGATTTGCTGGCTATAAATCACACAAGGTGGTACTGAGATGAAGCGAAAGTACGTGCCACGACAGCCTTTCGGTGCGACTAAGACTAGAAATGATAAAATAAATATATCTCTGAGGTGCTCACGAGGTTGGCCACTGTGTGCAAGGTGTCTGTGTGTGACTGTTTTAGTAGTGTTGTGTCTGTATCTTCTGGCAGACCTTGCCGTACTGGAAAGACATCCATCAACCAACCGCTTTCCATCTTCTTCATGAATGCTCCAGTTAAGATAGACTGCAAGTTTGGGAAATTACACCGTTAAAGACCCAATGCACTGGTTAAATATGAGATCTTTTTAGAGATCTATGTTTGCCTTTGGCTTCAATTTCACATTTCTGTGGTTAGTAGGACATATCACTACTACTAATGAGTGCAATCACTCAGTGCAGTGTCGGACAGAAATGGTCTCTATTAACACCGTCTTTAAAGCAACAGCAGTCTGTGACATCTTGACATCAAACATTACCTCATAACACAACTGCTATTTCCAAAGTAAAAGTCCAAAAGCTGTCCTGGTCATTTGTGATAAGAACAAAGGAAACCTGTCATATAAATGTAACGCATTGATCAAGATATTTAACAGAACTAATCATTTATTAAAAATAACCACAATCACATAAATAACTAAATAATTACACAATATCAGTATCTATAGCCCTACTTTATACAGAGTTCAGAGCTACTAATTATTTTCATCATGATCAATTAATGTGTAAATTTTTATCTCAATTATTTTTATTAAATATTCACATTGGAGAAGCTGAAACCAGAGGAATTTCTTTAGCCAGAAAAAATACCTTACAATTAACCAGTTAAAAGCAACGATACATTTTCTGTTGATCAACCAATCAGTTCATTGTTTCAGCTTTAACACAAGGTAAACAATCAATATATTAGCTTAAAAAATACTGTTGCACTAGGAAGGAAATCATAAGAAGTGTTTGTCTGTGGTGATGATTGATTGTATATTGGGAAAACCACAAAACAAACATGTAGACAAAGTCAGTTTTTTTTACCTCTGGAGAAACTAAGGGATGAAAGTAAACTTGTTTCGAGGGTGACGCGACCCCTCTTACACCTCAAATCACAACAAAAGCCCCTGGAGACAAGCAGAGAATGTCTGTCTATCTTAAAAAGCCTGCTCCTCTTAGGCTACTGCAAAAGACAGATACATGCACACATTGACTGGTGTAAGAGATACAAGCAAACACGCACGCGCGCGCACACACACACACACACACACACACACCTCCAGCTCACTCCCAGTATAGCATCTCAACATCGACACAAGGCAAATACAGTTCCAAGTCGTTTGATGGCTCACACACTCACACATGACAATGCATTGATTTTTATTTTTTTTCCTCCCCCTCTCTCCTAGCTCTGCTGAGTGCATAGACAGAGCGGCGTGGAGAAATCCATTAAGCCGACACTTCTCGTTTCCACTGACTGACAGGCTTTGACGCGCTCGGGCTTTTGGCCCACCCGCTTGACTGGCAGCTCGACAGTTAAACAAGCCCTCGAGTTGCTATAATAGTTTAAAACACTTTCAATTACCCGAGTCAAACAAATCCTGCAGACGAGCGCTCAGGTGCTTCTCTACAAGCAATCCCACACCCCAGCGGGTCCTTCCCCGCCTATCGTTTGGTTTATCAGGAGATCCCCCATGCTACGATGAAGAGGAATTCAAAGAGTTTTTCTGGACAAAGAAAGCATGAAGTTGACGAGGGAAATTGGCGGGTGCACACAGAGAGTACTGAGAAGAGGAAGATGGTTTTAAGGATTTCTCCCAGTGTTTCTCTACCGTTTTTTCTGCGGATTTATTACTGCATCATCTTCTCGCCTCAGAGATCTTCTGTGCATTTGTGACTGTAATAATTTGACAGTATCAAAACTCGTTAAGCATTAAGTTTTGACCAACATCCCGACGTCTACTGTGAAAAGCAGACAATAACCAGGATGGGCAATTTCCCCAAATCAATGAAATCCCACAGAAATAAGGCAGACTCATAAATCACTTGTTAACAAGCACTTCACAGCAGATTCAGCAGTTGACTCGCAGGTTTAAACACTCTTTGGATACTGTGAGACCTTAATTGCTGGTAAAAAATATGAAAAAGGAAAGTGGCATAATGTTTTTTGCATAATGTTACATACTGAACATTACAGAGCCTCTAGTGTAATAAAAATTAGATTTGATTGTTAGATTACTTATGCATGTCGACCCGAGAAGTTCATTTCAGGTCACCTTATAGGACAGTACATTTCTTTGCCCTGCTGTATGTAAGTTAATAAATTGAAATAACAGCAGGCACACAAATACTTGTCATTAGCAAGTAACAGGTATTTAAGGTATTTAAGTAACCTTAAATCAATAAAGATTTTATATATATATATAGATATATATCTATAGATATATAGATATATATCTATATATCTATATAGATATAAATGTATAGATATAGATATCTATATCTATATAGAACATACCATGGCATCCTCTATCTTCTAAACTGAAAGCTAATGACAAAATTATGAAAAGAAGGAAAAAGTGCCCTTAGAATAATTTACCTGTATATTGTTGACCACTAAGAAGACATATTTTGATTTGACTTTTCTGCCATTTGATATGGCCTGAGACCATTGGCAGCGCATCCTTTACGGAGGTTTGTTTGTTTATTCTTAATTATCTGACATCAACAGCAGCACCCAGGGCTCTTGCTGGAGTAATAATCTCCCCGTTGCCCCAGAAACGCAAGACATGCCCAGACAAAACAGTGAAGTCATTCCCTCCTCGTCTTTATATTAATGAGAGTTGTGGCGTTGAGAGGGTTGAGGTGTGTAAAGCTAAAAATATGTTCTGATTTTAAAAGCAATTTTCCATTATTAGGTGTTAATACATACTCAAACGCACAATTGTCTTAAAGTAGACTTACAACAGAGGAACTATGTAATAGGCAATCATAAAATTATTTTAAAGATTTTAATGCTTTGAGAGTTTATGAAAAGTCAGACTATGCACCACTTAGTGAGCCACTTAGACAAATGACATTTTAAAATATAATGTTGACAGGACAAAAATGTCTAAAAATAAAAATTTAATTACACAAGCAGCTTGGACATCGAAGGGGATTCTGATGTCATCTTTCTTGTTAACTTTTATGCCAGCATTTAGGTTTTAACTTTGAATTACCTCAGCTCTAGAAGTTCTTAGGTATTTTTTTCTTTTATGGTGTACTCATTTGTTCAAAAAATAAAGGAAGAACTTTACACTGAGTGAAGCAACACAAACAATGTGTCACTGGTACTCCACATAATTTCTGTAGAATAGAACAATCAAGGGAAAAAAAAAAAAACAGCTGAATTTTTTTATATCATCAACAATAAATGAAATGTAGTTGAAACATGTTGAAACTGATAATTAAAGAATGGCTGTGACCTGTGTATTCAAAACACTGCATTTGTGGGAGACTGCCCTCACAGACCATAAATTTCACTCCACGGATTGTGGTCTGGAGAGAGTCAGACATTTATTGTTACCATTTACTGTGTAAGAGGCGTTAGTAGTGGTAAACTAAAAGGACATTGATAGATAGATATATGTTTATTGTCATTGCATAGGATTATATCTGCTACTACCAAATTAAAATTATAATAAATAGTCTTCAGTGAGATATCAACATGAGCCTTTTCATTCCTGACTAGTACAAAATATATTATTCGAGTTTTACCACATGGTTTTGACAATGGAGACATGGTAGCTTTACTGGAAGAACAAAAACCCTTTTCAGTAAAACTTGTTTGATAGATTTCAAGGTGACAGAAAGGCCAAGCTGTTTGTAACTCATGAATTATCTGAGTTATACTACTACCTGGTTTAAGCAGCTGGTCGTAAGGTTTTAAATTGAGAGTCAAAGCCTAAGACGGTATCGTAAACCACTCCCAAACTCAGCTAAACTCAAAACTGTTCAAGTCAATAAAATCTGAACTTTTAGACTAAACTGCACCAGTGTGGTTTTAAGTAGCTTTGTGAGGTTTGTGGATGATCACTATAGAACCAACAGAGATCAGGTCTGAATGGAGCAAGCATTAATCCAAGTCTCTTGCAGTGTGACTCCCCTGTAATTTTCTGCAATTCAAGAAAATTGAACTTTTTTCCAAAGCGAGCTACAACTGAGTAGACCCGTTCTTGAAAAAAATTTGGTTTACAATGTATTAAAAATTGTATTAAAATAAGGTTTTCGTTTTGCTATTCTTTACAGACAGAACTATGTATTGAGCTTTACTATAATTTTTCCAGTTATATCTCAGGTCATTCTTCCCACACCTAAGGTTGATTGTCACACTTAAGTTTCTGAATCAACACAGCTGCTCTTTGACTTACAAACTATATTAAAGTTATGCACTATAAACCACACGGATGGTGAAAAAACTACTGACACACATAGCAACAGAATTTACCTATTTAGTGGTATTTTCTCATTTCAGTGGTTGCATTAGTTTTGTTTTAAGTTTTTCAAAACATTGGTAAAACTATTTGAAAAAGTGTACAGATTACAACAGATTGTGAATTTCAAATGAGGTAGAGATGACAACTGTAACGTATTTCGAACATCAATGTACAGTGAGTGAACGACTATGATGACAAATCTTCTCCTGACCTCCTCTCCTTCTCGCTCTCTCTCCTTCCTATCCAGGTCAATACGAGCAGGCGCCACAGTCCAAACAGCCCAGGACCCGCCATGTAAAGTGACTCTACAATGCTCCATCCCCCTCCCCCCTCAGACACTATTCGCCCTTAACAACAAACATTGATTTTTTTTTTTTCCTGATGAGGATCTAGCCGGCATTTAATCTAACATTGTAACCCCTCCCTGTAGGACACGGCTGAGCATGTCATGCTAATCGATTACTCGCAGCAACCACTGCAGGTTGAGAACTTAACTTTACCTCTGTTGACGAGAAGTAGCTGTGACCAAGGACATATTTAAAATCTATCAATCTATCCATCACGTCAGGAAAAAACAGCTAAAATTACAAGACAATTTGGTTACGCATCAAGACACTATATAAGTTTAAGTTTTTACTCATCTCAAGGGCAGAGAAAATCAGGATTATATTATTGCAAAAGCCTCAAAGCCGGATGATAATTTACATTTATTCACAGCACTTCAAGGCAACGTACTTTGATTTGACTAAATACACCATCAAGCCTCTTGAGTAGCCTATTGTTTACAGAAATCTGACTTGACCAACGATGCTGCGATCAAAACACGGGTGGGTGTCTACCCATAATCCCTCTCTTTGTGTACTACAAACCCCTCTTTAGGCAAGGACACTGGTTTTTAAATACTGCCATATGCAAATTGTTGCATACAATTAGCATTTTTAAATATTCCAAGCCCTCACTGGATTTTCTGGGCACACTGATGACAGATTTATGCACCTTTGTCAATCACGTTTCAACATTCACATACTTTTAACAATAAATTGTACATTAATTTGGATTATTTTAATTGTTTTTTCTGTTTTTCTGCCTTTATCTATGGAGCTAGATTTATGTCTATCTCACTGTTATGAACAATATCTGTTTGGTCAGTTCCCATTGAAAAACACTAACACTGCTTATTGCTCATTATGATGCCCTGAGAGTTCAACTGAAAGTGTTTTTCTACTCTGCTGCACAATTATTTCACCATTCATGGGGTGTAAACATGATGAAGCGCATATGGAAACTAAAATAATTAATGCACATATATAAAGCGTGCACAATCAATGGATTTTCTTATTTGTTCTATATAATAGGAAACACAAAACACCGCAAATATTTTATCTGGGTCTCCTTTTCATCACACACAGCACTTCCATCGCCACGTAAATAAATAACCAACATATAGGCAGTATCCCTATTGTACATCAAACACAGTCGAGATTATATGTGACAAGGTTGGCAATTAACAATTTCTCTCACACTGAATTTAAACCATAAAAAAGATGATCAAGGCTGGTTGATATCCACAGACTATGCATAATTTATATGGCTGGTACAAAATACCGTTCTGTTGCAGTTCTGTTCATTCACTCGACTAATTCATTGAAATAAAGGGTCCCAAAGGGGTATCCATGTAATCAAGCCTAATCCCAGATTGATTTGAGAGCAGTCATAGACAGAAAGCTGGAGAAATCTGGGAAAGCTCTCTGTCACATGAGGAAGACTGCGGGTAGCTGAGTGATTGGATGAAACAGTTTAGAAGCTCCGATTTCAAATGAGAGGATAAAATAGCTTATAGACGGTTAAAAAAAAAAGAAAAGTAACGAATATTTAAACTACACGGTCATGATATGTTGAGTTTCAATGCTCCAAAGTAATTTCACAATTTTTAAATGTTGACAAAACAAACATAATGACTTAATTTTCCTGAAGGTTCTCAGGACTGCTTGTGCTACCTTATGTTGTTGATATCAGCAGTTCACCCTCATTTGGGAGTGCATTTGTGTGTATTTATTTATTCAGGTACTATTGAAGGTGTTCACTGTATCTGGGTGAAAGAAAGCTGAGATTCCTGGATATTGCAACAGCAAATGCAGGAGCCTTACGCAAAGACAGTGCAGACACTGTCAGTGATTACCGAAGGGAGATGGGATACAATGCAAACAGTAAGAAGACAAACAGGTTTTATATTTGACTATATGTTTTGTATATTATATACACACACACAGCATATCAAGGCCAAAGAGAGTAACTGCAGAAGATGCTGTTCATATTAGATATTTAATAGGATTTACATTAAATATGTTACTTTCCTCATTGTTTTAAAAAAACATATTATGACATTTACTTCTTTCAGTAGATAAGTTTCTTTTACAAAAAACGTTTAAACAATTCCAACTATTCTAACTGAAAATCATTCACCTCATGTAAATCTGCAGTCTTAACCTGATCCCAAACCACCTTCTTGCTCTATTAGTGTAGCAGTGGGGAGAAATTATGGTCTCTGCCTTTGTTGCAATTACCCTATCGACACGCTCTCTTCTACACTCACATGGGCTTCATACACAAAAGGACTTCTCTAGGATCTTCACTGCATGATTATCCTTTCCCACGGACCCTGCAGCCTCAGCTTGTCCCAGTTTGACTAACGCGCAGGGGGCTGAATGTTCTTCTTTGTCCCTTCTGTGTCATGACCAGGAGAGGGCAAAGTAGACAAGGATTGAAGCAAGGTGATACCGAATTAAAAGACAAAAATAAACAGCTCCACTGTTTTACTTTGAATCAGTCAGATCTATAAAACAATTGTAACTCAAGTTTCAAGGCTCATCAAGCTCCATCTACTGACAACAGCCAATAACCGTCCCCATGATACAAAAGGATGCTACAGAAAGATGCCACTTATAGTTTCATACTTATTCATGACAAACACTATTTATGTTTATTGGGAGAAATGCAGGGATGTCTTCATCATATTTCTCCTTTGATTTGAAAGCTTTCATTGATTAAATGCACAATAAAACGTATTCATATTTGTTATTTTCATAAATAATTTCTAGTAATTTGAATCATGGCTACTTCACATAAACATTTCAAGCTACATTTGAAAGACAAACTTTATGTTCTTGAACCCTAATCTTCATCGTTTGGAGCTGTGTGGTGCCAATGCTGGCAAAGCAGTTCAAAACACAATAAAGAGCAATTCAGAGGTCTACTAGCGCCATCTAATGATGTTGGTCGAGCACAAACAAAAACAGTTTGAATAACAGTTGAGATCTCACTTTGTAGAACAAAAACAAAATCACACGACTGAGAAAATAAGCACTAAAATATGTTCAGCAAGTTAAATCTAAAAACAGTAATTTAACTTCTACTGGTGAGTTAGAATCTTCTAAATGCATATTAGACAAACACATTAATCTATTAGACGCACACCAACATATTATTGGCTATTCTAGTTCTTTATTGTACAGTGGTTTATACATACATTATACTGCATAGACATAGTGGCACTGGCAGCATATTGTTCAGGCTGCTTGTGCTGACAATATAAATGTTGAACCCTGGCTCCATCTACTGGTCACATACAAAGAAAAACAGAAGGGGCTTGAAACCACTAAACATTACTAAATTATTACTACGTTTCTTTGTCAGCTGTGCAATTTTTACCTTACTTTCTTGAAAAGGTTTCTAAACATTCACTCATATTTGAAACAGTTCAGAGAGACGAAAAGCGCTGCTTTTCATCCAGGCTCTGGTCTTGTATCATCAAATACAAAAAGGAACATTCCCGATTACCATTTCAAAGTAAGGTGGTTCAGGGACATTAAAAGTGTTTCTTACTGTGTTTGCCTTAAGTGAAAAATGATCATTTGCAGAATGAGTTAACATAATCTTCCATTGTTGTGTCATTAAATCAAAGGCACATGAAGCTGGCACCATCTAGTGGCCACATAATGCAAAAAACAACAAAAAAATCAATGGCAGCAGAGCAACTGTTATCTCTGGTGAAAATCTACTTTCACTAAAACATACTTCCCTATAAGCTATATACACAAGTGCAACCACACAGCCATGTTACATTAGACTAATGAACACACTAAAATGACTAAAACTGACAGTCAGGAGTAACCAAAATACAAAGTCATTTAAAGATTTTAAAGGTGTCCATCACTGCCATAGTGCTATTGACTAAAGACAAATCCAAAATCTACCACCATGCCTACAGATTAAACACTGAAACCCTGATGCCTGCATGGTCATATCTATTGGAGTTAACTACATGAGAAGCTTATATGATCAGCTTATCTAGGCCAAATGTTCAGTAAAGTAAGAAATCTATTTCTTCTTTGAACAGAATCACAGCTGTACAATTTATGAAACACACAACTTTGTATGACTGGAAGAGTGATAGGCAATCATCTTTATTCAGACCCATTTTCACAAAGTTCCACTACTCTTAACTTCTCACTTTCAGCTTTGCTCCAGTTATCTTTATTTTTTCCAGTGTAAAATAGTTCAGCCAACAAGAATGACATGGTAATCAGCCTAGTTCTCAGAACCGTGTGAAATTATATTAAAAGATGATGTTCTGTTATAAAAAGGTTATATAAGTGAAAAAAGTGCACGTCTCTATCACAGAGGACTATGAGTCTTTCAATAAAAATGTCTGAATGGGGACGTGGATGTGATTTCCTTCTTTAACGTGTTTGTTAAAACTAACACCTCCTAATAAGTGTGAGCAAGATTATGAATACAACTTGAAAAAGAAAAAAAAAGATAACTAGGACTTTTTTTGTTTGTTTTATTGACAGCAATCTATTTCACCTCAAATTCAGCCTGTTCTGGTTCATTTCTACCCTCATCAACCACAGTATTAAAATCACTGAGGGGTGAAGTGAAAAACATTGTTGATCCGACTATAATGGCATCAGTCAAGAGGTGGGATACGTTAGGCAGCAGGTGAACAGTCAGTCCTTGAGGTTGATGTGTTGGGAGCAGGAAAATGGTCAAACACAGGGATCTGAGAGATGGAGACCAAATTGTGAAGGCTAGATGACTGGGTCAAAGTACCTAGAAAATGGCCAGCCTTGTAGAGGGTCCCCAGTCTGCAATTGTCAGTAGCAACTGAAAGTGGCCCAAGGAAGGATAACCGGTGAACTGCTGTGAGGGTCATACGTAGGTGCCCGAGGCTTACTGGTGCACAAAGGGACCAACAAAGTGCAGTGAGTCTGGTCCAGTCTCATAGATAAACTATAACACAAAGTGCTGAAAAAGTCATTCCAATGATCAACACAGTGCATAGTAGCTTGCTGCATGTGTATAGCTAGTCAGAGCGCCCATGCTGCCTCCTGCCTCCTGCCAAAAGCACAGACAGCCAAATGTAAGTGCAATGTTTACCTGCAAGGGGAAGAGATGACACTAGGATGTACTTCTATTTCCATGGAGGCCACACCCTTCAGCTAACAGGACTTAGTCTTAGTGTCAGATACTAGAGGAGAGCTTCAGAAGTCTTGTGGAGTTTGGCTTTGAACCTAATTGGCCACAGAAGTTGACCATCACAATATCAGACAGGTGATTTTCATTGTAGCTGATTGTTCTTGGTGGGCCCTGAAACCAGCTCACCGAAATGGAGACTTTTCATGCTATCAACTAATAATACCCGTTTTGAAAAATAACCCTGCAGTACAGTGACAAAACAGCACAATGCAAACCACAGACCTCAAACCAAACACAACACCAAAACCAAGCTCTTAGCGTCTTAACGTCAACGACAAACGTATACAGGAAGAACAGTAAAAGATCATTGAAACAAACAAACTTATCCACAGCTACTGCCGACTTTAACCCCCAGCAGAAAAGGGGGGAAAACGACTCACCCTCTTGACGACAGGTCCACTTGAGATGAAGGTATATCCGTTACAAATTGTTTGGTGAATTCACTCCAGCGGCGCAGTCTCACCTGAACTCATCTGAGTGACGTCATCCACGGCGCTGCCACAGTGACGTAGCTACATCACCGTAACTAGGAAAGCATGTTTATACACACTTTCCAAAGTCTTCTGCGAAGTAGCTGTGCTGCAACTTCTGATTATGTGACAAGACTTTCTGCAGATGGAGTTTGTCGCCCTCTAGGGATCCGCATTGCAAACTGTACACTGTCTTTGTCTTATTTCAAAATATATATTGCAAACTATATATAGGTCTACGTGTCGCAATACTAGTATAAGGCAATTTTTGCAGTTGTATTTATTGGTCATTTTCAAGGAGGTCCATGCACAAAAAAATATTGGAAACTTTTGAAAAAGTGGAAACTTTGACATTAATAACTCAAAGCAAAAAATAAATAAATAACCTAGATACACAAATAAATAAACACAAGAACAAAAATAATATCAACGTGTACACAAACACAGACGTTATCCCACAATCCACAATCCCATAAACTTTTTAGCTCTTCCTCAACTCATTGTATATGCAGTATAATCAAAAACACCAGAGCATATACGCTATTAATAGACTTGGACGAGGGGAGACTGGTTTCTTGTCTTTTTAAGAGTCTTTTTAAAACAGTTTTTTTAATATCTGTTGAAAATGTCTGCAAAAATAGTTAGTGAGAGCTTTCCATTAGTGCTGCAAATCTTCAGCACAAAAAAGGCTGAATAAAAACCAGTAATAAAAATTTTAAGATGCATAAACTCAAAACAGCTATAAAAGATGGTAAGTAAACAGGGAAATAGCTCTGGTTGAAAAAAAAACATTATAATGGTCATTATGGAATAATTTTCCAAATTATACAACTATTAGTTTTGTTTTGGCCACACTTTAGAAAATAATAACTACTACTTTTATTTTAATTCCTATTTGAAACCAGCAGCCACTCAGTAAACTGTATTATTTGTGGCTACTGTTACTGTTTAGTCCCCCGTGACTGTGACTTAGCTGACATATTTAAAGTGCTACAGTATACCTGAGCACACAAGCTCACTCTTCTCATTTTCTACCGTAATGACTGTGTCAGCTTCTACAAAATGTTCAGGGGTTGTGGTTAACGTAAAGGTCGACGTGCTCCGTTTGATTCCTATTTCAACCAGACCAAAACATGCTTTCTACAAATAAACTGGAGGCTGGTAAGCCTCATTCATTCACTGATAGGTCTGCACTTTGAAAAACTTAGAGATGGATTTCCAGGTTAAAGCCAAGACAACTCTGCTATTTGCTTTTCCTATTACCTGCTTCTGGTCTGGCAGTCAGACCAACAGTCACAGGTGCAGCAGCAAAAATGTTGTTACATTCTGGAGATAAGGACTTTCACTGTAAATTAATGGAAGTATAGGAAGTTCACCTCAAGGTGAGATAGCTGTACTGTAGTTAAATGTACTTATTTCAACACACTTTTTTGCCCATGAAATTTTCCCTGCAAGGAACTCTGTGAATTTGCAATTTCTTTTCACAGTAAAAGCTATAGTAACTTCAAAATGTCACATTATATTATAATACTGACACTTAATCTTACATATATCTTATCTCACATATATCAAATCTGCAGTTTGCACTGTGGTGTATGTTCCTGTATAGGTGTTATACAAATTTATGCCTGATACAAAACGAAAGGATGTTATTTAAAGCAGAGACCAAGTGAAGGAAGACATGTTTTTTACAAAAGCAATTAGCCTTTTTTAATCTTACATTGCATTGAAAATTTACATAATAGATTCATACATTTTACAAACAATTTCATCATAAAAATATATTTCTGTACAAAACACTTTTTTATTCTATATTTCATCTTTTTTTTTTCAAATGGTGAATATTTCCAGTGTCCCCAGGCAGGAACGGCTTTAAGTCTTTCAAATCACATGGGTCTTATTGCGGTCAGTCAGTAGGAAAAGCTTGTGGCAAAATAGATTGAAGCTTAGAAAAAAATGATTTCTGATGAGGGGGAGGACTGGAATAAAGTAGGTGTGTGTTTTATGTATGTCTCTTTGTGTGTATGTGTTTTGATAGAGTGCATGTATGGAGATGACAGGGAGGGTATCATGGTTTTTGGTAGGCACTGTGTCAGATCCATACCGAAAAAAAACCCAAAAAAAGTAAAACACACACACACACACACAACAATACAACAACAGCAACAGCAGTGACAATTGAAATGATAAAAGGAAACAATATAGCTGTGCAGTGCGGTCGCAGTTTGGATAAACAAGGAAGCCGAAACAACGTTGCTTTTAAATCGCTAATGACTGAAAGTTTTCTGTCAGCTGGTTGCAGTTGGTGCCTGTGGTCACAACAGTGGGGGTTCTTAAACAAAGTACTGTAGATGTTCCTTCACCCCGGCACCCAGACTCATTAAAACTACTGGTAATCATTATGTGTGGGATCCAAATACACCAAATTCAGTCGCTCATTCTTTACAACAGACCGTTCACAATGAAACAAGTACTTTTTTAATGGGCAACAAAGCTGAAACACAGTGACTCTTGCACACTGATATACTGTATGTATTTCAGTCATGTAGGGACCAATTAATATAGATTCTATATGTGGTGCATTTTCAGGTCCAATGCTTACAATAAACAAATATAATATGGAAATTATGCTTGGTTACACACAAAACTCGCCTTTTTTCCATCAGTGGTTCATTGATGGCACATGAAATCATCAGAAATGCTGACAGCGCTATGGCTGACAGGCTAAATACAGTGTATAAAGATGTATGTTTTTATTTAAAAAAAATGTTATTCAAGCCCCTCTGGCTCCTGAAAAGCATTGTACAAAAATGTACAATGTACAAATCTATCCACTCTTGCTCCACACACTAGTGTGCAATATTTTGTAAGTGCCAAGGTAATACAAAGAAGTTTTTAAAAATGAAGGGCTTGTAAATACTGGGTGCCAATTTATAACTGATATAAAGTTCAGTACAAGGTCAAGTTAGGTCTTAAAAGAAATACCCCAAAACTGAATTCACGTCGTTTGATGATCTCAGGCTTTTCTGTATTGATTTGACAGACCAAACACATATTTAACACAAGAATAAAAATGAAAGATAACTCTCAGTGATCAACAACCTTGTGGTGAACTTGTGATGATGAATATTTTAAATTTACAGATCTTGCTATTGAGGTTTTGTGAACAAACAAGGCCGAAACATGTACCTTTTTCCAACTAAATGAACAATGATTATGTAAGTAATGCTCCACAAACTATCCCACTGATAAAAACCACTCTTACAAAAACAAATTACTTTTGACCCCTCAATAACTTAAAAATGTAAAAATGAACGGGCACATCAGTGTACAACACACATCAACTTGGGTCAAACAACATGTACATGTGTCATTATCCACAAACTATATGTTTTGCAGTTCACCAGCAATTATCATCATTCTTAATCTTACTTTTACTTGTATTGAATTGTGTTTTTTTATTTTTGTCCTTTTACCACAGCCTTGTGAGAGAGTGGAAACATTAACATCAACCAGAGTCAGAGCTAGAGAAGAGTTTGGCTGTGTGTAATCACACAGGTGTGTTCCATTAAGAGGATGAAGAGTCTGTGTTGTTGACATCTCTGCCCTTTTTTAAGTATACTATTAGTATACTTATTTTAAACTAAGAATAAGCAAGTATACATTCATTTTACTTTTTGTCTACTTATCAGAGATGTACTAGACCAAATTTAAGTGTACTTAGAGAATACAGACAAGTATACAGAAAAGTCTTGGTATATTTGGCTTATACTTACTTATACTTGATGTATACTGACAAATATACAGAAATGCCAGAAAATTCAGCAGTGTAACTCTGTAAACAAACAGCTATGAAACAAACAACTGATGTTATGAATTGAGAATTTGTCACATATTGGTGTTTGACATGATAAGTATAGTAGGTAATTCATTGTTGTTTTACTTAGTATGAAGGGTCAATAGGCCTTCCCTCTCAATCACACATTTGAGTATTTCATATTCATAGTTATCTGCAGCTCAAAAACTGTGTTGTCACAGTCAAACAACAGCCCAGTGACTTGAGAAGTATTTATGTTATATATGGAATTTAAATGCACATTTAAACCCTATTTTAAGTACACTTTAATTATCTCAAAAGTGGGATAGAAAGTATACTACAGGTAAACTAATAGTATACATTTAAGTTCAGTAATTTGTATTTAGAAGTATACTTTTATAAACTAGAAAGTTTGCTAGTAGTACATCCCCAGTAAACAGTATATATATATATGTTTATCTGTAGTATACTTAAAGTGTATTTTAACTAAGTAACTAAAAAGTAGGTCAATTTATTCCCAACAAGCACTGAAAAAGTGCATTGCCATTAGTATACTTACTACATGAAGAGTGTACTTACTACATGAAGTGTATACTTACTACATGATACTTGAACATTACTTATACTTGAAGAAATAAACTTTTTGCAAGTTTATGTTTTTTGTAAGGGTAAACCAATGTGAAAAAAATCTATATAAAGTATGGACATAGTTTTGATTTGCAAATTTCTGTGGCCTCACATTATTGTAACATTAAGTCAGAAAACAGTGGCAGCTGATCATTCAAATGTTCTGCTTCACGATGGTGACAGTTATGGAGGTTTATGCTCTGCATACGTAGTGGCCAACAGCTCTGAAGGAGCAGGAAAAAGCCAAAAGTCGCACAGACTCCATCTATTGTTGGTTGTGTGATCAATGTATAATGACTTACCACCTCTAAACAGCATGATTGTTGCTGGCAAATCTTGCATTTCAACAATAATGACAACAGCAATACCACTGACTCCTGATTGCCTCAGTGGGAAAGACAGTGATGGTGTGAGCAACGTCACGTTACACAAAATAAAATAAACCAATATCATGTTACAATGGAACCAAAATAGTGTTTGTGACTTCTGTGAAGAGCACATAGTTGTGATATCTTTTATTTTGATATTTCTTTCTTTTTTTTTCTAAAAACTCTCTGCTATAATCTTTCCCCTTCAGCCCCTCCCCTGTGGTAAATATATAGCACAAAAATATAGGTGGTGAATGCTCCCGAATATATATGCAATAGATTTACAGATCAGAAGATTCTGCAGCAATAACAAAGAAAGAAGATTAAGCACTCGCAGAGTGCAGAATTACAGTGAAACTGTGTCCACAATCGTAGGGCTACAACCCTGTCTTTCTTTTAATCTGTCTGTCAGCTTACGTCTGTCTGTGTCTGCTGTCTGTCAAGCCTGTCTCTGTCCGTCTGTAAGCTTGCTAATCTGTGTGGAGACACTGAAACAGTCCCATGGTCCTGCTTGTCTGTCATGAACCTGTCTATCTCATTGTGTGGTTAACTGTTCGTCTAAATATCTCAAGTCTTGTCTTGCTAGATTTTGTTAGAGTGTGTACCTGTCATCCTTTCTGTCATTTATCCTGTTAGTTTCTGTCTAACCTTTGTGTTTGTCCCTGTGCTAGTCCATCTTTCAGTAGGTAGACAGGTAGTGTTCCTGTAAAATGTGCTTTAATACCAGAGCTTTATCTGTTTCTCAAAGTCTTTTTCTTTGTTAGTCCATCAGAGTCCTCTGTATCCATTCAGCGTGAATCTCCACAGAATCCATTTAATGTCACAAGATCATATTCCCTTCTCAGGGCCGTTCTCCATCTGATCTGATTCATTATGTAGAGGGAGGGAAGCCCTCTCTCAGCAGTTTATGTCAGGTTAGACAGGCTCTGTTTGGCTATGTTAGGATTTTCAGATCCCATCTTTTCTCTCGATGACTCCCTTACTCTTTCCAGTTCAGTTAGGGGTTGTCTCTGTTTTCCGAGGCCTCCTCTCTTATCCACTGGATGCGAAGGAGCAGTTTATCCATTAGATGAGTCAGTCTCTTCTCATCTGTTCTGTTAGTGCTAGCTCACTTTTAGACTCCTTTCAGTTTAGCTTTGCTCTAATCCCAGTTCAGTTAGGATTATAGCTCCAGCTCCAGGGCTGCCCTTATCCTTTGCTTAGGAGTTACTCTCCTTTCAAAGTAACTTTTGCTACTGCCTGCTAGCATTAGCCATCTTAAATTGTATTTTAATAGAAAAAGACAAGAGTCTGGTAATACCAGCCTCCGGTTGTCATGGAGACAGAGGTTGTCCTGTCTGGCTGCTGTGGTGTTGTATTCCGTGGTCATTTTAGAAATGCTCCTGGTCACAGCCAGCGAGTGTGGTTTTCTGATGAACTGCTGGTGACAGTGTATTTTACTGTCAATGCTTAATCCAGATAGACAGATACAGTTTGTTTGCTTCACAGTGTCTTTCGTGACATCTTATTCATGTCATGTCTTCACATCAGTAGCCATTTTGCCTATTCATTCCTCAAAGTTAGGTATTTGTTCAGTTCAGTTGGGGAGAAAATATTAAAAACAAAATTAATCAATTTTTTTAGTGCAGTTTATCTTGATGATGTGAAACCATGGCCAGAGCACTGATAATGTGCTCTCTCTTCTCCTCAGGCAAGGACTAATGGTCAAAGAGCTGGCAGTGGGTCCTTCACTTCACAGCTCTGTGTGAAAAACAAAGTTTGGCTTTGGGTTAACATGTCACAATGTTTGGCCAGTAATAATGATCTGCTAGATCATTACTGCAAGTATTAGAGAAAGTGAGTGAGGTTACACAAGAGGTCGAAGCATAATGGCCGTGACTGGTTTAGAATCACATTATAAACTATCCATGACCAGATGAGTCTTCAGGTTAGGGAGGGATTATATCCGATATACTCTTCTGCTGGGCTGTATCCATTCATTTCACTTGATGTCACATCTCACTGCAATTTCAAATTGGCTGTGTTGCATCTATCAAAGGCAGCGAACATGTCATGTTCACGTTCTTTACATTTATGGATATAAAAATGCTATAAGGGAAAGCAACCAATGCTAAATTTTGGTTTTAAGTGGACACTTTTCCTCTGCTTGGCGAGAGAAGGGTTCTGAACTGAGGTTGAAGGTCTTTTGTAATTAATGTGTAGACCGTGTTTCTGACTGTGTTGAGTTTTGAATCAAAGCGTACAGCTTTCCCCACCACAGCCTTGTACCAGCTGCGGTTTGAGTCATTAAGTTCAAGCGAGGATAATCAATCCTCAGACCATGGTGCAGACAGTATTTAGATTCGGATCGAATCTAACAGCCTTCCCCTCTACAGCCTTGGCGTTGGTGTTGTACATGGGGTTCTCAAAGGCAGCCTGGCCGTTGTTGTTTTCATGGACTGAGCAGCCTGTGTACTGTGTTTTTGGTGTGGTTCTGTGAAAAGAAACAGTAAAGCAAATGTAAATACACCATTAGAGAGATGAAATAGTTTTAATTATCTGTTAACACTAACACAACTGTGTAGCCAGTGGACAATACTAAATGCAGTCTTGGGATTGGAGGCATAGTAAACAAGCTTTAAGAAGGATTAAAAATAATGCTTTTTAGTAAGTCTAGTGAGATCCCAATCAGCCCAACCAAAACTAATTCCTTCAGCAAGTTTGTTTTTAGTTATCAACATCAGAACAGAAGTTATTTGCATCTGTTAACATTGTGAACATCAGTCAGTTGTGCTTGAAAAAATTGATTTAAGCACATCTTGAATCTCTGAAAAATCCAATTTAACACCTCCTAAACAGAATTGTTTTACAGCACAGGTTACAAAATACAATCACTTAACTGTCTCTTAGCACCTCAACAACTAAACCACACAGGCAGGTACTGGCTTCATGAATCAGACAGCTCCTTAAAAATGTACTATTGGCATGACATTATCAAAAACACCAGCGATGTAGCGGCAATGACAAGGACATATTATTTTATACTGCTGACATTTAACAGAAATGCACTGAAAGAGGAAACATGCAGATGTTTTTAGAACATACCGTTGTTTATAGAGATAGAAGCCGAAGCCAGTGAAGATTAGAGCAAAGAAAGGCACCAGAATAGCGATAGCCACAGAACTGCTGTTGGTACCAAGCTGAGGAGGTGGCGAGTTCTGACTCTCTGACATATTCAGACCTATGACATAAAAGGAAGTGCATTGTTCTTCACATTGCAAGTAGCTGAAGCAGAAGTGTACATTATATGAGATCAGTGGCAGGGATGCCTGTAACTGGGAAAGGATTAGGATGTCTTGTCAGAGCAGTTGCAAGTTAGATCTTGTCAACAGTGGCTGCTGACCATTGACTTGCAATATAGGGAAGTGAGTTTAGCCCTTTCAAGATAATTTCAGGTTTGAATAGTATCTTTCTAGCCTTTCTAGTTCTTGCTGGATCAGTCTAAGCAATAACGTCCCTACTTCTAACAAAAACATGGCTCTCTCAGTGAGCATCTGAGTAGCTTGTCAGAATTCTGCATCCATTATTTTTAATCCACACTGACTGATAAGGAATATAACATTAATCTGGTGCTGTTACGAAACGTAAGAGAATTTACCCAGTCTTTGAAGTCCGAACTGTCCGTAGTCTTTTCCCTGAATAAAGCCCTGGAATACATAACTAGAACCATCAGGCTCTGCGGATACCTGGAGAGAAAAGGGGTGAAAAAGAAAGGTGGAAAAGTTTGTTGAGTTGAGAAAATGTTTCAAGAAAGATAAAAGTTAAAAAACAAGTCAGTTATATGATACAGTTAGAAAGAAGCAAATGTTTTATTTTGTGTGTGCAACATTTTAGACAGATTCCTGATTTTTTATATATTGTCTGACTATTTGATTAGTCAATATTTTGCAATCAGATTTCTAGATATCACTACTGACATCTAGACAATTAATATGGCCTGTGATGTACTGTATGTTTATACTGTAAATTATTAGCATGCCATTTTAGACCTGCAGGTAAAGGTCACCTGTGAGCACATGAGCTTAGCATTTAGATTAATAAATGGAAATATGTTGTTATTTTTACTATCTGAATAAATACAAGAACAAACAGAATATTAAATAAAAATAAAACTCAACCTAAACTTAACCTTTCTAAATGTATCTGTGGTTGCTCTGTGCTGTGTCCACATAAACTTACAAATCCATCCATTGTCCAGGAGTCATCTATAATTTTGGCAGGAGAGATGGCTGAGTCTTTCAGCTGGTTTCCCTGGTTCACATAGTTTACCTGGTACATCAGCAGTAACAGCCTGGCCTCAGAAGCCTTATATACTCCTAGAGAGGACAGAAGAAACATCTGGTTTAAAGTATAACAGTATAAGCATAAAAAAGAGCACAGCAGAATATAATCATTAGCTTGCTGCAGATCATTGGACCCCTCTGTCATGTGTTCCTTTATCCCATGGCACACCAACTAAAAAATATAACATGTCCAATTGCAAAATCGCAAAGCTATAAACAAAGGAAAAAAAACAGCCTAAATTCAGCTGTAAAAAAAAATCAAATAATATATACATATATTGTATTATAAACGTATGTGTATAATATTATTATTAATCTGATCAAACTTTGGTTAAACAGAATTTGTCAGCATGTGTAAAGGCAACCAAGTCAATAAATTGTTCAGAAATATACTGTGAGCCCCAATAATGTCACAAATCTATGATCACATACAGGTTAAAAGGTGTTAGTAGCTATATTACCTTTTAAACAGAGCCATGAACTCCCATGACCTGAGATTTATATCTTACATATTATATATTACATTCTTATTTCACTCAAATAAAATAAGTAAATGTGTATTTCCTGAAACTACTCCTTCAAAGTATTGAGCTTAGGTAGGCAAAACTTGCCATCTTTTGAGAAATCTTCGGATAAAAACGTTCCACTGTGCACTGGCTTTTTGGTGCCTGCATGAGTGCAGCTTTAGATGTTATTGATCTAAAGCTGTTCCTTTAAACCACAAGACGGATGTTAACAGTCTGATAGCTGTATGGTTTTGTGATATGGTGTTTCCACTCTCTGCTATTCCAGCAACCCATTCTAGCTTCAACAGGATTTGTGTTTTAATAGGGTCTTAACCCCCTGCTGACTCGGTTGTAGGACCCTGGGAGGCATGTGCTCGAGTAAGAGTTTGTATATATGTGAGTTTGGGGAAACACAATAACAACATTTAAAAGTTGCCATGTCCAGGAAAAAAGGGAAATTCATACCATACCATTAGAAAGCAGCAAAATCAGTGTTGATAGCAGTAGCTACATATCACATTTAATGCCTTTGTGTTTATTTGCCGCATTATCAATAGATTAATACAGAATCAGTAGTACTATTGTAGCATAATCATGAGACATGATTAAAAAGAAGAAGAAGAAGAAAGTCCAGTTGCCATGACTCAACTTCCAGATACAAGTCTAAAAGTACAACCTACATGCAACAAGTGACCACTCAAACAGTGTACCTGTGATAATGTAAACAACAATTACTGTGATGGTCACTAACAGTATACTACGTGCATGAACAAGAGTACAACATAACTTTTGGCAAAAGGACTGCCTGTAGCACTTCATTACTGCATTTCAGTGACTGATCAGACAGTGTAAAGGACACTGCAAGTCAGCCTCTACAGGTAGTGTCCAAGAACAAGGTGGGAGTGTAGAAGGTGTAGGGGAAATGTAATTTATATATGGCAGTATGAATGCAAGTTTGTACACCCAATTACTAAATAAAGAGATGATTCTCAGTAATGCATGTAACCACAATGTGACATGCCTGACAGAAGCAGTTCCATGTTGCCGTTGCTAAGGGTAACATTGACTCTCCCTGTTGTGGAGTTAAAGCTGGTGATGCTCAGTGTCATAGGCTGCTTCCTCCCACGGTAATTATAGGAACCCTTCCATATGTAGTTGGGAGCAAAGACATCATCTGGAACTACAGAACAGAATAGAATAGAAAAGAACTGAATAGAATAGATACCACCACATATATTAGCTACAAGACATTTTCATGTGCAGTGAGAGTTATTAAATTGCAACTGCATAGAACATGTTTAAAAAAAAGCAGAGCTGACAAAGAGATAACTGAACAACATGGAGCAGAGAGAAGAGCAGAGCATTGCAGCTGTTAATTTACCTTTGCACATGTAGTGAGGTCTAATAAATTATTTAGAACTACAATGGAAAGCAGCAAAGTACAATAAAATCGACAAGAATACAGAAAGAGCAAGACTGTGCAGAACTGAGCAGAGAGGAAAGGAGCCGAGCCGAATTAACTAAACTACAGACTAAAACAGGCTAAAACAGATTAAATAAGAAAAATCAATAGAAGACAAGGAATGACAGCACTGTGCTGGCTGGGAATAGAAAGGAGTGGAACTAACCATTTAGTTTGGGGCTAGGAGTTCCTGTTGCTGGTTTCACAGGTTTCTTCTTCTCTCCAGCTACAAACACGAGAGAAATAGAGAGTGAAAGGTAATGTCCTATTAAGACACACCTGCAGAGCTGTAGGGACGCATTGCAAAAAGATATCCAAATGTTTTGGTTTGGCTCCTATTTCATTTAAAGGTCCATCAGCTAAAGACTTACTTTAGACTGACAAGTTACAAAATCAAAATGCAGTTCCATTAACTATGAGTCACACATGAGAAAAGTGTTGTAAAGGGTTACACAAAATAAATGTATTTAATGGTTATTTGTGGGCAGATAAATGCAAATGGGTTCATATCCAACAACTCCAGTGCATTTTGAATCCTTTTAAAAGGGCCTTAGGACAGCCTGGTTTGACCATTCAGAGGAGCCTCTATCACCATTTCAAGATGCAGCTGTTGTTGCCAACAAGTAAAGGCAAGCAAGGAAGAGGATATTTGTCCTAGATTCTGAAATTGGATCACAGAGTGCTCCAATTTAAAGGCTACTTCAGGGCAAAAGGGTGGCCTTGGTGGAATGATTTCAGAATGAAACCCTTGCAGTTTTTCCTTCAACAGAGGAAAATTCCAAACTATATCTTTTAAGATTTCTTGATGACAAAAGCTTTAAAAAAAATGCGCAAATTGGCATTGGACGTTCATCCTGGGAAATCTAAGGTTTCCAAAGTCAGGAACATAGTTTCAAGCCAACGCAGCTCAGGAGGACTTAAAGTTCACCAAAGGTTTTTAAAATGTAAAAGTCATTAATTCCATGATAAAGATTCTGTGAATATACAGTGGCTTGCAAAAGTATTCGTCCCCCTTGAACTTTTCCACATTTTGTCACATTACAGCCACAAACATGAATCAATTCTATTGGAATTCCACGTGA
>JAUYWH010000003.1:8710257-8783424 GCA_034779795.1 Ctenopoma multispine | reverse complement strand
TACGCACACCCCACTTTTCAGTTATTAGTTTGTAAAAAATATTTGGAATCATGTATGACTTTCGTTCCACTTCTCACCTGTACTCCACTTTGTATTGGTCTTTCACGTGGAATTCCAAGAGAATTGATTCATGTTTGTGGCTATGATGTGACAAAAAGTTCAAGGGGGCCGGATACTTTCGCAAGGCACTGTAAGTTCTGATGCAATATAAAGTCAGCTTTATGATGTGCATTAGTATAAGTATAAGATAATGTCCAGTAAGTCACAATGCCTGTATAACTCTGGCTGACGTACATGACACAAGAAGGCACTGGTGCACTGATGGATATTTGTGTCTGTGTCTGTGCTGACGTGTCCTTAAACAAGACACACCTTGCTCACTCAAGCTTAATTACTCTGGATACAATTGTTAATCAAATGCATTTGATGTAAATATGACATTAAAAACAGAAAAGTAAAACTTTTACCTCGACATATAGGCATCTTTCCAGTCCACGTGCCATCACTCTTGCAGACCCTGTGTTCAGAACCCCCTGTCAGGAAGAAGCCATGCTGACAGCTGTACACCAAGGTGTAGCCAAAACCAGGCAGATCCATCCCCACCACATCCACATGAAGTGGGCTCTCTGGCTGCTTACAGGCATGCGCTGGAGGGTGGAGAGTGGACACGAGTTAGTCTGACAAACTGGATGAATGAGCAGTGAGTTAACAATTTGACAGGATGTGTATTCCTTACGTATGCACTCAGGCTGGGTCCCAGTCCATGTCAGATCAGGCTGGCAGGTTCTGGATGAAGAGCCTTGAATCAAATGACCTGGTTGGCACTGAAATGACACCACACTACCCACCTGTATGAGTACAAGAAAGCCCAAACAACAGTTAATGAAGACAGTTGGAAATGTTGTCTAAATAATTTAAGAGTAGTGGGAAGCTACAGTATATTGAGGTCTTTCATGTGTTATACTAAAGAAAAAAACACACACAAAAAATGTTTATTCCAAATGATCTTGAGTTTAGACTTTATTGAGTGTGTTTTGCCGTTGGGAAGAAATACACAGTTGTTATCTACAGACATGTAAGTAACTAATGACTATGCAACGTCTGAAAAGATGTAGCAGTAACAATATAAGCTCAAATATCTTGCTTTTTGAAATAGGGAATGAAATCTTTTCTGTGCACAGATGTATTCTAAAGGTCAGCTGAAGATAATACGAAGCTTCATCAGCCTGAATTAGTTATCATAAATAGTTATCTTCCAACATCACAGTTATTTTAGTGAAAATGAACTTTGGACTGTGAAGTATGCCCTTGATCTTTTAAAGTGAAACAAAAGAAGTGGTAAGTTAGTTGTCAGCATAGACAAGTCTTTTAAAATAAACATTTATTTATTAAATTTGAATTTTTATTAAAATTAATTGAGAATAAAATCAGCTCTGTTCAATATATAGACCATGTAATTATAACTTCCCATGTCTGGGCCTAGCTCGGGACCTCTAATGGATATTATCATGCCCCTCCCTCCTCTCTCCTGCCTGTCCTATACTACATACAACCAAATAAAAGCAAAAATGGTTAAAATACTTAAGACGGCTTATTTTCATCAATACATTTTGTTGGAAGGTACTAGAAGTAGGAAGACAGAGTTAGTTTATCAGTACTGATACGTTGTTACCTTGAAACCGTAGGTCCGGTTTAAGGAACCGTAGCGTGGTGTTCCTGGGTTATCACAGCTGGTTTTAGTGGGCTCTGAGGAGAAGAGCACAGTGTATGCAATTACTCACAAAATCTAAGAGAAAGATAAATTAGTAGTAGCATTATATCCCCTGCATTAACTCTCCTTTCCTTTCCTCTGTTGTCATGGTAACAGTGCATTATATATCGCAGCAGGGCAGCAGGGGGCAGTAGTGCTTTATCAGAAAACGAAGCTGGGCCAGCTCAGCCCTCAGAGAGAGCGAGAGAGTGTGTGAGTGTGAGTGTGTGCGCGCGTGTGTGGGGCAGGGTCTTCAGCATGTAGAGCACATCCTGACGCAGAGCTCGATTCAATACAGCTTCCGAAATGACAGATTCACTCTCCACCTCTCCCCCTCTACCGTTTCCTCTCTTCTTCTTCTTCCCTCTCCAACTGACCTCTTCTATCTCTTTTTACCTCTTTCCCACTATTTCTAACTGCTCTCTTCCTTTCTCTTTCTATCTTTCCATGTCACTGTAACTCTCCCTGCCCACCCCACCTCTTCCCTCATCTGTCTTATTTAAAGAGCAGGCTGCTTCAGCTCAAAACTCATTGAGTTTCAGTCACATAGTAATAGTCATCACACACAAGCATACAGCTGCAATCATACACTAATAAATCACACAAACATACACACACACACACACACACGCACACACACACTCACTTTAATCACAGAGTCACTTTATGTTTATGTATATGCTGGTATACATTTGATAACCCAGAAGCTTTAAAAAAACTAAACAATCAAGATTACTTTTCATGAGCAGCATATTCACAGTACAACTACTTATTTTTAGTAACTAAAAAATAAAACAGTGAAGTAATACTTCAGAAAGTGCCTCCTATTTAAGGTAATATATTTCACACGGAACATTTGGATTAATGGCAGTTGTAAAAGTACTGGATCCATGCCTTATCTAGTGCTATGAAGAAACAAAAAGTCAAGTGTCTATTCACATTACAAAAAGCTCTCATTTATCACAATTCATCACCATACTTGATGTTTAAGCACCTGCTCTGAATCAGACATGTGAAGTGGTGCTCTAAACGTCATGTGGTGGTGAATTGACCCAGCGGGACCATTTGTAATGTCTGCTGACTATCCCTTCTCATTTTCTTCTTAATCCCCAGATAGCAGGAGCTTGTTTGAAGTTGGATGCCTGTTTCTGAAAGCCTTTAACTTAATACTATAAGTTACAGCCTATAATGGGGTTACTTTACTTATGAGCAAGAGCTTTCTCTGTAGTTTCTGAATATTATATATTACATTATATATACACAACATCCAAACTTTTTAAACCACAATGCTGATGTTATGTTGATTGTCTATTGGTTAAATATGTCACAGATTTATCACAGTACATTGAATTTGGTTCATATACCGTAACCAGAAGGAAAGAACCTCAGATGTTTTCTGAACTTTACTTTGTATAATATATTAAACTGGTAACATTTAATAAAAAAAGAAATATCTGCAATTTGTAAATTAGCACATTATTTGCAATGTGCATGTAGGCAGTCTTAATAAATGGTCTTTGTGAAATGTGCCAATCAAACGCTTTTAATGGACACTGGAACAGAAATGGAACTATGGCACAACTGCCATGTCCAGTGAGCATACAGTGATTAGTTGAAAGCAAAACTTCAAATGTTTGCTGTATGCAAACTAATGTACGATATCCTTTAAGAGTGTCCTCCTTAAGGACATCTTTTGATTTAACATATCAGAACAGTAGTTGCTGTACATAGCAAACCCATGAGTAAACTGACCTGCAATCATAAACTACATCAATAAAACCGACCTGTGTTATTAATTGCTACACTGGTCCAGGCTCCACAGTGAGCCACAAGCCAGTTATAATAAACTTCATGTCAACAGACATAAATATATGTGTTTCATAGGTTGCAACCCCACATAAATATTCAGGCAGGAAATTAAGCACATTAAAAACAAACAACAATGATAATCAAAGGAAAACACATAGCATGTATAACAATGAGACTCTCAAATGGCATTTTTATGATACGCTGTTTTTATAGAAGATTCTTATTTACCTCCTGAGAAATCTCACTCTTAAGTCTGATGGCTAATGGACAAACCATCACTGCGTTTTACATTTACATGACATTTACATTTTAACTCAGACTTTGAAGTGGGTAAAACACCTCTGCCTGCCGATACCAGGCTACGATACAGCTCGAATGGGGAAAAATGATGGATGGAAAAGTCGGAAACTATTAAAACATAATCTGTAAAATCTTAAATCTATTTTTGGTGGAGGTTAAAAGCCTTGGTATTATGTTTTAAAAAATCTACAACGATTTAGTTGCACAGGATAATACTGGGGAACTTTCTTAACTTATGAATTTATTCATAAATACAGTGCCAAGGTTTATATTTGTGTATTTTAAGTTGGTTGACTAAGACCTATGGGAATGGGTATTGAATCTCAATATGGTTTGGCACTGATCAGAATTTATCTGCAGCTCCAAGTAGAGAAAACTGTTAAGTAAGAAAAGCTGGCATGCTCTGGTCAGATTTATGATTTAGTTTACATATTCTCTCATCAGATCAATGGTGATAACACGTTTTAACACTTACAAGTTATAGCTGTCATATTTGTTTGTGTAGTTGTATTTAGACAACAGTTAATATCTGAGAACTCTAGCTCCTGCTCCAAAATGAAATTAAATTAAGTGTACATATTTGTCAATTAATGAATATGAAAAGTGGGAGACCTAAAACTGATTATGTTGACCAAAAAAGCAAAGAAGGCACAACCAAAGGCCTGAAGGATTTTCTAAGCCTTTCTATAAGAAAAATATACAATTATCAGATTCTCGCAAGACTAGTGGGAACTTCATGACCAACAGAGTCATTTCATAATTACAAATGCATTTTGTCTGATTGCCAGGTGAATGTCAATAAATAAAATTACCAATGCATCGTTGTTGCGTTCCACTCCAGGTACCATCACTTTCACAAAGTCTGGTTGCTGTTCCAACTAGAATGAGAGGTGGAGCACAGCTGAACGATACTTCTGATTGATAGATGAAACTTCGTCCCTCTCTGAATCCACCAACTGGAGTACCTGGGTCACCACAAAATTTGGCTGCAAACATGCAAACAAACACAGACACACAAACACACAGGCACACAGACACACAGAAACAATTCCATTTTAGTTTGTGTTGCTAGGTATAACCAACAAGCACTCACTTTTCTGTTCAAGGACAAATGTAAATGTTGCTTCCAATTGTGATTGGTGGTTGTTAGAGAAAAGACACTGTAGAATAATATCAGGGCATTGGATCTTGTGCCTGATAATGCATGTGTGCAAATGCATGTGTAGTGTTATATGTATTAACCTATATGGCATATACAGTACAGCGTATGAGTGTGTCTATATGTGTTTGTGTGCTTACGTAAGCACTGTGGTAGCATGCCGCTCCAGGTGCCATTGGCCACACAGGTAAGGACAGCAGGGAAAGACAGCTCATATCCAGGCGAGCAACTGTAACTCACGCTGCTACCCCACTCAAAGTCACTGCCCTGTAGTACACCATTACTGATGGCAGGGGGAGCCGGGCAGGTTACCGCTAGGAGGGAGAGACAGAATTTGGGAGAGAAGGTGGTAAAATAAGCATGGAGCGTGTGCAAACACAGTTTAAACTCATCACAACAATTACAAGGGGGGCCCTCTCCGTAAGTGTTGTTTAAAGCTTGAATAGAGTTGCATGGTTCGATAATTCATTTACCTGTACATATGGGCATATTGCCACTCCATGTCCCATTCTGGGTACACGCCCTCACAGATGAGCCATCTTCCTCCATTCTGTATCCTGGTTGACACTGGAAAGAGACATTCTGTCCAATCGTAAAGTCTTCTCCATAGCGAAGGCCGTTAGCTGGCACACCCGGATCCCCGCAGTTTATCACTATAGAGATGAGTTGGATAGGGTTGGAGTGGAAAAGATTGGATAAAGATTAAGATAACAGCTCATGTCATGCTATAGCACAAAACGAGTGCAATTTTTATTTATTTATTACTTCTGGACATGAAATAATGAGGAGAGAGAGCAGGAGAGAGAGAAAAATCAGGCAGGGACTGCCAGGTGACAGTAAAGAATTGGACAGAGTGGTAGTAAAAAGTAGTACTGTAAATGTCTACTGTATATAGATGGGGGACAAGGGACACGGGAACAGCTATTTTGTCTGATTTGAATTTTATTTTGGTCATGGTTTTTTATCACAGCTTTTCTTAAGCTAGGTGTAAAACTGATAAAATGTTCATCACAATGGCAAGTTCAAGACAAGTTTATAAGTGAGCAGTAGCAATGCAAGAGATGATCTTAAAATTTCACACCTATACCTGACTGCTTATTTGTGTAAATTTAAGTTGTGGACATGTGGCCTAAATTTGATTATGACATTAACCTTTGAAAAATCCGTGAAGATCACAGTGTTTAGTGAATTGTTATCAAACCTTACGATCTCTTCACACTTATTTATGGGCTCCACATCTCATGAATGAAACGATGATGATCCTAAAAATGGTTGAGGTTGTCCAGGGACATTTGCAAAGCATTAAGATTCCCCTGACTGTACTTATAAAGCACTGTCCTTCATAGTCTAATAGGCAGTTTAAATGCTTTGAAACCCACCCTTGATGCTGCCATGCCCATTAATAGATGTAATGTAATCTACTGTAAAAGCCATTTCCTTTAAGTCAGGGAAATTTCTAAACTTTTTTCTTTACGTGACCACATTTTTAATACTTCTGTTATGTCAGCATTTCTCATTGCAACTTGCTGTTGGACATTTTAAAGCTTATTCCTTTGCACAGAGCATTAAAGTCAGAAATGTGACTGAAAATTTGAAAATATTAAAACATTATTAGGATTCTCTCCATGTGAGGTCCCAAGGCCGACATGCAAGCGAGCAGATTTTTAGTTAGTGTAACATGCAACGCTGATTAACACTTGTTCAACTGGTCACATTTCATATAAGAACAGACTGCAGTAGGTTATGATAATTTATGCTTGGGAATGTTCTCAAAAAGCTAATTAGCTACAATAAACAATGATCAAGGTTATTTATGTCACTGACATAACAACAAACAACAACCGATTTTATTACTCAGATCCTATACTGTCACAGAATAATTTAAAATGGGCAATAAAATAGGGTTGCAAAATTCTGGAAGGCAAACTTTACAATCACACATCAGAGGTTAAGTGGTCATTTTGGAGCCACTGCAAAGCAAGGATTTAATACTGTGGTTATACTGTATATTGCATATTAACTAATATTTTACATGAAGCTGACAGTCTACTCAGCCCTTAAGCCTCCTTATTATATTATATTATTATTATAGATATTGTTCGCATTCAAAAGAAAGAGCATATTCACATATTCATATTCAACAGCAAATATACAACAAAATGTAATACAGAGAATGTATTTACATGTATTATTATATAATAATAATGTATCAGTTACCATTGAGTATATAACAGGTAACTTACTGGTGCAGTTGGGCTGTACTCCTGACCAGGTCCCGTTGGCCTGACACTGCCTGGTGGTGGTACCAGTGAGCAGGTAGCCATCCATGCAGGAGTAGATGACAGAGTGAGAAAATGTTGTTCCATCCAAACGATATACTCTGCCATTACTGGGAGTGCCAGGGTTACCGCATTGGACAGCTGTAGGAAAAATGAGAGAATGAGGAAGAGACAGCCCTGTGCATTTCAATGAGTTTCAGCTCTATCGCTGTACTTGCAAGGATATGCCTATAACTGGGTCATTGTAAGGTGATGTTTTGGACAGGTTGAAATTAAGTGAAAATATCTTCCTACGTTTGCAGAAAGGCTGCGTCCCGGACCAGGTCCCATTAGGGAAACACATCCTTTCCGAGGAACCGATCAGATCGTAGCCCTCTGAGCAACTGAAGTAAACCTTGGAACGAATCTTGAAATCTGTTTGTTCCCTTGAACCATGGGAGGGAATGCCAGGATCTCCACAGGAACCAGCTGTGTCACCTAAAGAGAGAAAAATGAGGAGGCTTTGAAAAGCAATTACAAAATAAGAAACTTATATAGTGAGAATTGTAGAAGAATTGCTATGTCAACGTTTGAGATGTTTACTTGTAAAGATAAGTTATTGAGACAGTATTGTAAAGTAAAATAACTAGGAAAGGGGTAAATATTGGCACATTAACACTCTTTGATATGATAGTCAAATATAAAATGTAAAATATAAAATGTGTGCAGTCCAGTGGACATATTTTGATGACAAGGTGCATATGTTTGCTTTAATAGTGTAAGTGTGTGTACAGCGTATGAATGTGTGCTGATAGGTGGGTGGCAGTCTGTGTGGGTGATCCTTGCTCTGCCCTTGTAGTGCCGCCTGGTCAGCAAATTTTGCCTCTGATAGACAGAGCAAGCTCCTTGGACTAAACACAAACTTTCAGAGGCAAACTCACACACTATTACTCAAGTGCCCAGGCTTGGACAAATTATATTAATATTACTCAAATATTTCTGGACACTATTTTGTTGATGGTTAAAGTTTGCTTATGTCACAATGTGATTAATGTATGTGGGTTTTAGATAGCTAGTAGAGCACAGTGAATATTAAATGAATTTACTAACCTCGCTTACATCCACTACTGACAATTAACACAAGATGTGCAACAAAATACTGTGGAAAAACAGCTACCTTAAGAATTTCACAAATTGCAATGTGCAGTGTTCTTGTGATTTCCCCATACTTTTGACAAATAACCTAATTTCACATTGACTCTGTACTATATTGCAAATATCTAGAGGCTTGATGTAAAAATGAGCTCACGCACACCACAGACACAACAGACAATGACATAATATCTTTCTGCTTCAGGGTTTCAGACAGTATTTGTCAGATGGAAATAAATAAGCCTTTGCTGCATTGTGTGATTGTTATTTGTCTTTAAAAGATTGTAAATGTGGGGATACAGTCTATAACAAGATGAATGCCTTTTTTTTCTAAATACTGGGAATAGATCACACAAACACACACTCCATCAGGTGGAGACACTACTCTACCATCTATACAACTCTCATGGGATACACACACACACACACACAGCTCCAAAGTCACCATGTATCCTCAGGTGTATCTGGTCTCAACAGAGAGAACAACCAATCTAGATCATGTCACTGCTGCAAGTGTGTTCATGTGTGCATGAATGGGGTAGAACATTGTGAAAACTAATCTCTGTCGTTTCCCACAGGTGACTTTGGAACAACCACTAATCTGTCACACAGACATTCACCTGCACTTACACACGAACATCTATCCGAAGATTTGGCTCTACTCTGGTTTCATGAGTTACTGAGCTGAAGCTCCTTTGTCCAGGTTTGTGGAAGAGCTCATAAATTCTGGATGAGAAAGACTACTACTAGGCTACAACATTCACACTAGTCCATAGCTGGAGTAGCATAGTCACAAGTGGGGGTGGGGATCTAGAGGGTTCTTGAGGGAGTGCTGGGTCACAGCAATAACATGGAAGCATCTTGTGTTCTTCATTAATTAGAAATTTCATTGCTTCAACAAAAGCTTGTCAATGTAATCTAATGTGCTATTAATAGCAAGATGCTACAACTACTTCCCAATTGCAGTTACCACAGGAATAGTTACACTTAGCTTGCTACTCTCTAAAATAAATTACCCCAAGAAGGTGGATAATTTATCTTAGTATCAAGACTGGGAGAAGAGGGAAACAGGAAGCATGGCCTTAAGAGGTCACTCTTTAAACCTTACATTTTGTTGAATCTGTACAAATCTGTTTCCTGGATTCTTCTATTAGTTTCCTGGTAATCTTGTGACTGAACAAATGAGATATATACATTTACTGGTGAGAGTCAGTGGTGATGGTATGTGGATCTTCTACTTCTGAGGGACCAAGGCTAGCCATTTCCAGTGTTTGTGCAAAGCTGATCTAATGCTTCACTGACTGTAGATTTAACTTTAATTGATTTGAGAGAGTTTTCAATCTTCAAAACTATAGGCAAGAAAGCAAATGAGTATATTTCACAAAATGATGAACTATTCCATTAGGTGCCTTGGAAATAATTCAGAATTGGAATATTTTGTTTTCAAAGCTGTGCAGTCTTCTGTCTGTTTTCTGTCTATTAATATGGTCAAAACCATGATTGTTCATTACAATTTACTGATAAATAAATATTAAGGGTTGAAAAGGACTTCTTGCAACTGCCTAGTTTATTTTTTTCTAGCAAAATTTACCATGACAAAACATGACGCTTGAATGTTTTTTGCTATTGCATGTTAACTTCCTGTGGAGTCAGGTTTCAAGTCTCACAGCATTCAAATACCAGTCAATGCAAAATCCTCATGTTGTTAAATCTGATTCCAGTTCAAGCTGTGTAAATGGTCAGAAAAATATCATAGTACATCAGAAACGCCAGTTAAACAGTCATAGAGCAGAACTGCAGTGGTAGCGGTGCTACAATAGGCTAAACTCTTATCTTCGGTGGGCTCTGGTACAGACCTGGCAGGTAAAAACCATGAATCACTGCTTCTTAAACTATTACCCTTCCTCACCCTGCATCTCCTTCAGGCAATTGCTGTAAATAACAATGTATTCTTAGTCAACTCATCTGGAATGTGTTTTCAGTCAGTTTGTTATATAAGCGGCAGCTGGGAGCCTCTCGTTCTGGAGAGCCATAATCATGCCCCCAGCCAGCCAACTGAGAACCATATAACTTAGACAGATTGTTTATACATCATAGACGGTAAGGAGGCTTTCTGTCTGGAGAGACAATCTAGCTTAGTAAGTGTTGAGATATGCATATACATTAAATTCAGCAGGGAGGATATATGCTTGTGCAAAGAAATTACAGCAGTGCATCTACAGACACAACATTCTCTTAAAATCTCCTCACCACATAAAGACAAACCAGTTAATAAAAAAAGTAATGCTAGAAAATATGCACAAGAAGTATAAATAAGATATATATTTAAGTATTTACATTTTTTTTTATATTTACAGAACCTATCCATCTATTCATCATCACATTTATACATTATAATAATCCTTCTCCTGACAAATATGAGGCCCTCAAAATTGCCTAAAAAAACATAATATGGTGAAATGAAAGTGAAATTTGTCAAAAACAGAAATGCACATGATCATAAGGCCATGGATGAAGTGTGTATGTGTCTCTAAGGGAAGGTTATGGTCTACAACCCTTTTAACTCACATACAGATATATTCTTTTTTTTATGCACCAAACCTACTCTCCATCCAACCATTCCTTCTATTTGCCCATTGATGGAGTGCAAAGGGTTAAGAAACTGTGCCTGTAAAGGCACGGAGTTCTCCACACTCTGTTGAGTCTACATGTTTCGCTTCGCCTTTCATCTGCAACTCCTATCTATCTCTTCTTCTGATAGGGTGGACTTTAAAGTCTATATATATTCAATAGAGGTTAAAATGGTTACCAGAGCAGAAGGGCATGGGGGCACTCCACATCCCATTGAGCTGACAAGTTCTGGATGATTCTCCCTTCAGCTGTCTTCCACCCAGACAGGAGTATCGAACCGTTGAACCAAAGGTAAACTTATCTCCAGTCAGCACACCATTAGGGGGAGAGCCAGGATGACCACAATCTACAACTAGAGACCCAGAGAGAGAGAAATGGAAAGAAGGATACACGGTTTGTTCTGACTGATTTGGTTTTGCGAGAAGAGCCACAGTGACAGATTCAGAAACAGAAGAATATTATAAATGTAGGATAGAAAAATACTTAATAAAATTGTTAATGTTTAAAAATTAATTTTACAGTTAAACACAGATTTTTTAAATATTCTTGGTAGAATCCAAATGAGTTGCCAATAGATTGTAAGGGTAAACAGGTAGAAAAAGAAGGATTGTTCTAACCTATACATTCAGGAAGGGGTTTGTCCCATTGTCCAGTAGGTTGACAGGTCAGCACAGGTGACCCAAACAGGTAATACCCAGGGTTACAGTCGTAGAAAACCACGGTGCCAAAGGTGAAGTTGCCATGCTCTATTTTACTCTGCCGTATGGAGTTTGCTGGGATGCCTGGATCAGAGCAATTGACCACTATACACAGAGAGACACAGAGGCGGACACACACAAATAAACAGAAATAGAGAAGTATGTGTTATTTGGCATAAACCAGAGAGGGTTACTTCTCTTTCCCCTCATCTTTTTTGAAGTGTTTTGCAGCAATTTGAGCTCTGTCAAATAATATAGGGATAATTAGGAGTATGAGATGAAGAAGGAAGCAATGATTAAGCTGGTCTTTAAAAAAGCTAAATATGGTCAATGGTAGGTAATGATGGCGAGGGCAGGTTTCTGTGTCCTGGTTCCAGCAGCCTCAAAGTGTAACAGCTTGTTAATGTTACACTGCATTTTTAATTTTACTCAAGTTATTGGCACCTCATTTTGCAAATGAGGCAGAACTCCAGTAGCTTGAGTACATTTTAATGCGAACAAAGCTACCCCTGTTGCTGTAAATAATTGGGTCTTGAGATTTATTTTGAAAACATAAAATTTACATTCTTGAGGTTAGAGCCAGGAAACGTTCAGAGAAAGCATTAAATCTACCTCAACACTCCAGTATATTAAGGAACTTTTTTCCATTTTAGGAATAAACTTGAACTTTCTGTCTTGGTGATGATGAGTTTCAAGATTTTAGTGAGAGAGATGAGCGCTGACTAAAGTTAGAGGTAGAGTTAAGATGAAATGGTAGGGGTAATGGCTGCTCTAGGAAAAGACAGCAAGGGTAAATAAAGAGGAGTTGAGGTGGTATTAAAAGTCAGGGATAAATAAGGTTAGCGGTGAATACACTTAACTTTTCTCCCCACCTTTACACGTTGGGGGCGGGTGGCTCCACTGGCGGTTGGCCTGGCACTGAGCACGTGCAGGCCCCTCCATTTCATAACCCCGATTACAAACAAAGCTGACCACATCGTTGAGGTTGAAGCCATTTCCCACTGTACGACCATATATAGGACTTCCAGGATGGCCACAACTGATTGCTAGGGAAGACAGTGCGCATTCAGATTTCTTTTTACATTCATTATGAATCCATCTGAGTGAATCACAAGTCATAAAGTAATGTGTTCTTACACTATCGGTGCACACAAACCCAAGCCCATTTATTCTATTGAAGACATGCTATAAGGGATTAGAAACATTAAAACATATAAAAACATGTGCTGTGCGTTTTAGTTTCTGTAGTCATATCCAGCAGTGCCACATCAGCAGTTAATGCCACATAATTGTGGCCGACCACTGATGTGACTTAGGTGCAAGTTTATTTTGTCTTAGCTCTTCATTAACCATTGCCTTATTTTCTCTTTAAAATTACAAAAAAAATAAACAACAGTAAAACCTCCCCTTGCTATTAAAGCCATAAAAACATATAATCTAAATTAGAAGTATAAAAATCTGGGGCCATGCTTCTATTTAGACAACCACACAATGCGCTGACTTCAATCAAATATCCCTGCCTTTCTTATCGTAACTCATAAATATTTATATAAATATTAGATGACCTTAGAGACACAGATGATATTCCAATTTAGGTTCATTAATTTGGAAATATTATGTCTTGTTATCTTCGTTGATAGCATTCAGTGTCCTCTGTTTGCCATTGAGCACCATAATTATTCATCGTGTTAACTTTATTCAGTGGGGCTACTTAAAAGTATGTGTGTCGCTTGTCCTCATTGTGCTGACAACACTGTTTTGATGCTTGTGTAAACAGACAGTTTACAGTTACTGCCAGCCCCTCTCTCATCTGGCTCTCAAATTCTCCCCCTTTAAATGTATTGCTTTACAGACTGAAGAGAAGAGCAGAGCAGAGGGGAGTGACAAAAGTAAAAGAGAACAGGAAAGACATTAAGGAAAGGTGAAAAAAGAAAAGAGGAGAAAAGAAAAAAAAGAGGAGGAAAAAGAGGGCTCTGAAGGAGGAAACTACAAGAGAGGAAAGAAAAGAATAACGGAGGTGAGGAGAGAGAGCAGATGAGAGATGATACAGACAAGAGAAGATGGGAGAGAGAGAGCAGAGGAAGCCAACGTCTTTTTTTAGTTGATCAGTGAGAATTTGAAGTTTGTTTGCATGACTGAAATATAAAGTTATCTGACATCAGCATGCCCTGCAGCCTACACACACAGACAGACAAACACACACACACACACACACACACACACACACAATAGTCTCATCATCATTCTGTGTTTGTGTCTCTAAACAAGAGCCTCTCATCTCCATAATTACAGTACAATTTGGCTGTAAAATGATTTCCCTCAATAACACCTGCATGAATAACCTCAATAAAAACAGCAAAACACAGAAACACTCCCAGATACACAGATGGATACACATATTATCCAACCCACATAGACACACTCAATATAGAACATTACAAACATGTCATGTTTCTTCTTCTCCAGAAATGTACGTCACCACCTCTGTCTTTTAAATGTGGTTATAATTTAATGAGCTGGCGGACTGCCTCTTTTGGGAAAAGGCATCTGTAGGTGGCACTCGTCATTACCACCTTAGCTCTGCCCAGTTGCTGCCTAAAAACATTCAGGATTCTCACAGAAAGTGAACAATTTTAGAAAAAAATCACAGTGTCCTGGACACGCCAGCTTTCTGTTTTTATCCTTAAGCTCAGCTATTTATCTCATTCAGACTATTCCAGCAGTTGGGCCCTTTATATAGGACTGCTGGTGTGAATCTGCAGAACATCAGGACTGTTTGGTGAATACAAGATATACAAGTAATAAGTCAAGTAAGAAAGGGATATTTCTCACAATAGACCTGGCTGTCTTTTCATTATGGAATAACAAAAAAAATCATAATACTACATATATTTTTTTTAGATTATTATCTAGATTAAATTATTTATATTCCTCTTTGTTTTACATTTGAACCGTTCCACCTTAGTATGCCTATAATTAAGTGTGACTGTGATTTATCAGCTCTACGAGACACATTCCCTTGGTGGAGACCTTGGCTCGGTGTGCATTATCAATGCTAAATGAAGCTTCACTGTTATTAATAAATATTTTAAGTTTGAATTTTTCTGATTTTAGTAATAACTATAACTATTTCGGTCAGCCTAGATTGGGGTGGTGGCGTGGAGCTCTGTAACCTGCTCCTCATCTGTGGTTACATCCTGGTCAAAAATATTATGCACACAGCAGCGTTAGCAGAATGATTAAAAAATATATCTTATATCATTAATAATCTGTAATAATCAGTGTAATCTGGAACATAATGTTACAGCATTTACCATTTGTTACAGTTGCTACAACTGTATTCAAGTGTATTTTTACTATTGTTAATAAAGGAACAATATATTTTATTTACTATACTAAATAAAAGAAATTACAATTTTAAGTCATCAGACATTGAAGAAACATGCTAAAATCAATCAGCTTCTTAGACAACAATGCTGCAGCCTATAAATTCTCTTCCAAAATCTTGGTTCCAGTGCAGAACATGTTTTTCCCCTTTGGAGCAGGTGTTTGCGTTCATACTGCGTGGTCTGTGTGCAGACAGTTTATAAGGGTAGTGAGTATTTGAGACACACAGCTGTGAAGGGAACCCAACTAGTTCAGGTTAGTGCCATGATGCTAAATGCTATCAGTAACACCAGAAGAGCAACCTGCACTGCACTCTCCTCATCCTCCTCCTGTCTCTGCTCTCACCGGATTCACTTCACGCTGATGAGGGCACTTCATTACCTCATAACTGAGATTCGTATCGCATCGAAATAAATGTAAAATGATTTATATGTTATCTGTTAAAAATATATTATCTGGAGCTTGAAAAGTTTAACTGCAACTTCACAGATTATATTTTTGTATCAGTAAGCTGCGGCTTTATGTACCGCAGCCATACATCAAGCTAACACTGACATAATATAACATCCACAAGAGCTGAATTAGAACAACAAAAACTTCAAATGTAAAGACTAGCTCAGTAACTTAACATACCGTGTACCACTTATCATTGCTTACCAGGTCTACACACTCCCCTCTTCTCTTTGCTATCAGCTGTAGTGATCTACACTCGACTGTTATGTGTTGTATAAACACAACATTAATCTTCTAATCAAAGGACAACTTGTTATAAATGTTGCTAAATTAGATTTTTTTCCCTGTGTCACATATCAGGTTAAGCATTGTTTTTAACTTTGGGCAGGTGTTTAAGTATAAAACATGACAGTGTGCTTATTTAGTGTACGTGTGTTACAGTAGGGTTTATAGCATCATATATCTACAGTTAATTCAAGAAAGGCAGTTTGCGAGTATTTGTATTTTGTAGCAGAAGTCTGGATCACAGGTTGTCAAGGATACATGCATATGCAGTACAGGGTTTGGCTCAATTTGTTTGAGGTGAGTCTTTAGTTAATTAGATATAAATGTGTCTTTCTCTTACATATACAGACAGGCAGCTGTCCAGACCACTGGTTGTCTTGGAGACAGATTCGAACCGATGAGCCTATTAGTCGAAAGCCAGGTAGACACTGATACACGACTGTATCACGGTAACCAAAGTTCTCTCCGATCACCTGGCCATTCACAATGCTTTCTGGGATTCCACAGTGACCAGCTGAAAGGGCAACAGACAAAAACACAAATGACTCAGATTATGGTTAGAACTTACCACTATAAGCATCTATAATTATCCCATATCTAATGCTGCAATCCTTCTATATCAGGCTATATGTATCATTATTATGATAAACATATGTACTAATCTTGCCTTTGCAACAAAACTTATAGTTAGGGAGGTTCATGGTATAAGCCCTTTGACTTCTTGACCTCTCCACTCACATTTGCTTGTATCTTTTGTTTCATTTTTATTACTAAAACTAAAACTAAATCTAAACTAAACTAATTGAAGATATCCTTGCTGTTTTAAAGTAGGATTTTATCCCGTTACAGCTAACCAAGCTGAACCCTATCCCCTGATCAGGTTAATTCCCAGGAAGGTCTGATTGATGCACAGTACAAATGCCAGGTATTTGAAAGGGCATTTCACAAAGTAGAGAGGAAACAGGTATTTTCTCTTCTCAGAGAGTTTGGACTCAATATTGATTTAATTCTTTACAGTACATAAAATCTGCACAGTGTCCCTCGTGTCAGTAAATGCTAACGATTCAAAGACAGCTGTAGAAGTTAAAGGGAACGAGGAGAGAAAAGGTTGCCCCATATCATGTTAGTCCTTTTTTGTAGTCTTTTAGGTGTTGATTACTCAAGTTAAAGGGCAGTACTCAAGCGAGGTATACACTTTACTTTCTTCAGTATATTACAGAAAGTTATGTGTTAGAGCCATACAAACAGATGATTTGGTTGTGGCTATAAACATGGAAAACACAAAACTGATCTTTACTAGAAGAGCTAGAAGAGAACTGATATTATTTGACATTTATTTTCTTTAGACTTTTATAAAGATTTATTTCTTTAACATCATTATAGCCATTATAGCCAGCCAACTGTACAGGTTTATATTATAAATAAGCAAAACAAATACAGAAAAGTCAGTTTAGTTTTAAAGGAAAATAAGTTACTGAGTTGAAATGCTGTTTATAGCACCTTTTAAAGACTCAATTTATTTATTTTTTGACAGACTCATACCTCCTCATCAGTCTAGGTTAAGTTTCATTGAACTTTTCTTTTATAAATCGTATCTCATATCCCCCTCATCCTGTGAATTATTCTGGGAAGCGCTGTTTCTACAGAGAAGTGACAGCATCGTGTCATAACATCTGTTACCTCTGGCTGGCGCAGTGACAGAAGAAAGTAGCTGTTTTTTCTAGCTGATATGAAAAAGAACATTGAGAATGAATTTAGTGTAAGCACAGCAAAAGCTTGCTTGTGATAGTTTTGATTGTAATGTGGACATGGCCAGAGGGAAGCAGCTGTGCAGTCAGACACACCTTTGATACCTGTCCTCATTAGATTGACTTGAAAAATCACATCTTTCAAACTCCCTCTCTAATAGTGGATGTGGCAGTGTATGTATTTCAGTGCACTATATGTGTGCATCCAGTATTAAAAATTACACTAAAATCCAAACAGTGTCTAGACATCCTGTGTGTTCGAATATATTATTTCTTCAGTTTTAGTAGTTATATACCTAAACATCGTGTTTCTGTTCCACTCCAAAGCCCAGATGACAGGCACTCTCTGACAGCTGACCCCACCAGCATGAAGCCAGGATCGCAGGTGAAGATGGCTGTAGCACCAAATGTTGTCTGAGTACCAATCTTCTTCCCATTAGGTGAAGATGGCAGCTCACCGCAGGAGATAACTGAAACACACAGTCAGAGTGAGGCAGTTTAAAAGCAGCTGTACACAAATTTAGCACCAAGTTAATTTGAGGAGCTGGTAAAGCTCATTGGTTTCAGTGACGAATGCTGAGGAATGCAAAAATTGCTATCAGTATTGTTTTCTTTGCATATTTAGAAATGCTGGATGATGAAAAATATAGTAAGTTTTCAAACTTCACCAAAATCTTAAAAGAAAAAATAACATTGATTCAAAATGTCAAGAATCCTCAGGAAAATGTAAAAGACGACAGTTCAGGAATGTCAAGGCAACTCAACAACTAGGCAAGGCAACTTTCAAGTGAGAACATGACCTGGAAGAGAAAAGTTCTTCGTATTGTAACTTACACATCATCAGACAAAATCAAATTAGTGGAAAAAACATTTTAAAAATGAACAAAATTGCATTAATATTAATCACAGACAAAGACATCAAAACTATGTTTTCATAACAGCAATTTTAAAAGACAAACTGTGCAAACTGTCATTGTCATGTCATTTGTTTGCCTATTTGAGTAAGTTACATTTTGTCCTACAACTGTCACAAAAAAATTACTTAATAATAATACAATAATAACTTCTATGAATCAGAAATTCAGTCTTGGTAAAGGACACAACTGATCTCAATGTTTAAATTTGCATGTTTTTAATGGCAGTTGCTAGTTCACAACAATTGACTTACATATTTTCTCACTGCTTGCTCGATTCTGTTATCCACACTGTGACATCTAGTGCTTTGCTATGACCAGTTGCCAGGCGACCAGAGCAAATTCCAGCAATGCCAAAAGTTAATGCTCAGAGTCCAAATACCCACAACTATTTTAGTAGATGTATGAAAGAGCAAATTACTCCACTATTTTTTACAATAAATGGATAAATTGGATATACAACACAAAAATATATGATAGTAATGGTTAATATTGTAATTGTACAACACAAGTATTTTATTGCTATGTATAATAATTCACATCCCTATATGTTAAAATTTGTAATAATTGTCATGATTGCCTTTATTGCTTTTTGGCTGCACCGGTTTACCATTACCATAATACACAATAGTTACTCACTCTGGCAGTGTGGTCGCTCGTTTCTCCAGCTCCACACGCCGTTGGGTAAGCACTGGATGTCGGCAGGGCCTAATCTGTAATATCCTGGGTCACAGGTGAACACAATGCGAGTTCTGTACTCGTAATGTGAGCCATTGACAATCCTCCAGCGACCATGCTCTAAAGAAAATGATCCAATGCTTGGACATACTACCACTACAGAGATGGACAATGAGAAGAGGAAATAAAGAACCATGAAATTAGCTTACATTAAAAAACAGACAAACAAAAAAACATTTTAAATAGCTGCTTAAAGTCGGCCAAGCCACTGTAAATTAGCTCACAAATGCATAATAATGTCTCAATTTAAATAACAATATCTTAGCTAAAAACATCTGCCACCCACAGCAGTAATTATATGTTGCTTACAAACTGATATATCCAGCTTACTCAGTGAGAAATGATGATTTATTAGGGACTGATTGACGAATGTAATATTTTTTATACTGTATTTGTGTTTTTTATACCTGGAGTCATTCACAGATTGTTCAAAGTTGTGATTTAAGTGTTTAGCATGTCCAAATTCACAAGACTCTCAGATGTAGAAATATTCATGTATCACTAACCAGAACAACGTGGTATCTTATTGTGGTTGCTCCATGTTCCATCAGGCTGACAGATGGCCGACGTCAGTTCTTTACTGGAGAGTCTGTACCCATCGTTACAAAAATAGGAAACTCTTGTTCCAACAGAGTAGTCAGCTGTTAAAACGCCACCATTTATAGGAGCCTTGGGTGGCCCGCACGAGACAGCTAGGGGAGAACAGACACACACTGGTTAAGAAGACAACGCGCAGACAGAAGCTCCAATGCATAACTATGACTGTCAGGAAAAAAAAGTGTTTCTGGAGTTTCAAGGCCACTAAATGTTTCCATATATGCAGACTCACACATTTCTTTCAATCAAGTTATCAAACTAAACATATACAACAAAGGTGTGCTTAAATTCCATTTCCAGGAAGTTCTAACAAAATACCAGCATCTTGTGAATAATGCTGTTCCATAGTCGTTTTAAATAGACTGGTTTGTAGAGCACTACACAGGGTTGACAATTTGCTATGCAGCACATCCTTCATTTGACTTTCTATCAATACAAGCCATGAGCTGTATCTAATAAGAATTTCTGTTGTGTAGGATTAAAGAACAGCAGCTGCAACATAAAAAATCAGCAGGTCTTGGTAGAAGATACTGGGATATACGATGCATTATGAAAATAAGTTTCAAAGTTTTATAGCTAGGAGACATGTATGTAGTTATGTTTCCTACTACTCATCTGTTTTGGCGATTCAATCAACCAACTACATTAGCTAAACAGTATGTCAAATTAGCAATGAATTTTACTAAGTGTCACTTATTGAGCAGACAATGTAATGTAAGACAATGTGAACATTTTAAATGAAACAGAATAGAATGATTTCCAAATTAATCAAAACAAAAATAACATCAAATGTCAAAACTCAGATATTTGATTGTTTTTTTTTATATGCTAATTTTGAATGTGATGTAGCGAAACACCTTGTAGAGCATCTCACAGATAATTAGGTGAACTGGAAACAGGATCATGACTAAGTATATTAGGCAGCAAGTAGCTCAGTGGGTAGAGCAGTCAGTCCTGGCTGCATGTGGCTCTTAGTTGGAAGTAACTCATAGTTACAGAACCCGAATTGTAATTTGCTTGTGTCTCCTTGTAAGTCGCTTTGGATAAAAGCGTCTGCCAAATGAACTAAAGTAAAGTAAAGTAAATGTCATAGTCTCGTTGGTCAAGACACCGAAACCCCATATAAGCACCTTCATCTACTGCAGCTGTGATCCCCATATCCAAGTTTAAACTCTACCATGTAAGACCGAGATCCAGAGATTACACGGCCTTGGTCCTGAGCTCATTTAAAATGGACTGAGATGAAGCAGAAAACTTTCAGTGGTCTGATGTGTGGAAGTTTGAAATTCTTTTTTGGAATTTTTGAAATCGACGTTCTCCAGGGTGGACAGGAAAGAGACTACACAGCTTGTTACCTACACACAAATCAAAAGTCAGTGTCCGTGATGGTATGGTGGTTCGTTAGCTTGCACATCCATGAAGATGCCATCAATACTGAATGATACAAACAGACAGCATATGTTTTTCCAAAACATATTCTGTCGACCAGACAATGTCTTTTTCAGGGAAGGTCTGTATTTCACCTAATCTGCCCTTATTACAACAACATGCCTCAGTAGTAAAGTCTGGGGGCTAACCTGGCCTGCCTGCAGTCCCGACCTGTCACCCAATGACAACAAATTATAAAGTAAAAAATACAACCAAGAAGAAACCCAAATTGTTGACAGCTAAAGTCCTACATCAAGCAAAAATGAGAAAAAATTGACGTTCGAAATGAAAGCAATTGTTCTCCTCAGTTTCCAAGTGTGTTAAAAAATAGGTGATGCAACACACATGCTCCTGTCCCAACTTTTTCTAAATGTGTTGTCGGCATCAAATTTAAACAAGCATATATTTTTCAAAAATTATCCGATTTTTTCGTGTCAACCTTTGATACCGTTGACACTGAGAAGTAGTAGTAATCTGCACACTGCTGACACTGTGAGTGTGTGTGTGTGTGTATTTTCAATCAATTATATATTACAGAACAGAGTTCAAATCTTATCTTGTATTTCAGCGTTTGGTTTGTGCACAAAGAGAAGGGCAAGAAATTGTAACTGTCAAAACCCCAATTTTTGATTTAAACATTCATTACATTTGTTTCAGAGTCAATCATCTTTACAAACAATACTCTGTATTTTTGTTCCTGTGTAATCTTGCGCTTTATTTCACATCTATATAAAAAAGTGTAACTGACTAATGTTATTTATACCAATGAACATCATACATACAGACATTCAGCACAGCGTATGTTTGAGTATGCACACATACACCTTTTGTATGTGTGCACACGTTGACTATCTACACAAACAAAAAGTCACAAGACACACACCTTGACAAGCAGGTACAGGAGAATCCCATGCATGGTAGCCAAGTGGTGTGCGCCGGCAGGTTGCTGTGGCGTTGCCTATGAGACGGTAACCACGGTCACAAGCCCATCGCACCACGCTGTTGACATGGCCGCCACTCTGAGAGGAGATAGAGCCATGCAGGGGAGAGTCTGGGGTGGAGCAGTACAGGGCTGGAATGGAGAAAAAAAACACAATTGAAAGAGAGGATTTAAGATGATTACAGACTGAGCAGTTGACTTAGACTGAAACAAGAAGTAGAAAATCACCAACAAGCTAAAAAATCTCACTGACACTAATGAAAGTTATGACATTATATTGATAAAGTATTTTACTAATATATTATCAGTATTCCACATCATGAAAATATACTGAAACTACTGCGTTACTATATAACTGTAAGCATTGAGTGCCGTCACATCAATGCTACAGTAGTCTGCTGCAAGTATACAGTATTATAACCATTAACAGTACAGTCATTATAGGTTTATTGCAACGTTTTAGAGTTTGTGGCGTTACGTTGTGGTCTTAAAATATTGCAGATATTGTGATAATTTCCTAAAGCCTTTATGAATGAGTCACTACTGTTTATATAATACAGGACAATAGCAGGCCCAGCCAGAATAGACTAATGACACATGTGTCGTGTTTTTTTCCAACAGCCTACAATTATGGTTTCAATTGTGTATTTTCTACAATGTCATTAGAGGCAGGAGTATTGTGTCATCACTTCAAATATATCGAAATTCTTTGTTCTGTTAAACTAGACAAAACGTTCTGTGAGCAGACATATTAATGAGTACATTCATAATGGTAATTACATATACCTTTCCGGTATATAAGTGTTTTCAGTTAATTAGGTATCACCTGACAAAGTGTATGAAAGGCACATAAACTAAATAATAAGCCTATCTCAGCAGAGCTTTTTGATCAAACAGTCAATAAGTAGTGTTACAGTGGATGTCAAACATTACTGAACACACTGCCCGCAAAGTCAGCAGTGGCTTTATGCAATACTACAAATTTAATCAAAATGAATAGTAATAATTTTCTGGAGAAAATATTGGAAGCTGCAGGCAAAACAAGAGGGGGTCCTGTTGCAACCGCCAACAACTTGGCAAGGAAATAAGTAATTTCTAAGTTTGTCTGTTTGTACATTATTAGCAAACTGTATTCTATGTGGCAGTAGGTAGGTCAGTATTACAAATTATAATCTACCAGAAGCAAAATTAAGGTGTATAAGGTATAACTTGCCTGCCAGTGGCCCAGTATGATATATGTGGTGCATATTTGTCAAGCACAATCAAAAAAAGTTAATGAGTGAGTTTTGTTCCCTTTACATTTTGCTTTGCATGTAAAATACAGAATTGGTGTTTCTTGTTTGTCCATAACTTCTAATTAAAGCTCCTTTGACAAAGTTTATCCGATAAATCACTTAATCAGCAGCGAGCTGACAATACTGTGTCTCATCAGATCCAATATAGGTTCTCCTTTCACCTTAGTTTTTTAAGACAACATAAAACTACTAATAATCAAACACAAACACAAAAGGCATTTTATAATAACTATACTGTGTATTGTTATAATTGCAAAGTTTCCAAAAATAAGTTGATATGTCTTAATAAGGAGAAAATGTTACAAAACTGATTTATTTTAAAGTCCTGATTAGGAAAGTTAAACAAACTGATTCTTGAGGTAGCATACTGATATTAGTAAGCTTGCCACATATGTTTAACAGTCCTTGCAGATTCACATTACTCACAGCTACCACAGAAGGTTACTGAGTGTTAGAATCCAGGGAATCTTCTGGGTTTTTTTTCAGTATATAATTCATTCTACGCAACAGTGGTGTATTGAAAGGTTAAAAAAGCAGCCCCCCTGAGTAGCAGAAATCCGGTGAATAAGCAAACAAAACAGCTAATACTGTCTCCTCCCCCTAACTGTCAAAAATGCCCTTGAACAAAGCACTCAAGCCCCATTACCCAAGTGATGCTAAATGTCCAACAGTCTAAAGTAATACTCAGCAGGTCCAGGTGCAGGACTGTCTAAATGCAAAGCTTGCTGTAAAACAACATCTGTGCGCATTACGTTTTCCTTGAATGAATAAAAGTTAAGACCTAACCCAAAACGTGAACTGCTTTAGGAGATAGACAGAAGTAAGACAGAAAAAGTATGTTGAAGATAAAGAAAAACATTTTTTAGGTGGGATAATGTTAATGATTAATTTACGTAACTTAAATATTACCTGTTCTTCAGGGGAACTTTCTTGATGTACCCATATAGAAATTATATATATTATATTAATTCTATATTGTGTATACTTGTATATGCAATTTAAAGGTTTAAACAACTCCTCCAAATGTATTTCTAGTGAGAATGTTTCTTTGTCCTTCTGTCTGTCTACCCTGTCCTTATTTCCATGCAGTATTATAATATAAAGTAGTAGTAAAATAAAGTTGGGATACATACTTTGGTACTCACCAACATAGCGAATTTTGAAGCCTTTCTTGTTTGTGCCATGATCTGAAGACCAGCGGACCAGGAACTGGTGACCAGACGTTGTCAGATTAAAGGGTGTTGGCAGGTCACCGCTTAGCGTTGCCAGAGTGGGACTGTTTGGTGAGGGACCTAAGAGTGAAAACAAAAGGAGAAGGAGAGTAGAGAGAGAGAGAAAGAAAAGTTTTTGTATTTCAGAACTATTAATTTTGGGGCAATTTGTGTCTATAGCTCTACTACGTTTTCTCAAGTTTCATCTCAACACTTTTATACCAATATGTTTGTGTGTTGTGCTCACATGTTGTTCTAATAAATGCTGCACTACATAGCTTAATTGTGTCAGTTTGTGTGTTTCTTTACCATCGAAAATCTCCAAAACATCAAACTCTCTCTCAGTATGAAAACTTTCAAAGGTAACGGTGACGTTGTATCCTTTCTCTACTGTGATGCTCCATGAACACATCTGGAGGTTTGGGTAGCTTTCTGGCCAACCAGGGCTCAGGATGACACCTGATGAGTCATACCGTACATCATGTGCAGGACATTGCACTATAGACAGAAAAGAAGGCACAAAAATTGCTTTGTTAAATTATTCTATAATATTTTTTGTTATTTTCGTATTTTTCTAAAACTAACTTACAAAGTGCTATTACGCTGTCAAACACATACCTTGGCATGTTGGAGGTGGTGCATCCATCTGAAGTCTCTCTCCTAGACGACACGTTAGAATCTCACTACCAACCAATGAGAATCCAGGATGGCATCTGTACCTGATGATGTCACCTAAAGACAGAGAGAAGGAAACAACATTGTTGAGAACAAATATACTGTAAAGTCCAGCATTTAATGTATGACTTACTCTTACTCTTGAGGTGTATGTGAGTCTTTCCAATTATCACTTCTTCTAACAGTTCAAACAGTTTAACTAGAATATATATTTTTAATTTATAAAGATGAAGCTATTGTTATAAATTAAACTACTCATCAATGTAGAAAATAGAAAATAGAAGTTTTACTTGACACATACTCTCCTATCATGCAATATAATGTGCCATAGTTGAGTATTACTTGATTAATATCATCAGCTCATAACATTATTTACACTTGGGGTATTCTATTGTGTGGTATTGTTACACTTACTTAAATGATCTGGATACTTCCTCCACCACTACAAAATGTTCATAATTCTTTTGTTCATAACACGTAACACACTGTACAGTAGCATGATTCAGAATGTGATCTTGATGATTCTTGTTGGTAATTGGAAAGTTAGTTGTCTCCAGCTTGTATCCTCCATCAAAGTGATGTGTCTAGAGGCATGGCAGGCAGACAGACAACTCACCTATCTCCAACTCTCCATCCTCCATCAGTATGTCAGCATTGGGCACTTCTGGAGGAGGCTGGCAAACCCTTAATTGGTAGGCTAGGAGAACAGACATGGCAGAGGAGGTGAGAGAGGACAAAAAGAGGGACATTATATAAGGATGTGTGAAAGGATGTGGTAGGTAACCCTAAGCTGGGTTGAACAAGACAGGGAGAATGTAAGACTTTCCAATGGCTGAAAACTGTCATCTTTCATAGTCGATGTTTTAAATGTTAGTTGCTGGGCTACTTGGCTGCTGTGTAAGCTCCCATCTGTTCCTGTGACAACGATTCAGAGTGTTTGCTGTTTATTTTATTTAATCATGGTTGTATCAGTTTAACTTTACTTTTTTAAGTTCAGATGGTCAGGTCAGCAAAGCATGGAATCAAAAAACAGACTGTAACACAGAACACTGCCTTGAATCATGAAAAGGAACCGACTTCACAGCTACTGAGCTAAAGGCTGTAATCAATATTACTGCATGGCCATAGATCACTCACTAACAGAGAGAGAGAGAGTGACAGGAAATACAGACAGAGAGGGGGAGAACTAAGGCAGTGAGAGGCACAGAGGCTGAGGGCTATAAGTCAGGATGAAATTGACTATGAAAATGAGACCTGCCAATAGTATCTTCTGCTCTCATGCATATCAAAGCCCTGTGGTCCGTGTGCACATGTCTGAGTGTGCATGTGCATGTGTATGTTTCGTGAGTGAGAGGATAGGATGCCTGTGAGCAGTCATTGATCTCACTAAGCTCTGAGAGCATTTTTTATAGCTACTTCCACATTCATGTCACATCGACTTTCTCAGTCTCATGTTCATGACAATATTATCCACCACCGTGTGCTCCTAATCACTGTATGGGAGCACTGGCATTCAGAACCTTGACCAAGAGATAAATAAATAGAAGCACAATGACACAGATAAACATCCTCAAATAGTGGATTGATGCTTCCTTTGGGGCTTATTTGGCAATTCAAGCCCAAACTGCACTTTAGCAGCTGTCTCAGATGCAAAAATTATGACATTCTGAATTTTAGCTGCACCACTGAAGGACATAGAGAGAAACTTTTCTTCCTGTGTATATAAAAATTAAATCCTCTTCAAACTAACAAACAGGGTGGTGTCCTTTTTATATTGTTTAATAAAACAGTAGTGACAAAATAATGCTAACAACCACTGCCATACATGTCATCCCCTCTCCCTCTTATCCATCTTCCCCGTCACTTGCTGTTGTACATCATCCAATAAAGCAGAAATTGAAGATAAACTTAAATCCATCAAATGATACTGTTCCTGTGCGAGTGTGACAGCTGACAGTTAAAACCTGCCAAAAGAAATTCATTAACAACATGTCATCTGTCTATAAAAGGGAAGCCTGCTCAAAAACATAACTTGATCTTTTACAGAAACTTTTGAGAAAAAAGCAAATATGAGTTTCATGTGGGAGAGGGTGGCAAGTATACATGTATAATATATTTGTGTGTATGTGTGTATGTGACTGTGTTATTAAGGGTAACAGAAAGTTAGACTCATTAGGAACCGTTCTGTCAAATTAAAACTTCATCCAACTTTTCAGTCACTAAACTATTCTGACAGGAGTGAGGAATATAACAGGCACTGCTTTCTTGACTAGTGAAAACCTGGCACTGCCAAAATAAAAGGCTTCATGTAGAACAACAACACTTTTAGTTTGATGACAATGCATTATGATGGCTGTCATGTTAACTATTTCACCTACCTTTTAAAAACCCTGTTGCTTATTCGTTAAGGTGACAACAGTGATTAATTTGAGTGCACATAATCTAGCGTTGGTGACATGTAAGACATACTGTACCTTACATTTAAGTTAAGATTTATACATTACATGTAATCACTATTAAACACTATTAGGAAATAGAGGAAATGTGTTACTGGCTTTCCTAAACAAAACACCACGTCATCACTTGGATAGCATGTATCTGACATAGCACAATATCTGAAATATTGTAGTTTCTTTAGTTATTTCAGCTAAACACTTTTAAAAGACAGTAAATGGAAACAGGCAAAAAAACGGAGGCCAGAGCGATTGCAGATTGATACAGAAGAAAAGCAAAAAAAAAAGGGAGCTATTTATTTTAAAGATTGGTTGAAAACAAAGAGAAATTTAAGTGCACTGAAGGACCACAGCAGAAGATTGAAATGAAATGAAAAGCTGAATGGCATAGACAAATCTGACATGGAGAAAGAGCAGCAAAAATACAATCTCCATAACTCTGTTGGGAGGCAATTGTGTGTGTGTGTGTGTGTGTGTGTGTGTGTGTGTGTGTGTGTGTGTGTGTGTGTGTGTGAGACAGACACAAAAAAATGGTAAACAAGGTTCAGATGTACCATGATGTGTAGTCGACAGGTGCTAATACCAGCTCAGTTCGTAATATGAAAGCTATTGATAGCTACACTGTGACTAATATATTATTACTGCAGTACAATGCAGTAAAGACGCAGACTTCAATCCGAGAGTGAAAAGTTCCAGTAGAAGACCAAACTTCATGAGTCAGAATGAGTCAAAGGAAGCTGGACTTAATGAGGATGAAGCTGAAGAGAAACTAACACAACAGATCAATGCCATCACTCCAGCTACAACTAATGATAGCATTATAGTTTTACCACTATATGTCAGGAAAACAAAGTCAGCTACAACACAGTTAATGAGAATGCCATTTGTGTATTGAGTGGACACATAATGTGTGGAACTTATACAGTAAATATATATATATATATAATATATAATATCTTCATTAGCTCAATAAAAATTTGGATAATGTCGCTGCTGTCTTACCGTGGTAGCTTAAGACAAAGAAGCCAGCTCCAGAGAAGTCAGAGTGGAATTTGATGAGGATGATGTTGGAGGTCGAATAGACAGACTCCAAAGCTGTGTTCCCACTAAACTGTCCAATCTGAGGAGATGATTGATCTGGACCATCCCTACGAGGAAACAAAAAAGAAAAGCTTTGTTATAAAACGGGTGTACTCAGACACTAAAGACCAATAAACGAATGGACTTGATCTTTCGGTATATAACAAAGAGAAGAGAAAAGTCAACCTCAAACAAAATTTGAATAAGTTATTGCAGTCGTCTCTGACAGTTAAATAGCTATTTGTGATGAGGAAATGGTTCCTCCGAGGCTTGAAACAAAGATGGAAGAGACTTGACGATATTTATGAGACAAAACCTGGAGCTGCTCCATTGACTACAAATAGAGATGGACATTGTGTGATAAAGTACCAGCGCACAGAGTGATCGTGCATGAATATGGGCCAATCTTCTTTCTCAGAACAATCTAAACTACGTTACAAAGCTCATATGGCAATAAAACCTCCACAAACTCAAATTCCAGCTGACTTATACAGGGCAGCCCCCTTTTTTGGCTCTTGATAACAACACAGTGCAACGCTCACTTATGTCTGCTATGGGATGCTGAAGTTTATAAATATTCATTGAACTGTCATCAGATCATGAGACTAACACATGTGCCTCCTTGTGTGGACTTGGCTTTAGTTTTGTGAGTAATATCAGCCTTCATGAAAAGTTACACAATTTCAACAGAAGGCAGATAGGAAGTTATCTGTCAAATGGCAGGTCAGGTTCTCAGCGCACTGTCATGAGTATATTTCACCTCTCATGACAGCACCACCAGCTGTCAGACTGGAACTAACCAATAGTGGGCTCATTATCAGTGATTAAAAAGTCTCATCATGAAGTTTAATGGAATGATTATTTCCTGCTGTTAAGTGCTTTTGGATGAGGCCAATTATATTTGTCAGGTTAGGGATCAGCCCCTTCTCAGAATCACATTGGGTGGTTCAGAGTCAGAGTAGCTCCATTCCCACTCACTCAGTGTGAGCACAGTATAGAAACATACATTGTACAGAGAAGGCTTTACTGTGTGAGGTAGCACAATATAAGGCAGCCTGTGATATGTGTAATTCTTATGACGAAGTCCTGTAGTAAGCCTCCCAGTATGAGCCCAATTAGCAGACTGACTGTCAGATTGGTTGGCTCTAGACTGAGGAGACCGCTGTGAAAGAAAATCACACCTTTACCACTGACACTGTGCTCTCTACAGGGAGCCAGCGTTGTGGCTGTGCAACTGAGATAGTGAGTTTTTAGTGTGTTTGTGGGAGGCTGCTGTCTTTGCTTTGTGTGAGTCCAGCAGTTTTTTTTCCACTTTTCTAACCGAGAGCAAGGTCAGGAACATGTTGTGCGACCAATTCATGGAGTTCACAGAGTCTACTGTGGGTGGACAGCACATGGTAAACAGGGTGCGTTGTGTTGGTGTGTGTTTGAAATGAAAAAAGCAAGCTGGATAATGTAGTATTGATCTACATTCACACATTAAGGACATTTATACACTAAACAGCAACGCCTAAATGACACAACGTTATATACTATTAATAGAAATTAAAAGTTGTTATGCACAGTGAAAATGAAGTAGTTCATCAGTGTCAGATAACTATGCATATTCAACTAAACTGTAAAATAACATTATATATTTACATTAGGTTGATATGATTTTTTTGCCACTTTTTACAAGAAGCAATTATTTGATTAATCTGTAACAATTTAAATAAATAATTAATGATATGGGTCACCTAAACTTTTCATACTGAGGATTTGCTCCTGTTCTTAAATAATAAAATGTTATCTCATCTTACTGTGTATATTATGTACATATCGTGCACAGTATCATCTGGTTGTGTAATTTGTATCCATTAAGATTTTATGACTGTCAGACAAAAGACACAATATGGAAAGAAAAAAAAATAGAAAAATTAACTGATTCCTCTTAAAAGCTCAGTCTTAAATGACAAGTTAGATTAAAAAGCAATTACACACTGTATTTTTTGTCATTCATTAACCAAAAAAAAAAGCATCAGAGTGATCAGAAATTCAAATTATTGATAGTTCCTGTTTCACAAAAGGGAATCCTCTGCTGTTAGCCAAGCTTGAGTGACTGTGAGAATATTTCACCCTTAAAATGTCAATACTATCACAAAAATCCACATGTAGCATGTCTGGAAGAGGCTGTATCCAGAGAGTCATTACTGAACATTCAGATTTTGCTGGTGATGTTACCTGAAAGATTATGAGGAGCACTGAGCAGACATCTACATCTTTGGAAGTAAATTCGAACATCCTAAAGTTCTCCCAAAGGTAAACCAGACTTAACTGGAGACTCAGGCAAGAAGTCATTGATGCACAGTAACTTGATGGGATGAATCAATTAGGTAGAGGATAAGTGCATTCTGTTAAGCCTAAATGTTCAGTTTCTCTATGTACTACATTTGGAACATTTGTGAGCCACATATACAACAAAATCTGGAAAAAGAACATCTTGCCAGATGTTTAGATAAATATAACAACCTTTGTAGTTCTAATCAAGTATTGCAGAAACGGTCAAACCTAGAAACCTGGAAGGTTGATTCACGACAAGCTGACAAAAGTACAAGAAAGACATTTGGCCCTTCTGTGTCGGTCTAAAAATACACAGTTTGCAAGGAAATGTATCAGTGACAAACTATGTTTTACCCTGCAGTTGTAATTTTTTCCCTGCTTAGCCCTGCCTCTCCATGTCTGCATGCCAGGTGACGTTTGTAAACTGTTGATGTTGCAGCCTGCTGTCTATTTATAGGACACAGGCTTCAGCTGTAGATAAGGGGCAGAAAATGGCAACCATAGAAATAGATTGTACAGTCTATTTATGGTTTTGCTACCATCTTGTACTTGCAGATATCTATGTAACATGGCATTTACGCACAATTTCAACACTTGCATTGACAAAATGTCTGCTGCTGCCAATGGCTGCTCTCCTCAAGAAGAGAAACGAAGAGAGAAGTCAAGGCTGGGAAGGTAGGGAGAGAAAGATGTTTGAAGCATACGTTATATAAGACCAACTAAAAATTAGAGACAGTGAAGAACAGACAGAAGGAGAGAGAGACTAATGGGCAAAAAGAAACAGGGAAAGAGAAAAAGGAAACTTTATATTCAAGGAGAGATGCTTGTAGTCATAGTAACCATTAAAGAAATTTATCCAATTAGTGGTCAGCTCTGAAAGGATGTTAAAGAGCATGACATCCTGTGTGAGAGAGAAAGTGTGAATGTGTGCATATAACAAATATCTGGAACAAATTAAATAGCTATTTGATCAAACAAAAAAGAACATTTCTTTGTTCAATAAACCTTGATGGACCAGGATAAAAACAGAAAGCACAAAGATGACCTGTAACATTTAAGAAGTAGATATGCAAGAAAAAGTCTAAAATAAATACATAAAAAAACACCTACCAGACAGTAATGTAGTCATATATGGGCTCAGTGCTCAGCACGGTAAAGTTGATGTAAATTCCATATCCAGGAGGAACTCTAACACTCCATACACAATCCTGGAAGTTGGGGTATTCCTCAGGGTGACCAGGAGAGTAAATGGTTCCATTTAATGACGTGATGTTACCACCACAGAGAGCTGTGAGATGATATTAGCAGAATAGTCCTTAATAGATTACAAGCAAAAGAGTATTACAGTTGTGAAGCTTTAGTAATTGTCTGGGTGACAGTCCAGACGACTGAGAGAGGACATGTATATCACTTATATAATGACCACTGGATGAAGCCCTAAAATCTTTAATAAATTGTAATAAGTTTTATTTGAGTTCTGCAGCTCATGTATTCCTCAGAATAGGTGTTACCTCATATCAGTGAGGTATTTTGTACCACTGCTAAGACCTATTGAACACATATTCATAGAAATATAAATGAAGGAAGATAACTCTGAAGTCTATCCCTGACATGATAAAAAAAAAAGAATAATAACTGGATTAATGTGCACACCGCATCTTGTTGATTAAGTGAGAATAATATAATTTAATGATCTAATGATTTCTCCTTGATGATTAGCTAAAAATGTATAACAACAATATACCTGGCATCTTTCTAATTATTTTTGGATTTATTGTATCCCTTCCTCCAACTGATTCAGTATACTGCACAATAATTTCAGTTACAACTTGCAAAAGCTTGTTATTGCACGATACATTCTTTCCACTTTGCTCTCAGTGCAACAGTCAATATCTACTGGTTATACTGCAGTAGAAATATCGAGAAAAATTGTGTGCTTAACTTCAGAATGCTGTGTAATAAGAAGTAAAGCACACACAATCTAGTTACAGCTAGGAGCTAGATAACTCACTTTAATAATAGAGTGATACTTCATCAGAGTGAGGAAAGCTATAATGTGAAACACCACCACCAGTATTCCAAAATGAAATTATATCAATACTAAAAATTTATTTAAAAGCATGTACAGATGAAGGTGTTCTTAAAGTGGCTGGGGGAATATATATTCTCTAATAAACTCTTTTTTGGGATCAGAAAAGTAGTTTGCCAGCATACATTTTAATGGGAAATTGAGATTTTTTTGTATTAGCAGAACAGAACACACCACTTTGGTCTAATTATATGAAACATTAAGGACAAAGAACAAAAAAACTATTCCACAATGCATTCCACAGAAAACTGAAATGGTACAGTTAAGACCATCTGAATTACCTTCACATCGTGGTAGCGGGTGGTTCCAGTTCCTGCTGATTCCATGTAAACATGTGAGTGAAGCCTCACCGATCAGAGAATATCCAGGCAGACATTCAAATGACACTGTCATCCCAACACTGAAATCTGTGCCAATCACTATGCCATTTCGAAATGGACGAGGGTCTGGACAACTCTGGAGCTGGTAGGCTGAAGAGACAATAATCCATGCCAAATTAGTCAAGGCAAATGGGAACAATTTCAGACTAGTTTGTACAGTACAGAGCAGAGGGCAGCATTATGATATCCACTACAATATCTAGAGAACCAGCTGCAGCTACCAGTCCAAGAGCAGAAAACCCTTTAAACATTCTGCAAAAGGACTACACTCTGCCCTAAACTACTTTAACGGATCTTTCTCCTCCTACTTAATAGTTGTTTGTCAGTACTAATGTTCAAACAGAGTTCAAAGGACCAATTACTCTGACTTGTTAAAAAAGAAAAAAAAAAACTTACTGAATCTCTTGCTGAAGTCTAAAGTAACACTGTAAAATGAAATGCTGGAGAGAAACCACTGACTAACTCCTCGACAAGGGTATCATGCTCGAAACACTTGTTGCTTTTGATGTTGCTGAAATACTCTCAAATTAAATCTGACAAGTTTGTCGTTTAAACGTAACAGAGTAAGTTATCACAGACAAAGTTACAGCAGTAGAGGGTTTGCATGACTGAAGAAAGACATGGAACTGAGAAAGATGAACATTAGTAGCATAATGGTAGTGGAAATAATAAAAGCTGCCAGTATTCACATTTGTCCTGTTTTAAAACACTTTAGCAGTGCTGCTGGGATGAGATAAAAGGTATTATTTGACAGGAACTGTAATTTGCACATTAATTGAATTAGCCGTAACAATCTCAGGCTATCTACAAGATTAATTTTAATAGATATAAAACTGCTCAAATATTTTAGTGCTTAGAATAAATATAGAATAAATAAATATAAAACTTATCCAATCACCACATTCTATTGAAAATGAGGACCTGTTTGAGTCATGTGATTGTCATACCAGTAGAAGTATTAAAAGTCAAGAAACCTTTTTTTTTTATTATCTAAAAATACAGATAATTTTGTTGTTAAAAATCCCATAGAAATGACAGTTGATTAATTTTAAAAAACCACATTAGAAACACTTGCTGTTTTCAGTAAAAGAAGCACCACAACCAGATGTCTGCTCTTTTCTTTGCTTAGCAAATAAGAGTAAACAAGATGTTGGAGAGAAACGTGTAGAAACAACATTTACCTTGGTAAGTGATGTGGAACCCTGGTTTGTTTTGTGAATAGTCACTGTGGAAGAAAAAGCTGGTCTGGTGGGTGGTGCTGAACAGAGGCTTGGGGATGACTGGACCACTGAACCGGTCAATGACTGAGCCAGTTTCCAGCGTTCCACTGCGGATCTCTAAATAATCATGGATCGCTTCAGTGGAGAAGTTTAGGAACTGGAGATGGATACCTGAGAAAAATACACAGCTTATGACATTTACGGCAACAAAGCCTGACTGATAAAGAGGCCAGGAAAAAACCTGAAATGTGTTAACTGAAATGTGTTTAGATTGTGGGCTTTATGTGCAGCCACTCAAAGGCGTGGATAAAGGTCACTAACACAGAGTGAGTAACTGATTAAATCAATCAAAAAGAAACATAAATACATGAAAAAGGGGACAGAAAATGACATAGACAACAGATGCTCAAACAGATGGCTAGAGAACCTTACATATCTTTTACACAAGTTGACAGTATTTCTCACCAAAGCCGACGGGTAAGTTGACTGTCCATGTGCAATCTAATCCGCTGGGGTAGTTGCCTGGATAACCAGGACTCAGAATCACTCCACTTACATCTGTCATAGTCCCACCACACTGGGCTGGAGTCGCACACACACAAGCGCACAAACACACAGATTCATGAATACACAAATGCACATACATAACACAGAAAGAGAGATAAAAAGGGGAACAGGTTCATTGTTGAATGCAGCACATCAAAGGAAGGATACTGTCCTCACTGAGCAGCAGACATGCATCTGCTTTGTGAAGACGCTGCTACTGACTGGACACTTCAGTAACTTCAACCTGACATGTTGCATCATTTTGAATAAAACATTAACATTCTGCTTTAATAAATAGCCTTCTTGAATAAATTAGCATTTTGCAAGTATAAATGTGTCCAGGGCTTGTTTTCTCTAGTTTGCCTCAGTGCATGCTGATGCTCTGGTACACTGTGCATGTTTATGGCGGAGTCTGGCATTGCTCTATATCAGTTTAAAAGCCTAATCATATTCTGAATGGAATACTAAATAATCAGCTCATCACAGAACAGTAAATTGATCAAACAGCTTGTTTTCCAGAGAGTATGAAAAGGAAAAGGAGGCTGTTTGCATCATTTCTGCAGCACTGAGGTTTTGATTGTATCTCAATATATTCAGGCCTGAATCAATGCATGTGTTTGTTTGTGCAAGTATGTGCTGTACAAGAATACCCACCAAGACATAGTGGTACAGGGTAGTTCCATCTTCTAACAGGGCCAGGCATGCAGGTGATATGGGCATTGCCCTAGAAACATAATAGCACCAACAGGACATATGTATTAATATTGTAAAGCTGTATATTAAGCAAGGCAAACTGGCATTTGAGCTTTACAGCTTACTGCACAGAAATTGAGATGACCACACAAGAGACATACATTATTCAGGAGTTGTGCAAACCACACCAGAGTTGTATGTTTCGTAAGAGATGGGAAAACCCTACAAGAGCGAGTTTTCCTTCTGATTCACTGTTTGAATAGTTCTGTGTTTGTGCAACCAGAGGAAAAAAAAGAGTAAATGGTGGCACATAGATTGAACAGATAGATTGAACAGTCTTAAATGAGGTCACATTCATGTCTGGGCATTGGTTTGCATTATACAGCTGCAAAGTATACACAGCAGAGCATATGCCTGTTCTGTGCTTCTGAAATTGGTGTCGGTTATTCTGCATCAATAAGAATCTGTACAGAAAAACTAACAATACATATAGTCTGTTTGTACAGGTTATATTCATACCTGCAGAGAATATCCTTGTTCACATGAGAACTGCACAACGTCTCCAACCATAAATCTGTCCCCTTGTCTTATTCCATAGTTTGGAGACTGAGGCTCTGGACATGATTCCAGACCAATAGCTGACAAGAAATAATCAACATTGTTCCAGTTGTTATTACCTATGCAGTGAATTGGTGACAGAGAAAAAAAGTTTTTAAGCCTTTCTAAAAGATAAAAATCTTACCTGTATATTCCAGGTGAAAACCAGCAGCTGAGACACTAATATCAGAGCTGAAGCTAAGATAGAGGTTGTTAGATGTACTATTCAGGAGAGGGGGGATGGTGGTGCCTAAAAAGCACAGACAGAGAAAGAGAGCAACAGAGGCCCATGATTGCACTTTTTCCATTTTTCAACTGAGACTTGAAAGCAAATGATCTTGGTTTTCTGACAGCTAAAAAAAAAAAAACAATAAAGGCCTCCCAAACCTACATTTTGACTTTTTTGTTTGTGAAGTGTTCTCGAAGGAGGGAAAAGGGAATTACTTTTATTTGAAACATCTGTTTTATTTGAAACCACTTTTCAAATGTTGGCTTGACCTACTTAGTGTGGTGAGGCAAAGTACAAAGTAAAAAAACAGCACAGCACTACTGAAGCAAAGCTAGCACAGCACAACAGTGCAATTCTGAAAGAGGCTGTCAAAATGACATGTCAGATGATTTACTTTAACGTAAAGGAATATTAACCTACTCTAATCGGTTTCTCAGTGGTGGTGATATTTTGGTTTGTTTCGAGATGCAACAGGGGTTACAATATCTTGATGTTAGTCACTTGTGGAACAGGCCAGCGAGTTATTTTCATTTTGATTTTGATGTTTTTGTTGCAAAACTTACTAGTTATAGATGCATTCCCCAAAATGAATAGTGAATTAGGCCAGTGGGTCTGATTGGTTTCCTGTTGTGAGGGAAATTAATTAGCAGGTTTTTTTAAACAGTGTTACGGACCGCCTGCTGGTCACGTTCACATTGCAGAAAAATTCTCATTCATTATCGTGACAAAAAAATATATATATTTTTTTCCCTAATGATAAATGAGGAATGGGTGATGGATAATTAACTTTATGGATTTAACCAAAACAGCTATTTTGGAATCTATGACAGTATTAATTAACAGTTAACCCTTTAACACATTTTATCTTCACCCTGCATATATTTATCTATATAATTAATTACTGTCATGGTCATTTTATTGCCTATTCTATGACAGTTTGACATAAAAGATGTCAACTCTTACCATAGATTGTTTAACAACCACATGAGTTTGGTTCTCTAAAGGCACTATATGAGGTGTGAGAGCACTGGGGACCAGACATTCAGCATGGACATCCAGAACAGGTGGACAGAACAAATGGCACACAAATGGCGCTTTTTAGATACTCTCTCAAGTTCATTTCTTTTCCTACAGACATAGATACAATAGCTGGATATGAGTTGTTTTGAGTAGTAGAGAAATGTTGAGTAACATGTTGAGTTGACTTGCTTATATGTCAACTCAAAGGTTTTCCTTGCTTCAAAAGACACATAACTAAGGCAGCACCGCTGCTATAAATAGAGGTTAGGCTGCAAAACAGCATCACAGTCCAGGCTGAATTTTTTCTGCTACTATGTAAATCATACAAAATCTTATACAATGGTTTTATTGTTGGTAATAAATATTTGACACAACATAATTAGAATGGGTTACTGAATCACTTGTTTTAACGTAAATGTAAAGCTAATAACACTGTGCAGTAAATTGTGCAGCATTTAGAAATAAGAATAAACGTACGTTTCAAAACCAATGTGTATAAGAGATCATTTTATAGGTCGCTTCAGGATATCTATTCCTAGAAGAGAATTAAAAATCTAAGAGGATCAATTAGTTATGCGACAGAAATTTCTTACATGTCTTTTAAGGACAAATAAGCAGGTGCCAGTGGGTGTTAACCTCAGCCCATGCTGGGAGACTCAGAAGGGAACCAGTTTAGCTGTAATTGCACTCTTAGCAGGGGGCGACATGGGCAGCATCTTGAATGTCTCACAACATCATGACAACGTGCAATATTTTCCCTCACTTTCTTCTACACTGTCAAATTAACAATAGCTATTTAAGTTGACACAATTCAATTCCAACATGTGATATTCATGCAATTTCTTTGTGAGAATAACGATAATATTAGCTGGCAATAAAATAGTTGTAATACTGTAATGTAATGCTGTAATACAAGTGACTGTATATACGCCTTACTTGCTTATATCTTTACTTTTTTCTCACTCTTAACACTGTTTTTTGCCAAATAATTTTGGCAAGAACGGCCATAATATGTGCAACGTTTTCAGCAACACTATGCAGAGAACCGACAAAAGAACTTACCAGAGTAGCTGCCCAGTCTTGGTGCATGGTTGTCAGCGCCATCATAAAAATCCAGTGAGTCCCAGTTGTGCTCAGTGGCAAAACTCAGAACTTGTATCTAAAGAGAGATAAAAAAGAAGAGAGACAGGACAGAAGAGACATTGTTCTCATTAGCTCTTGTTTCAAATTACTATTTGATAAGACATCAGCACAATCACATCATTTTCTACATACAAACTAATTAAACAAATATATATATTAATGTTAATTAGTGTAAATCCTGAATAAAACTGCCAAAAATGAAATGTTTGCTTATGTCCAAAGAATAATCATTAAAGCAACGCTAAAAGACACCTGCATCAAGCAGATTGACTTGACAGAACGTACTGTACTATTACAGAAATAAATGTGTCTCTTTTTAACAGTCTTGGTTTTGTGTCAGAGGCATCTTTGCCTTTGTATCTGTCCGTGACACCGGTTTAGCTTTTGCACAATCAGGCATTATCTATCTCGATTAGATCCCATCTAGTTATCTCTGTATGTTCCCTCTCTCACAGACCATCTATCCTTCTACTAATATCTTATCTTCTCTGACATCCTGCCCACTCAGCTTTTAAGCCAATGATACATAGGTCAGCCAGGAAGCAGGGTGTGACAGGTACAACCTGTATTCCAGCTCCTTCTGGAACAGACACCTTCCACACGCAATTTTGGTTGTTGTCATAGGGTTCTGGATATCCAGGAGATAGGATGGTCCCACGACGAGAGGTCAATACACCTCCACAGGGAACTGAGAGAGAGAGAAGACCGAGTTGACACGAACAAAGCAAGAGCAGAAGAGAAGAAAGCATAGGTTAAAAAAAGCTAATGTCCTACACAACAGCATAGGAGAGTTTAGCCACATTAAAACATTGCTTGTCTGTATTTGTTTTATTGCATACTGCATGTCTTCAACCTAATTTCTAGATTTATATTTACCTATACATGTTGGCAGAGTGTCATTCCATTGTGCCAGGTTGTCTGGGACACTCTCGCACCGTATGGCAGTAGAGCCATGCAGAATGTAACCGGGGTTGCACTCAAATTGCACCAAGGAGCCAACTGCAAAGTCATTACCAAGACGTTTCCCAAAGCGTGGCTCAGGGACTGAACTGCACTGTGTGGAGCTGGTTCGTGGTACAGCTGGAGAAGAAAGAATATACATACATATATATACATATATAAACATTTAAAATTACAATATATACATATATATATATATATATATATATATATATATACATATACATACATATATATATATTCATTATTACTATCGCTACTACTAGTACTACTATTAGAAGTACTAATAATTATCAACTTCTGACTTTCTGACCTTGATAGACAAAGTGGAATCCCTTAGCAGTTTCTGGTCCAACTGTGGTGAACTTTATGGTGATCTGGTTTCCTGAACTCAGAGGGAGAGATTCACCTAGACAGAACAAAACACAGTCAGACAAAGAGGAAGAAAGATGAACTACATTGTTACACTCATTTTGTTTCAGTCCATCCTTACCAGAGTGGGACCCAGAGAGAGATGACAGTAGCGTGTTTTGTTGAGTGGGTCCATCATAGATTTCTACCACGTCATTTAGTGATGTCTGGAATAACACAAACTGACCAAAAAGCACTGGAAACAAAAAAAAAAAAAGAAAAAGAAACAAGACAGACAGAGAGTTAACCATACTCGAATGGTGGAAAATTATTATTCAATGCCACTTTCAGTGCCTGACCCTCTGATGATAAAATTAACCTGTAACTCCTAATTCAAATTTTACTAAGCTGCAGTGTCACCTTCTATTTGGAGCAAAGTACTGGCACAAAATTATATATCAGGACACTCAACAATCAAAACATCACTTTGTCTTCTTTATGCACCAGTCCAAATCCCTGCTTTTTTAGTTGGCTGTGGTCTATCATCTCGTTTACAATGAAATGCTAGTGTTGGCAAAACCTGGTTGACCTATACCAGTAGAGGATTCTTGACTTTGTTTCAAGAAGGAAGAATGAAATGAAGGCATTTGACACAACCTGTCAAATTCATGCCCCGAGTACCGTTAGTCCACAAACTCACAAAGACATGTTTTCATTCATTTAAAATCAATTCTGTTGCTCAGAAAAAGATAGACGTGAAACCACAACTGAACAATTAATTACACGCCAGAACTTGAAGGACAGTTGTTTCATTTTGCTGAGAGTATGATGGAAGGAAATATGTCTGCAGTGGCCAAGAATTAACCTAAGGCTTCCATATAATAGCTGGAGCTCTCTCTGCCAAAGCATGAATTTTGCAGTATGCCTGCAGTGGGAGGCAGGATTAGAGGTGTCCCTGAAGCCCTGTTTTTTCTTCAAACTAATACAAATCCTTCTGTCCTGGATGGTCACTATGTATTCCAAGCAATGATAAATCATTGTAAATCTGTGATTGTGGTGGTATAAATGGAAGTTTGTTTGCAGCACATCCTTAAGAATAACTTAATTTTATTTCAGCATCAGTGAAGCTCTCTCCTTCTACACACACACAGAAACATCACCACTCTATCGCTCCCTACCTCTCTGGCCCCAAAGGCTGAGGTGTAAAGGATTAAACCTGAACAATGCCAAGGATATTCGGCTATAAGAAGGTCACTGGTCACTTTGTACAAGGCTGTTTCTCTCTGTGAAAGCATGATCTGCATGTTGCTGTGACTCACAAATTATGCCCCCGTCTGCTTTCACGTAAAACCTCATTTTTGTGGAGATAATGAAAAGAAATACAGAACAGAAACAAAACAGTGTATTTTAAATTGACATTGAATTTTTCCTGCAGGTGTGAAAAGAGAATCTGAGTAGAAAACAAATGATCACAAAGCAGTTTGTCTTTAGAGTAGATGAATCTAACCTCCTGTTCTTGCAGCTTAGTGGTCTGCCATGGCTGAACATGAGGATGTGTATAGCGGCGGGGTGTCAAGGGGACAAAGAATGACAGGATTCTGCTCGTCATCAGAAGCAGTTAGAAGCTCACACCATGTATAAATTTCAAGGAAAACAGAATGATGAAGGTTTCCATCACTGTGATATCGCATAAGGAAAAGCCAGTGGAGCAGTTCACAGCTGAAACAGCTTCAAACCAGCACAGATTTCTGGCAGATATACCCACATAAGCTAACATTCACACAAAGTTCATGAAGTATTAATGCACAAAGGAAAAAGCCTACACACTCTAAAGGTATCATTAAGGATTTCACTCAATCCAAGATAAAGACAACATATATACTGTATGTACAAAAACACACACACACAAGTGATCACAGCAGGGTTGTTTCACACTGTGTTAACAACATAGCTCATTGGTAATGAAATCCCTCTGCACTGCAGTCACATACACCCGGTAGATCTGTTCCTTCAACTACATATACACGTCGAGCAAAATGTGAATCAATCCACTGGACTCGATCAAATTATTTCCCTGTTCATCTGAAAGGTTTTTTTCAGCTCTTGACATCAGATGGTGAAAACCTGGGCATTGATCCCTGTGGAGCTGCAATGCCTTCTGATGAGCTGCCCGACTGGATGTCCTCAGCCACCTCCTCGTTCAACAGCAGGTATGTCATCTCCACAGGGATAAATGCCAAGGGTTTTCCCCACCTGGTGTTAAAACCGAAAGAGCCATTTGTATGAAACATCATCAACCACTGAGTTCAGCTTCTTTGAACATCAAGCAATATGATAGCTAGTTATTGCAACCTGGAGCCTATAACATTTAATTACTGCAAGATCATAAATTACAGATATCTTATTTATTTATGAGAATGACAGCTGCTTAGAAAAATACGTGTTGTAAGGCCTCGGCACTGCATCTTAACTGAACAATCTGTCTCCCACCTTGCATGTGAGGTTCAGGGTTGTCTGTGTATCTTATACAATATGTAGGCCAACCAAATGTTAGCTCCTCTCAGTCAAAATGTCTATATGGAGCTGGCACTCCAAAAGCTGCTACACAAATATAATGAGACAGCAACCATCAACAGCCACAGAGAAAGCTGCTATTTATTCATAACACCACAGGGCATAATTGGACCTCATAACCACCAATTACTAATTGTTTGTAAAAGCTGAAGTCAGACTTAATGAGTCAACCTAAAATTTTGATGTCAACATGTGATATTGTGATCAGATATTTACAAAATATAAGTCTGTTCATCTTAAAAATTGAATGGCACTCTTACTTTGACACAATTAAAAATATCTCAGTATCTGCTACTCAGTATTGCTTTTCTTGAACTCTCAAACATATCTGCCAATAAAGACAATGTCAAACTGCAATGTCAAAAATAAACATATATTTTTGGGGGATGTTGTAAAAGTATTATGAAATTTTAACTGTGGTGGAGCTTTTATGTGCAGCACATAATCTCACAGCTGATAACCTGTTCTCAATTGCTTATGATATAGTTATTGGATCAATGTGTGCATTGTTGAATTGTACATTTTTAAACTACCAATGTACTTCAACGCCAAACTTGAATATGTTTGTACTGGTAACAAGATTAATCCAAATTCATTCATCAACATTCAACTGTTTTCTACAGATTATGATGAACATTTTAATATGGATATAAGTGAAATCTAATCAGAACTAATAGTGAATATTCCAGCAGATAATGGTAATGGTATGGTAATTTGGCAGTTTTCAAACATTACTTCTTGCCAGAACTCTATCTTTCCTCTAATAACCCCATGATTCCCTATGCAGCCTCATTTAATGTGAAAAATCCTCTACAATATCCATAATTTTCATAATGTGGCTTAAGGATCACTGATCAAACCTGGCAACGTAAAAAATAGCCTCATCTTTAAATGTCACTTCTATGAAGATGCCCTGACCTGGAATCAAATACATTGCCAGAAACCATCTTTTGATCATGTCTAATCTTTCTACTAGTTTTTTGTTCTAGTTTAAAACACCCAAAGAGGTCCTTCTGGGGGTTCTAGGGTGTCCCTATTAAAATCAAACAAGTTTTAATGACACTTTGTTTCACTGTGTAAAAGAACAAGAAGATAATTTATGTAAAAAAAAAAATGTCAACATAGATCACATTGCAAAGAAACATGGGCATGGTACAGCGCAATTCTTGTACTTGTACATGTGTAAACAAACGTACCAAACTCTCTAGGTACAGATATAGAGTAGACACAGGTCTGTCCAGATGTGTAGTTTCTGGGGAAGTTTGGAGATAAAACAGTTCCTTCTGACCCTGTAGAACGACTTCCACATGGAGCTGGAGAAAGAACATACACATATGTGCAAACACACAACAAAAGGCAACAAGGCAACTTATGAGACACACTTACAGAGAAAATAACACATTGTCGAACCTAAAAAACGTTGAAACTGTGTTGAAAAGATGTTTTCATCCAATGTGGTTTATTCAGTGTTACCTTGACAACTAGGCAATGCCCTGTTCCATCCAGGTCTGCCATCGTCCCCCATACTGCAGGTTAAAGTAGAATATCCCTGAAGAAAATTAAATAAAATAAAAATATTGTACAACAAAATAACCAATAAGTCAGCCTAAAAAATTATCTACCCCTCCACTCAATTTACCATTCAAAAGCAACCAACCTACCCATCACCCAGTTAACCACTTGTCTAACTAATCTACCACCCAACCAACAGCCACCCATTGAACAAAGCCAAAAATCTTTCTGCCCAATCAATCAATAAACCAACAGCACCTATCCAAACTACCAACTCCTCATTCAATAAACCAATCAAAACAGCAGCTGTAGATTTAACCAACCACCCATCCAAACCAACAACAACTCCAGGACCCATCTGAAACACGATACAATCTTATCACAACTAACTACCAACTAATATTGTCCCTCTGACCAGCTGAAAATTCTTCTGTTCGTACCTGCAAAACATATCCTGCTTCACAGTAGAAGGTGACCGTAGAGCCCAACTTGTAATCAGATCCCAGCCTGGTCCCATTCAGAACCACACCTGGGTCAAAGCATGATTCTCTCAGTTTGGCTGGACAGAGAAAAAGAGAATAAGTAAGTGAGAGACAGAATGAAACAAAGAAAAGGTGACATCTACACATGAATTAGATGTCAAATTAATAATAACTAAGTCCCTAGTCATAATCCAATGCGGCAGGCATTCCGCTGGCCTTTTTAACAGTCTGTTTGACTTAGGTGTTTTAGCCAAAGATGGAGCAAGAACAATAACTTAATCCTCCAGCTTTTGTATGGTACATGAATCTGATGAATTATGGCTTTGGCTTTCCTCCAAAAAGATTAGCAGCCATCCTGCGTCAGCCTAAAACTTACATTTTGAGTTTACATGAGTCCAGCGTCCAGCGATTCTTTCTTGCAAGTAAGTCAGACTCACCCCTTTGTCAGACTATTTGATGCTAATGCAACAGGGACTTTAAGGTGAGGGCAATCATTCTTTTTCATCTTGAAAGCAGTATGATGCACATTGTCATCAGTGTGAGAGAACTGTAGCTATCAGGAGCATCGTACCTACATATACATGTGCACAGGGTGTTTAGGAGAAATATAGTAGCCTTCTTTGTTCACTGTGAAAATTAAATATCTCTAAACACACCTCTTTGTCACCTCTTATTATCTCAGGAGGTGTCAGATTAATTCAGTCATTTTAACTGTGAACACCTTAAAAAATAATTTCATGTTACATTGGTCATGTTACGTTGGTAGTTTTACTGAATCAGTATTTACTAAAAAAGCTGATGATATCGGCAAAATAGTTTACCTTTGTATTCCAGGTGGAAGCCAGTGTAAGAAACAGACCCATCACTGCGAAATGCTAAATGCATGGTGTTCGAACTGCTCTCTATCCTCTCTGGGAGTTTGCTATCTTGGAAACTACCAATTAGAGGACTGTTGCTATCAGGACCATCGTAGATATACAGGAAATCATAGTTTGGCTCAATGTTGAAACTAAAGATAGATGAAGAAAAACACAGACAAAGGGTTGGGAAAAGGATGTTGACAACAGGAATCTAGAAAAAGAGCAAATAATAACATTTGCTAGAGAGTAATGACAACTTAGTATAAGTATATTTTAAGAAAGAATTTCTATATTTTAGAAAGATGGTGTCATGGCCCCAAATTGTCTCAAATTCTCAGGCATTTGTTTATCCTGCAACTAAAAGAAACATGACATTTAAAAGCCATTAATCATCTAATAAAGACTCATTATTCTATTTCACTCACCACTGTGGCCAAAAGGTTGACTCATTTGTTAACAATGAATTGTTGCATTCATGGACAGCTCTTTAAAACACTTCATGTTTTTAGAGAAGGTTCCAGGCATAGCAATGATTAATTAACATAAAAACATATTTATGCTCAGCAAACCAATCCTGGATTAATACAGATTTTACTATAAAATCAGGACTGCATTAGATATTACCTGATAAAGGCCAGTGACAAAACATAGTCAGAGTTGACAGCAATGAGCCAATCACAGTCTTTGGAGTGAGGGTACGGATGTGGGTAGTTAGGAGAGAGTATAAATCCACTGGAGCCAGTTAAGTTTCCTCCACAAGGAGCTATGATGTAAATACAAGCAAGATAATACATTAATTCTATGATATAGATTAAAACATAACACGTGACTATTATCTCAAATGCATCCTTGCAAAATGAATTGAAACAAAATTGAATTGTTAGCACAAATGTTATCATGTTTAGTGGATTTATTTTCAGTTATAAGATTTTCAATTAAAGGCAGGTCTAATTTGGAGAGAGTTATGTATAACATGAAACTAGTATACTGTATGTATGTGCAAGTTCAAAAATGTAATACATAGTCCTCCTATAAGTCAAACACAGTTGTGTCCTTGAGCAAGGTAATGAATCCTAAACAACTCCAGTTGTATACACAACACATCTATTGTATGTAGCTAAAAATATAAAGCTGGACTTTTCACCTATGCAGACAGGAGGGCTGGGCTGCCAGTAGTATCTGTTATCCACTTGTATGCAGGTGATTTTGTCATCCCCCTGGAGCTCGTATCCTGGGTCACACTGAAAGGACACTGAATCCCCCGGCTCACGGCCATCTCCAGTACGACTGCCGTTCATTGGTACACCTGGGTCCCTGCAGGCTGTAGCTACAGAGCCTGAAAAGAAAGAGTCACAGAGGGAGAGGGAAAGAGGGGACAGGGAAAACGTAAGGGGAATGGAGGAGGAAGTGAAATCAGATCACTTCTGACTGGTCAAGTGATGTCATTGTTCAATTTCAACAATTTTAGTAGAGCCGCTTGAAAAGTGAAAGTAGCATTATGCATAATAAAAACATATCACTAATAATACTTACTAGAGAACTGAATAGCAAAGCCTGACTTGCTGATGTAAAAATCTGTCTCAAACTGAACAGTGACAGTGTTCAGTGTGGAGTGGATCCCCTCCGGTATCAGAGACCCACTGAGCTCCGCCAAAGACATTTCATTCTCAGGTGGTCCGTCCCAAACCTTCAGCATGTCATGGCTGGCTTCTGTGTCAAATGCCAAGAACTGAAGACTGCAAGGGAGGAAAAAAAAGTGTGACTATACTGACAGTGTGAATATGATCAACAAAAAATAACTAATAACTACAGACTCACAAACATAACCTTTTCTGAGTATTCCATGGTAATTCTTGGAGCTTGACAACTTTAATGTTTACATATTTTTACTGGAAAGGTTTTGCAAGATATCCTGTACCTCACAATATTTCCTGAGTCGACCTCTATAGTCCAAGTGCAGCGTAGATTATTGTCATAGGGAAATGGGTATCCAGGTGAAAGAATCCTCCCTGAAGATTCACCCTTAAAACGACCTCCGCACTCCGCTACAGGTAGAGTATCACAGAGACATTACAGTCTGTTAATATGTACCAACATACAAACCCACACAAATGTCCCTGTACTACAGTACATATCTATCTGCCCTTGTGAGTGTGACAATATTACAAATAGCAAATACCATCAATCAAACCAACGAATGATCAACCGATGAGTAAAGTATATGTGTGTTTAAGTGAGTATGAGATTGATGACAAGCAGTCCATTTATCTGCTAATTGTTTATTAAAGCAATCAGATCCACTACGTCTGCCTCAGTAGCCACTGGGCAGTGATTAAATGATCACCATGGAGACAAATGGATTGACGAAGGAGCTAACTCACATCCTCTTGTCCATCTTTCTCTCTCACTCTTTCTTTAGTAAAGAAAGGCGTGAAGTAGAGAGGAGAAGATGAAGAGACAAACGGCTGATGCTGCATTCCTCCCTAAAGAAATCACCATGCATTATATAACAGAAAATAATTCCCCCTTCTCTCTTTGTCTCGCTCGGTTATATATTTTCACAATCTTCATCCTCTCTCTGCTTCCTGCCCCTCGCCATGTTCCTCCTCCCTGAGGCTCCCCTCCCTTCATCACTGGAATATATTATTTCGAGTAATAGGAGCAATATTAGGGATGGAGATAAAAAAGATAGGAGAGAGAAAAGAGAGAGAAACAAAGCGAAAACCAAGTGAAGTAAAGACAAAATACTATGAGTAATAATAAGAACCAATATAATATTAATACTTGAGGTTAGCTGAGGTCACATTGTGCCACTGCTAAAGTATAAAGCCAGAGAATATCAGCCAGCAGTTTTATGAGTCTTTCATTATTGATAGTGAGAAGAAAAGAGACTTATTAAGCTGAATCCAAAATCAGAAAGTTCAGAGGCAATGATGATGTGAGAGAGGTGCTTAAAACATTGGACTTGCTGTTATGCTTATAACTCTCATCTGGGGCACAGCTGCAGGAGCCATTTTGTGTGTCACTCTGTATGTATGTATGTCTCCTACTTTTGGGGGTTACATGTGAAAATGCAACCATTCAATCTAGACCAACTGGAAGCGAAATAAATGTCTCTATACAGGCTTGAAGATAATGAGTTTAAAATAATGTAATGTAAAAATCACAAAATGTTCAGGGATCACCAACTAATATACAATGACATGAAATATATGCCTGTAGTTGAGCATTGTCTTGTACCTTTCTGCAGGTATCACCAGTCACCACCCTGCATTTTTCACTTTTTTACAAGGCACTTGTTTCCTTAAAATAGCCTTTGATAAAGTTGTGTGTAGCAAAGCAAAGTTTATTAAAATGTCTTTATGAAGAAATGCTAACAGATATGACCAACATTTAATATAAGTGAAAAAATTCTAAACAGAGGCACAAATATAATAAAAACAAGGTTGCATTTGTGTGTGTTTACACACATGAGAGTATGTTTGAGTGCATAGCAGAGCGCTGGGCAAGTATGAGGGCAGTTATCAGTAACAGACAGCAAATCACCCATTGTAGGAAAGGAAATTAATCAATTGGACAGAGGGAGTCCAGGCACTAAACTCGCCTGAATAAATAGCCTTTTGTTGAGACTAAAACTATTGCAGTGTGTGATATCATGAGAAAATCACAAAAGCTTTTCTACAGGAAATTGGCCTCCACCTGTTTTCTCCCCAGATTATTGAATGAATGTTGTGATAGCAGAGACTTTGTATAAAATTACTGCACCGCTTTGTTAAGCAGGACGGAGTACAGTAATGCTTCCTGTTACTTATGTGTCTGTGCACCAGCTGAGGTCTGGGTAAATTACACATTACAGCTTTAGAACAGCTCCATGCCATAATCATTGCTGGAAGAAAAACATTTAAAGGAGAAGAAGGGACTGAATGTTGTGACGTCTATTCACTGAAAAGATCCTGCTCTTAACTTTTACCATGTGCTAAGTTGGGAAATACCATTCTTTAAACAACATAAATATATAATTGTCAGACAAATCTTGGGTAACTGTCCACTTGTCGAGAAAAGTTGAATAGACCACAGGACAAACAGCAATGCTGGTAAAAGCCAAGCCATAGATGAACCCTCTTCACCTTTCCCTCTCAAGTGTTTTAAAGAGCTTTGTTCAAGGTTCATAATTATGTCATGTGTCTGTACACATCTTACGTACCGATACAAGAAGGCAGGGGGTTATCCCAGGCTCTCCTTTCACCTGTCATACACTTCAGTGTGGAAGCTCCATGCAGAGTGTATCCAGGTTCACATCTGTAGGTGATGCTGCTCCCAGAGAAATGACCTTGGTCATTAACCTTGAAGCCAAACTGAGGCACACCTGGGTCCTCACAATGAGACAACTCAAAACCTAGAGAGAGATAAAGATAGACAAATATCGTTACAGTGTTTACTTTTTTAAATACATGCTAAGGGACATTAGGACCCACTGGAGAAAACAGAATTACTGTTGTTTAGATACACTGCAATATTCCCTTAATAACTGGCACACTCAGCTGTTTTGGAGCTTGCTGATATCATAGATCCTATTAAGCTCACATCCAAATTTAATAATAAAAACAGAAAATGATACATGAGACATACCAATATTAGGAGCGATACCAGACCATATTTACACTTTATCCAATTTAATGTTGTTTTCCACAGTCTGTCTCGGTTTCCATGGTAATATTCCAAATTTTCTGTTTATTCATGTGCACAATTTTGGAGAAGGGGATATGAAGAGGTACAGTATATAAATAGCTTATCCCTATGAGGCTTTAATCAGGATTTGATCTTGGGTATTACCTGGAAGACATGCTGTGCTAGGATTTGAGTTATCTCCTGGAAGACTGCAGTACAGGTAGGTGCATGTCTAAATCCTTATAAATTATCATTTGTACTTCTACCATTCTGCAATCATCCTGACATTACACCTGTCATCACCATGGCATCTAGTGTGAAAGGCTGCCCATCTGAAATCTGGGTATTAGACATATAAGAAAATAAATAAACCATGATGCATTATTCACTCAGTCACATGTCTAGAGGTTCATTGAATTCCAGCCTTTATATCAAACATCTCTCTCTCTAGACATGGTGAGCTGTAAGTAAAAGCAAGAAATACTGCTGCAATGTTCTTTAAGTCACTGCCTTTTGTTTGAATGGCAAACAAATTTGTGCATCAGCAACAAAAAGCTAAGGTGCGGAAGAGTAAATAAGCAATACTCCACTCACGGGAGGCCATGCTCACGCAGCAGAGAGACAATATAGCATCAAAGTGAATGCAAATCATCCCGGATGACTCCATTTAAACTATTAGATATTCTAATTCCAACTACAGTACGCATCTAAGGGGGCGCTGCCAAATGTGGGTGCGCTTTCATCAACATCAGAATGCTCCTCTAACACCCCATCCTAAGCTGAAATCAAAGCTCTCTGAAAGCTTTGTTAATCAAACGTGACAGGTTTCATTCAGTGGTGGAATTTACAATCAGTGCTTTGCCAGTTTAACAAATGAGAATCATTTAGAGTTGATTTGGTTCAGCAAGTATGCTACATTTGTCAGAAATTAGTACATCTGTCACGTGGCATTTAATTGATGAATTGATTCTGGCTATCTGCTACTCTCATGTATGGTCTTTGTCCATTGCGGTTTTGTCATTGAACGCACATAAATAGCTAGAAGTCATGTATAGTATAGAGCATGTCATGCTAAGGTGACAGTTTGTCATAACAATTTAATCTGAATAATAATTTAGTGTCTGGGAAAAACGCACTGTGTTGTGAGCATAATTTCATAATTTTTAAAAGTAAATCTACAACCCTGTCTCCAAAATATAATTTTTATACAAATAAAATGCACTCACAAATTATGTTTCTGTGGGGAACGTAATTGCAACCCTATTATTTTATATTCTGTTAACATACTGATGACTTATTCACAATTAATGTAATTGACAAGTCACAAATACACTGACACTTAAAAAATCATCTAGATTTACACAGGCAACAGATTTTTGTCTATAAGACCTACAACATCCAGTTGTGTTATATAAAGTGTTTTATAGTCTGGTTCAGGTACTCACAGCACTGGGTTAAGGTCAGGGAAAAACTGTGAACTGGCATAATTGGAAAAACTTCATACACAATGTCTGTATTAACCAGGTCTCTGGTTTGTCAGTCCTCCACGTTGTACACCCGACATCCACCCAACTACGTCCTTGTGACTTGCTCTCTGTTAATAAATGTAACGCTTCGCTCACTCAACAAATATGTTTCACCAAAGCATGATTATTACATTTGCTGCAAAAACGCAATCATGGTTGCAGTTTAGTTGTATGGGAATGTAATTTTCAGGAGACAGCTTGCCTCTACTGCTACCACTCATTCCACTGTTGCTACGGCAGTCTACAAGCTTACATCTGATTGGTCCACTTACGCAATCACAGTATGTTAATATTGCATTACATTACTATCATTATAGTTGATAGCATGCTACCTGTGTTCTATTCTGCTGCGTATGATTTTAAAGTACAAACAAATCTCCAGTCCAGTACTTGTTTCAGTGTCTATATAGACTTATAAAGATTGCTCAATGTTACTCTTCATACAAGCTGTCTACATATGATCTGCACTGTCACTGCACTTTTTATTTTCAAATACACCAGCATAAAGTATGTTGTTAAACTTGACAACCATGACAAACAAGGTTTATTTTATATATTGTTGGTAAGAGTAGAACTTAACCACATACGATACTGACTTATCCAGACTAGGATGTGTGAATGTAAAAGGTTTATAGGATATTCATGTGAACTTACTGGAATAGACCAATTTAAATCCTTCTCCTGTATTTTCTTCATCACTGTAAAATTCCAGCCAGAGATGGTTTGAAGTGGAAATCAGTGTCAGGCCCAACATAGATGATCCTGTGAATGCTCCAAGAATATGAGCTGTGTTGTCTTTTCCATCATAAATCTGTAATAGCAATAGAACAATGCACTTATGATGTAAATATGTACAGAAGGATGTTCTATTTTTAGTCATCATTGATCATTGATCACCACTGAGACACTGATATGAGGCAAAACGAATGACAAATCACCAAATCTGTGTGTGTGCATATGTGTTTACCTTGAGTATATCTCCCTGGGCTAAATGAAAGGTTCTAGCAGAGATGTTGATGCCTTTACCAGCCTGCACCTGCAGTCCACATTGATATTCATGTTAGATCAAATTTAATGACCAACATGTAATTAACAAACAATTTCACAAGCTTACATAATGATTTGTTATTTGTCCCAGAGTGAAACATTGTGAGTCTTTGTTATGTTTTCTTAAATAGCTGAAACATAAATGAGCCATTAAAGAGAAAGGATTAAACAAAAAAAACAAAGCAACATTTTTTAGTGTTTCTTAAAAGATATACCTGGATGCTGTAGATGCACTCATGGTTGTTGTCATAGTTCATCGGGTAGTTTGGAGAAAGAAGGATCCCTTCATTGTTTATAACTGAGGAACCACACTCCGCTAATGACATAGACCGAAACCAAAAATTATAATACATATATTAGAAATATGGTTATAAGAAAAATGGTTAAATCTTCAGTAGTATTGAAGTAATATGATGAGACCATAAAGTCAGCTTTGGTTATACCAGACATACCAAAAGACAGCTTGAGTAAATGGACACCAAAGTCTAGGTACTGGCCATGAACACATGCTACAAAAATAATAAACAGATGTCTACACACTAAGACACAATTTATTCATCCCAACTGGCCTTTTTCATATAAATGCATAAAAACTGTACTTATGAGGTTCTGTGCATGTGTGTGCAAATATGAGAATAATTTAACAACCCTTGACTCAACCGTATTGTCATCTATTTACTTTAAAATTAAAATTAAAAAACCCATTTACCTAAGATATTCTCTCTTTGCATTTTACATGTGGCATCTATCTACAACACTTATTGTATGACTCTAACCTCTTTTGTTCTTTGCCCCTCCTTGTCACTCTCCCTCTCTCTGTGTCACTACTGGTGTAATGGTCATATTATAGCTGTCATATCATCAATAAATCACACCGCTACAGTTTCCATTTAGAAAATTACCTTTCCACCCTCTCCCTCTTTTCTCTTTAACTCCCATGCATACGGCCTTTCTTTCTCTCTCTCCTCTACTTCGATGAACCTTCCTTCAACACCACTCCAAACTCGTTGTATCATCAGTCTTTGCGTGTTAAAGACAAAGAGCCAAAGACATGCACGCTGGCTTTGCAAACATTACAATGTTGAAAGAACAAGTGTTTCAGTTTCATTATTTAAGTTGCCTTCACCTGCAATATAAAACTTGTACAGTTCTACAGTGAATCGCCCCTTTTCCAGGAACTGGATTGTAACGTGCGTGTCTGCACTCATGTGGTGCACACCTCTCACAGTGTTGTAGAAAACAACCTTGTGAAGAAGTACAGAAACATTCAGTTCTGTCTCTTTTGCTAGATGCTTTTATTATTGCCCTTTATTGATTTTACATTTGCACTCAATTCAATAGCATTTTTGCTTGCAAAGACGCTGAAGTTATCAGTGCACAGTGATGATCCTCATCGGTAAAGTAATGTTCTCCATTAACTACTGAGGGACAGTATCTAGGCTTTTCTCTGGTATCTGTGGAGCAATTATAAGACAAGTGATTTGGTCAAGGATAATGACTGAACCACTGCTAATACACAGTCACAGTCACAGGACCAAGATTCAAACTGATGAGTGTTAGAATACTACTACTGATATTACTAATAATATTAAAACAACTATAAAAAATAGCACCTACCAACACATCTTGGCAAGGGAGCACTCCACATTCTTCGCCCACCACCCAGGCAGATTAACTCTGGTGCCCCCTCCAGTCTGTATCCCATATTGCAGGAAAAAGACAACGTGTCTCCAACACCAAAACTGTAACCGTTTCTCCTGCCGAATCGAGGCATTCCAGGGTCTTCACACGGCTCCAGAGTATATTCTACAGAAGATAAGAATGCATTCAGCAGAAGTATTGCAAATTTCCTAAAGCTATTTTAGTAAAAAAAAAAAAGAAAAAAAATTTGTAGAATTTTCTGACTTTGGCATAAGTGCTATTAGAGTAATTAAGAAATTATGAGATTATAAATTAAAGAGAATCTTCAGCAAGTGTTCTTTAATCAACAAATCAATATTCATCACTAAAAAGTCCAAAATCTTAAATAACAAAAATAATAATTGAAACAGCAATGACTAACAACATAACCATTTAATACAAACAAATACATAATCATGCATGACCATGATCTCTCCGAAGAAGCATTTTCATTATTGGTATAGTTTTAATTCCGTAACTCATATAAATACATTTTAAGAAGAGTCTGTTAAAATATTATCCTTGCATTGGAACCTACTTTGCATTTAGAGATTTATTTTGTGGGCTGGTGATGTGATGTGTATTGTTTTAGGATGTGCTTTTATTATGAATGTCAGCGTATGCCATCTGAGAGCTGTTAAATGTCCCTCAATATAGACTGAGATTTGAGTGTTCCTTTATTTCAGAGTCAAGTGCTCCTTTATCAGGATCTTGATTTATGAGGGACAGAAGCTGCATTGCAATTATATACATCTTAACCATCATTTTAGGTGGTAATGTTGAAGTAACATGGTTATTCAGACAGCACTTGTGACTTGCACACGTTCTCTGTACACCACCTTTGGCAATATGAATCCATCTATTTTTTTTTCTTTTTGTGATGTTTAATGCTGGGCAACCTTTATTCTCTGTCTTTAGTCTCTATTTTTCTTAAGGTGTTCACAAAGTTTTATCAGTAGGCCTTGAAACCAGTACTGACACATTGCCATTGAACAGAAGAATGAAGACTCGACTCGACATGGTTATGTATTGGGGAGACAAAGAACCCATCTACCACAAGAGAAAATTTCTGTTAAGTTAACAAGTTAAAGGTACCCAGCAGTCGCTGTAAAACAGTAGTGATATCACAAACCACGTACCTATTTCTAAACAACCAATTAAAGGTAATGTCTATGTTTCAAATTCAGTGTAATTTGATAAGCCTGTGATTTTAGATTCTGATGCTCTACTTCGACACACACCAGCAAGGCTAAATGACTCAACTCTTAGACTTAGCACTTAGACAAAGATGTCGGTAGGCTGAACACAAATAAAAGAAGGATAAACTCGTTGTTTCTCTTTATTATCTATGGGACTGCCTGTCAGCCAACAGAAAGTGCTACTATCTGTCTAACCCTGTTGTTAATAATCATCATAAACCTCAGGTGCTGCCTGATGCCTGCCATCAGGCTATGTACAGCTTCTGAGGCAATCATAAAAACATGCAAGAATTTTCTCTATTTTACTGACAGAGTGCTCAACTTTCTTTGATCGGTTTGATTCCCTGTCTCTTGATTTTATTCCTACAAGACTATTTAAAGCTGCTTAAGACTGTTGGCCCCAGTTTCTGGCCCTTATTAATTCCTGCCTAGGTACTGGTTCAGTTCCATCAACTTTCAAACATGCCGTTGTCCAGCCTCTTTTTTAAGAAACCAAATTTAGACTACTCTTTGCTTTCTAATTTCAGACTGGTGTCTATATTGCCATTCATGTAAAAAGTTCTGGAGAAGGGGTTTTTATTTAACTCTGGCATTGAGAAAAAAAATACAGTCTGGTTTTAGGTCAAAACACAGCTCTGAGACTGCAGTATTAAAAATGAAAAATGATTTTTTTTTGTTGGCCAGGGATGTCAGGGATTCAGTTGTGATGGTACTTGCATGTATTTCCATGGTGGATCATGGAATCCTCTTGTCTTGTTTGGAGTTTGGTAGTATGAAGCTATTCATTGGTTCAGATCATATCTTACTTACAGATGTTTAGCTGTTAATATTGGTGCCTGTTCCTCCGCTTCAATCACCCTCTCCTGTGTTCTCAGTCCTGTTTTGTTTTCATTATACATGCTTTCATTGGGGTTTATATTAAATAAATATGTTTTTTCTTTCCATTACCACACAGATGTTTGTCAGATAAATGTCCCTTTAAAGGCAATGAGAGCAACTGTTTGAGTGGCTGAGAGACATGCTAACATGGCTGGCGTTTAACTTCTTATATCTTACTAAAAAAAAGTGTGTGCTGTTTGGTGACTCAGCTATTTTAACTGCCTTTGACCAAGCTTATGGCCCTCTGGCTCCTCATCCGAAGATGACTGTTAAAAACCTATGCGTGTTATTTGATAGTGACCTGAGATTTGAAAAGCAGATCATTTCAGTTGTAGAGTCCGGCTTTCTCCAGCTGAGGTTTTGAAATAGCAAATAATGTTTTTGTCAGGTCCAGACATGACTACTGTAATGCTTTGCACCCTGTTGTTTCCATCCTTCTGCTATTGCCTTCACATGGTCCATGTGCTACTACTCCTCTCTTTACAAATAGAAGAAAATTCGACCATAAAACCCTGGTACTGGCCTCTCTTCACTGTCTCCCAGTTCATTTTCAAATTGATTTTTAAGTTATTGATTTTTTTTTTAAGGCTTTAAATGGACTGGCACCACCTTACCGCAGTGAACTGCTGTAGTGGCAAAAACCAACAAGATCACTTAGATCGTCAACTCAGTTTCTTTTAGACGTTCCAAATACGTCTAAAACGGGCCAAATACAAACACTGGGGTGACTGGCTTTTGCTGTGCAAGATGCAAAATTATGGAACAGTTTACCCCTGAATGTTAGAGCAGCCATGGACCTGACAACTTTTAAATCAATGCTTAAAACTTTTTTTTCCTTGGCTTTTAATGCATAGTACCTATTTTAATCATTGATAATGTCGTCTGTGTTGTATTTTGTTTAAATTTCTTTATGTCAATCTTATTTATTTTATTTTACTTTTTATTTGTGGAGTACCTTGGTCAACAGGATGTATTTAAAGTGCTATACAAATACATTTGATTAGATTTTTTCCCCTGTCGCTAGTTTTTGGCTTTTTTTCCTTGCTCATGCATAGTCTCCACTTTCTTACTACTGCTGAGTCTCCCATTTTATACACTGTTTTGATTTTTTCAGTTTTGCTGTAGCTTTCACCTCCATACCAAAGTGATTTTCTGTAGCCTCCATGCCATTCATTCACCTTTGTTTTGGCCTTTTTTGTATTAAAGAGTTTTTCCTAAATCTCCTGGCTCTGTCTTGCATTTGGGTCATCCGTTTTGAATCATGCTGACGATGCTGTGCGCTGTTTAAGGAACTACTTTTTGATGAAAAACACTCACAGTTACGAAACAAGTTTGATTTTATTTTGTTTCATTTCATTTGATGAGTAAAAATACAATCCCTTATTCTGCAGTTGTACTGTGAAGCAACCTCCTTTCAAGTCTAAAGTAATTAATAAGAGCAGATATTCAAAATGTCCTTGAAAAAATGGGCCTTTGGTATTTTATAACTTAAATAACTTTTATGACTATAAAGTATTATTTGTAAGTGTGAGTTGTACATAGGTTCTGTATTTGTCATTATTACATGTAAGAGGGCCATAATAGAAATTTTGGCTTTATTGTGTTTTTATCATTGATAACTGTAACTAGTTTTAGTCTGTAAAAATGTAGCCGTTCCTACCACAATTATGCAGATCCAATTATACATTTAATTTAATCCTGAAAATGTTTCATAACTGCCTAAACTCAACTGAATTGGATGGCAAATAATGTCAGAGCATTTCATCATAATAATGCAGATCTTATTAGACTCTAGTCTTGTCCTCAAGGTGACTGTCATCATCTCTTTGATTATCTAATTCAGGATCCTTTTGATCACTTTAGAGTTCCACGAAGTGCAGACTAAAGTGAAGGTAAATTAAATCTAAACCTTGTTGGAGCATGATAGTACAATATGACTACAGTTGAGTAAGTTACTTACCCGAGAAAGTTATGTTGAAGCCCTCGTACGAAATGGAAAAATCAGAGATGAATCGTAGCTGAGCTTTGAAGTTGCCATAGAGACCAGCATTGATGTTGCTAGGCAACTCGTTGCCGGTCAGACGAGCCAATGGTTGAAGGAAACTCCCGTTCTCAGTAACCAAGAGGTAATCGTGTTGGTCCTCCAGATGAAAAGAATTGAACTGAAACTGGACTCCTGCTTGAAACACACACACAGACAAGTTGAAAGATTGATAGGCAGAGGAAGATGATTTTGTCTGACTTTGTTTTATTCTCAGTTGGTTCATATTTGTGTAATTGTTTCAGATAATGAGAATTTCTACATCATAACATCATAATAGGTAAAAATGTACAAAACATGTTTAAATTATTTTAATTAATACATTATTTTAAAGTGGCATTATCTTCGTTGTTTTAAGCTAAACGCTCCCCATACATGGATTGACTATAACCAGATAACTTAAATATACTGAACCTAATAAATGTGCTTCAAAATGTATACAATACAGAAATCTGTATGTAGCATAATGCAAGTTTGTGGTGGCTTCACTACTGTGTGCTACTGTCTCTCACCCTGTCTCTCTCTATTAAGTAGTGTGAAGCTATGTGTGTCTCTTGCCTTTCCCATGGCTGACTTCAACAGTCCAGGTACAGTTGAGAGATGAAGGGTAGCTGTCTGGAAATCCGGGACTAAGGATGGTTCCCCAGGGACCTCTAACATCTCCGCCACATAGAGCTGAATAGATTGAGGGAGACAGAGTGGCAGAAAGAGAGGCAGAGAGAAAGATGTGCAACAACATGGGACAGAGGCAGAGAGAAGGTTAGCATCAGACTGTTAATAGCTAAAACAGATAATGTTTCCCTGTGGACATTTAATACAACTACTACATACACACACATACACCCACACAAATGCCATAAGAGAGAGAGAGAGAGGAAGACAGAGAGAGAAATCTTCTAGGAGTTGGGGGTAAAAAGGTTTACATGCATGGACGTTCAAAATCTTTGTACTGTCACACAGGAAATGGGAAAACACTGCTGCATCAGTGTGTTTTCCTCAATAGTTTTACTTCAAACGTTCAAGTTACAGTGGATTTCCCTGATTTATTTATCACACTGATGCACAGACTTAAAACAATGGCATAAATTGTATAAGATGTGCTGTTTATATAAAGTAACATTGAATATGCCTGAACTTATCAGCTCCTGACCATTATTAACTAGCTCTACATAGACAATTTTATATTTTATCATTAAAAGCACACAATAATATATCTAGCGTGTAGTTCATCTTACAGGTTAGAATATCTTGCAGCAATGATAACACTGATAACTGATAACAGTCCCTGCACCAGATAGAAACAGCTCTTGCATAATTAGAGTGTCTTTGAATAGCAGGGAACCCATAAAAGCACATGAGAAAAGGAATGAGAAAAAATACAGAAAATGTAGTTACTGGCTTAAATACAAAGTTGACTGTTATATAAAAAGTGACCATCTGGACAAAAAGTGTAATTTCTTTTGCTAAGAAGTTGATCATTTGAAACCTATTTGCAAGATACTGTTGCTTTGGGATGTGCAGTCTCTGAGCTCCACATTGAGGCAGAAAACCGAGACTTTAAATAATATTAAAAAAAAACAATGCTTAACTACTATTTAAGCTAGTTTTCCACAATGTTAATTTTGCGAATTAACTCCATAGTGTGCAAGAACTCTAGGATGTTTTTTGTTTCCAAAATCTTTTTTTCACCCCATTAATACGGTTTGATTTAAAATGATTCAAAGCAGTGAAGGAATACAAATGCTTCCTCTAGACTACTTAAAACACTCTGAACCTCAAAACAAGACTTTAGGATGACCCTGCAAGTTCTGCACATAGTTCACATAGTGCACATTGTTATGCAGCAAGAGGCCTGTGGTCGCACAGAGCTGCTCAGACTTGAGGCCACGTCCCCGGGAAAGGTGTTGCTCATTCTATGCATATTAACGCATATATGTGTTGCAAGGTGCTTCATTTCTGCTCGGTCCAGTTGATTCATCTTACAGTTGGCTGACTGGCCTGTAATTTTCTCTTACAATAACCCTTTAAAATGCCATAGCAGTACCTCAAAAGTGCAAGGGTGCCACAGCAGCAGAAAGAAGGTCAAAACTCAACATTCTGCTGAAGTTTCCTTGAGCAAGAAATTTTACCAGGCTAAAATCTGCAAAGACCATGCCCACTTCTAACCAATGCAAAGACCCGAACTTTTTATAGTTACACAATATTATAGTATAGTATAGATACTGAATTTGTGCTCAAACCACAACACAGCATTAGTTATACACAACCTAAACCTAAACCGAGGTTTTTCAGCATCATAAATATCTATAAACAAGGGTGTGAAGTGAGAATATTTCCAAACTTAACAACTAGATAGGCATGAACACACACACATACATTTTTTACACAGTCTTATATACAGCACACACTGCTGCACAAAAGCTGCATGCATACACACAGTGCTATTAAATATTAATACTTTATCGCCAGGAAGCTCTATATATTGAATGCTAAGCTGTTTGAGCAACGAGAGGCTGCAGTTTCATCCAACCAGCATACATCAACCAAGTTGGGACAGGAGCAGAAAAAGACTGAAAAAGTTGCCTAATACTGAAAAACACCTGGTGGAACATGTCACTGGTAGTTAGGTAAACTGACAACAGGTAAGTATTAAGCTTGGTATAAAAAGAGAATCCCACAAAAGTATGTATTCGGGAAGAGGTTCACCCATCTTGAAAAATGCGGGTTCAACATCTTGATAGTAACGTTTGTCAGTGTAACAGTTTTACATTAACAAAGCCAAGTTAAGGTGACCATACAAAAAACAACCATATAGAAACAAGATCCAAAAACGCTGCCATCTTCTCTTGGCCCGACCTCCTTTAAGTGGAAAACTGTGCTGTGACCTGACAAGTCAGAATTTGACATTTTTTTGGGGAATTCATGGATGCTGAATTCTCTGGGCTAAAAGGAGGACCATCCAGCTTGTTATAAGTGTACAGTGGAAAGCCAGCATCCGTGATGATGTGCTAGGGGGGCATTAGTGCGTACAGCATGGGCAACCTGCCCATCTGTAAAGGCATAATTAATGCTGAACAATGTATGCAGGTTTCGGAGCAAGATATGCTGTCACCCAGTTGATTTCCTTTTGAGGGAAGGCATTTCTTATTTCAGAAAGACAAACCACAAACTGCACATATGACAACAGCATGGCTCTGCAGTAGAAGAGTCTTAGTGCTAATTGACTTGGTATAGAAAGGATGTTGTATTTTGATCATTTCAGTTTCACAGTAACATTACAAAAACAGATTTACATAAACTGTATAAGAAAAATAATAGTATTTTTTTGTATTTTTTGAAATGTTACTCATCTCTCTTAAAATTGTCTGACATTTGGCAGGATTGATTCTGGTGCCTTTAGTCCTGTTTATCATGAAGTAGTTGTCAATCATCATTTTATCTTAAACATTTCTTACCATCCGCAGGTGCAAATGGTTCATATTTTTGTATGCCACATACTGTACTGTGTAAACAGTCTAATGGCATATAGCCTGCAATTTCCAGGCAGCATGCTTAATGTTTATATGCTCCAACTTGCATCTAGGAGGAAACCAATGCAAATGCCACGCATTGTGCAATTCTAATATGGCTAACAAGCAAATAAGCCAAGAAGCTGAAGCAAGCAGCCACAAAACCGAGGCAGCAGCCCCACATCTTTCTTTCCTCCCTCCTCTCCTCCTCGACCAAGATTGAAAGAAGAGAAAGAGCAAGAAAAAGAGCAAGATGAGAAAGAAAGAAAGAGAGAGAGAGAGAGAGAGAGAGAGAGGGAGAGAGAGAGCCTCTTTCTCCCCTTCTGTGCACCCCTAACCCCTTGATTTGAGAGAGTAGAGAGGGAAGGTGACAGCCAACACAGGCTCTCGTCAACCTCAACCTCAAACTTTCTTGTGTTCACAGTTCACACAGGAGAGGAGGTGACAGGAGGCACATGAATAAAAGCACCACACAGACAGAGGAGGAGGAAGAAACACGCATGTGGTGATGCAGAATACACATGCACAGGCACACACATGCACAATCACACTGTACATGCCCATAGATCTCTAATCTTCTGCTCAAATCGTCCCGTATCAACCACAGCAGCCTTCACTGCAAATTGCCCCTGCATACACCAAAGTGTGTGTATGTGCATGATTGTGTGTCTATGCGATTCAAGCAGTGTTTTTTTCTTAGAAAAACTTGTTCAATGAGACTCATTTTTCTCTCAAAAATCTGTAGAAATGATAATCCTTTCTGTGCATTGATCTTACCTTTAATCTTTAAAACTATATCCTACTAATTATCTGATAAGTATGAATGTCATTTTTCAAAAGTGGATATTTCATTTTAAAACAAAACTGCACGTTACCATCATAAATAGATACACACAAAGTAACGTGCATTGCTTGGATTGTGATAATAAATCTGATGATAGAGGATGGAGGATGTGTCAAATTCAAATAAATAATTGATTTGTATTTATTCTGTGTGGTGGAACACAGTTTCAGCAAGGCTTCCCAGATTAGAAGATCTCTTAAGATATTTACCATCACATGTAGGCAAAGGGTGGCTCCACCAGTGGTTCTTCTCACATACTAATGGCTCTTCATGGCTGAGTCTGTAGCCAGAATCGCAGCCAAATGACACCGTGGAACCAATGGAGAAATCCTGTCCATACCGAATACCATTGACAGGAATACCGGGGTCCAGACATGAGTAGCTGTCCACTGTAACGCCTAAAAAAAATATTACGACTTTAAATGGCAACTACATAATGACTGATCTGCATAATTTAAAAGTCACAGATGGCTTGAATCCTCATATGAAGTACCATGCTGTGCAATCGTGGTTGTTCACAGGTATGACCACATGTGAACCTAGCTTGTCAAACTGTTGGGAAACGGTGGGCTACTTCTGTCATGTTGTGACATGATGTAAACCTACTGTGCACCCGAGTATGATTAAAGACATACTGTGAATATATATTTCTCAAAAAATAACATTTTTTGAATTTATTGTTTCCCTATATATTCAGCAAATTTGTCCATTTTCTTGCCTTTTATTATTATTCTGTATCTACAAAGTCTTCATGTGTATAAGCATCAATAAGCTTATTTGTTTCTGACTTACTTTCATATAATATTTTGAAGCCAGCGTTTGATCGGCTGTTATCTGTGGTAAACAGCAGATAAAGAAAATTGCTGCTGCTGAACAGGAACTGGGGCACCTGGGTACCATTAAAAGAACCAACAAGAGCAGACAGGAGGTTTGGCCCATCATGGATCTCCAGGAAGTCATAACCGAGCTCTGTCTGGAACCTGTAACGGGAAAACAAAAAACACATTAGATTTTCTTGATCCTTACTTTGACGCTGGTAATAGTTGTGTCAATGTGATCAAACACTGATGTCTTCTTTGGGAATGAAAGCATTCATGTTAAATTTAAAACAATAAAGGTAACAGAATAAAATGGTAAAACGTATGATCTTCACATTATGCAAGGTCTATTTGTAGTATGCATAACAAAACACAATTTCAAGAGTCTGTCAAAGTTGGTTCAGTGTATTTCTTTGTGTTGCTTGAATTAAATTTTCACAAGGTCACATAAGGCTTCAGTCACTTTGATGGCCAACTGTTCCTTTAAACCTGTTAAATTTGCAGTCTGTAACTAAAGAAAGCCATGAAAATCATACTTTTTCTATGTGTGTGTTTGGTTAATGAGTTAACATGCTGCAGGGAGACAGTAAGAAAGAAAAGTAAGAAAAGATGTTCACTCTTTCATGTTCTCTAGAGGTTGTGGAGCCAAGTCTGTTAAATGCACTTTACAATGAAATAAAAATTGAAACAGATGCAAAAACTAATAAAAAAATATTTTAAAGGGCCCTCTGAGTCTTCACTCATAAATTCACAGTTCAGTAAACACATAATATAAAACACACCATTACATACGTAGTTATTCTGATGAAAATACTACTTCCAATATTAATTACACAGTCTAAGAAATGTCATCAGTACTATACTGTTCAGGAATCCTTATCATTAGGAAGTCTAGTAAAACTTTGCTTCTCAGATTGATGGTGATTCTGACGAATCTGCACAGTTCTGCCTGTTCAAAGCTCTGAGAGCCTTTTTTATTATGCAGAATCAAAGAATTATGCCACCCACCTGTCAAATGTGATTTTGATTGAGCGTCCAGGTTCTGCTTCAATCACCCATTCGCAGCTGAGGGAATCTTTATAATAACCAGGCCACCCAGGAGACAAAATCACTCCACTTGGGGCTGAATAGTGGCCTCCACATGGCGCTGGAGCGGGAGATGAGAGGGTACAGTATAGAAGACAATAAATCAATAAATAAAGAAGCTGTTTTGTAGATGATGAAGATGTTTTGTATCAAGACCAATCAATCCTCTAAAGGTTGATTTGCTGCAACAGTTAACTGGCTGTTAAGACATGCTGTGATTTCAGAATTCTTGTCTCGTCTTAAGTCTTAATGTTTATCCTTTTCTTGCTCTGTTTTGGTCTCCAACAAGTCCTGAGGTAGACAGACTAGCATTCCAGTATTCTAACTTTGCCTGTCTAGCAGTTGGTGGGAATTGCATTAAGTGGGTTTAGCAAACATAAAAATAATGTACATGTACATAATGTACCTCTATGCAACAGTCCAGTCCATGACTGACTTACTCTTATTAATGCAGATTTGCACCATTTAAGCAGTTTTACATGTTAATTAAAAATTTAATTCAATTATTCCCTTGTCATTAATAAACTCAGTAATATTTCATCTGCATTTCATATTTTGTAAGTCTGTCATAAAATGTTAAAAGAACATGGACAATTCAGCATGATCATCATTCATAACCCCAGATGAGAGTATTTAGCAGAATGTTAATTGTTATCACGGCGCTGCATTAGCCAGAAGCTTTTCTGTTCCACATTTCTTTAAAATTTGATCTTGTTTAGAGTTTAACTTTGTATCTAAAGTTAATTAGTTCTGTACTGTACCTCTTGAATACAACTTGAGGGATTTTCCATCCAAACAGTTACGGAGACACATTAGTTACAATGGATTTGAGGAAATTAAATGACCTGGAGCACAATTAACATGGCCTTTATTTGCTCTATCAACAGTTCCATCAGCAGTAGTGGTGTTAGCAATATCTTAATCTAATTATGTCTGCTTTTGGAAATATAGCTAAATCGCTTATACAGCATTGGCCTTTTGTTCCACCTGGAAAGAACAGATCAAATTCAAATTCATTCTTTTTTTAAAATATTTTTATATGTTTTATTATTATCATGTTTAGGTTATGGACCATCTACATAGATCTCTGTATACATAAAGCTTACAAGAAAAGATTTTACATTCTTTAATCTTACTACACTCCATGTATATTTGTAAGCAGCTCTATCTATGGCAGCAGTGGATTAAAGGCTATTTCCCAGGGTATTGAGGTTAACTGGCCACCTCCGTATTTTCTTCCCTCTGTCGAGCTGACAGCAGATAATTTCCACCTCCTGTGTCTTTATGCTGCAGTAATGAGGATATCTTGGATGACATACTGTTCTCAAGTTAATGGTTTTATCGGCTATCTACTCTCTATTTACCTTCACATTTAGGAATGGGCCCACTCCACATGACTTTTCCTCTTTCTAACTGACAGGAGATGGTCTCGGTTCCTTGGGTTTTGATAAAACCGTCTTCGCAGACCACAGAGATGGAGCTGCCAAGCTGGAAGCTGTCTCCAAAGCGACGAGCATTGATAGGAATGCCAGGGTCTGGGCATTCATTATGGCCAAATGCTAGGGTAAAAAGTTACACAAAAAGAGACACAGATATGATGAGGAAAATATCGGAGACTAGCTCACAGAAGGAGACAGACAAATACATAAGAAATGTTATTCAAAAAAATACAGCTAACACCTTTTGGTCTTACAGGATACATTTTGACATGAACATTCAAATTCAAAATTTCACTTGTAATTAGTCTGTTATACTTTATACGATGTCTTAAATGCTTATTTCTCATGCTACAGTTTACAGTGTGTGCACTTAGTTTGGATTTCATCGGATTACAAGGCTATAAAGTCCTAAACTTTAAAATACCCATATGTTGCCAGTTGAAGCAATCTGGTATTCATGTAATTAAAAAATAAAAAAAAGTCTGATATAAACAGAAATGTGTGTTGAAATCACAAATATGTGGCAAGGAAACTTGTGGATACAACACTTCAACATTTTGGGACATGTGCCTATTTGCCAACCAACAAGTCAGAAGAGAAGATCAATATCAATTTCCATCTCTGTTTGTTTGGTTTGGAGACTTGTTTAGCTTAAATTAGCTCAAAGACTGCATGCAGGGGCAAACCGTTCGCCTACATTGAAACTGAACAAATATGCCTCCCAGCAAATCCAAAACTTCTATTTACTCTACATGTTGTATCTTGTTGTCTCACAAGCAACTCATCAATACATCTAAGAGACAACTGGGTTTTGATCAATTACAAAAGTTTGTCCAGCTGACAACTTTACAATAAATACAGAACTTATAAAATGTTAAATGGTCCTGAAACTCTGATGTTTTCAGATGTATTTGACATAAATTAAAGATATGACATTTACTGAGGCCATCTGGTTTTTGAAAGTGTACCGATTGGATTTTGACAGAATTAGGCTAACCGTTTCCGCTTGCTTCAAGTGTTTTGTGCTAAGCAAGGCTAAACACATCCTGGACCTCTGTCTGTACTGGACGCATAGAGATGAAAATGACATCAATCTTTCTCATCTAATAAGCCAAAATATTCCCAAAAAGTATTCCTTTAATGCTTTACTTGCCTCTTTTTCCCTTTTATTGTGCAACCTACACCTCTATTCTTAGCTGCTGTAATGACCACATGACCCCTCTTGAATGAATAAAGTTTGTCTTTTGTCTTTTACAGAACAGCTCTTTGTGTTGTTGAAGCCTTCAGTCTAACTAATAACTGAAAAAGTGAATAAAATGGAAGATCCAAACAGCTAATATATGTGAAAAAGTGCACCTGTTTTTTCTGATTGTAGGGATTCATTATTTGGGTTGATTATAGAAAATTAAAGGAGATGGGTATAAGATTTAGCGCACTCTATTAGCAGAAATGGAATAGGTTGTTCATAAATGTTATTATTATATAATCACCTGAAAATATAATATCATATATATTATAGTAATAGTATATTAATAATATACAATATAAACGTATTAACACTTATACACAGTCATATAAGTATAAAGTGCTAGCTTCAAAACCAGTGCCTGAAACTCAGAGTTTTCTGCATTATTATGCTGAAAAAGAGAATAAATATGACTTTAAGTTATATTTTTCCTGTTCCTGTAACCATGTATGAAACTTTAAGTTGTATAAACAACTCATGTTTTAAACTCATGTTGGTCATATACTGAGTGGTAATATACTATTTCCACATTTGATCTTTTTTTGAAGAATAGCAAATAAAATAGGTAATTTCCCTGTATTTAAATAGAAAAGTAAAATAAAATGAGACAAAAAATAACATACTGCTGTAAGTGATATTAAACCCTCTTCCTGACATGGAGTGATCAGCCTGAAATTCCAGCCTGAGCGTGTTCGTATTTGACGTCAGATGGGAAGGACTTTCAGCTCCAGAGAACCTCCCGATGACAACAGCATCATTTGTCTCACCATCTTTCACCGTTAAGGAATCATAGGGTGCCTCAAGGTCAAAGTCATTAAATGCCAAGTGTATTCTGGAGCCTGGATCTGATTGGATGAGCCAGACACAGTTCATGTTGTTCCCATAGCCTTCTGGGTAATCTGGGGAGAGGACAGTTCCTGAGGGAGCTGTGAAGTTGGACATGCAGGGGACTGTGGGAGAAAGGGATGTAGCGAAACAAAGGAGCACAGACCAAAACAGATAGGGGGAGAGATAAAAATATAGGAAAGAGAAAAGAAATGCAGAGAAATTTTCTGTTAAATATTCATCTCCACAGCATCATCAGACATTATCTGCTTCAGGCCATAATAAACTCTGTACTGTCACCATGGTGACAGGTCAGACTGAATGTTATCAACATCACAACAGAGCGCATGCCATTTCTTTATTCTATGCTCTGTAGTTAAAAGTCATTAAATTACAAATGAATTATTTTAATACTTACATATGCATATGGGGATGTTTGCCGACCACTGATTGTTGTCTTGGCAGGAGATTGTTCTCTCTCCAATCAGCTCGAAGCCAAATTGGCACTCAAACCTTAGGATACCTCCATTTGAAAAGCTATCCCCTTCTCGTATTCCGTAGAGAGGAGTTCCAGGGTCACCACAACTCTCTTTGTCTATTTCTGCAAAGACACAGTTTCAAAGGGTGACATTAACAGCTGTGTGGACCTAAGAGACCAGGCCAAATGACCAGTGTTAATATGCTCTGTATCACTGTCCATGGCTTTAGGCTCCACTGTCTCCAGGTCCCTAAATTTGACTTGAACCTTCTAATCTGTGCAATTGTCTGCACATCCACCACCTGCATTTCCCTTCCCCCATTTCCCTTACTCAACCACCCAGTATTTAGACCTTTCCACTTTTTCCTCACCAATTTTCCAGATTATGTCATCTGGCGGAGTCTTTCTAGCTGAGGTGATGTCTGTCATCCTTAGTGTCAGTGTTGCTGTTTGCTTTTGCTTCCAAGAAAACTTTGATCTTTGTACCTGTCTGTTTGCATCTTGTCCTGTCCTTTGTTCTTGTGAATCTGTTTGTGATCTGCTACCTGTGTACTGTCTTAATACCTGTCGCATGCCTGCCTGCCTCCATTCCTACCTTGCCCTGGTCTTTGCCAATTTGTTTAAGTCTCTTTAAATCTATCAACTCAGCCTCAGTGTGTGTTTAGAGTCTAGCTTTAAAAACATTTGCAGAAATGTCATGCAGTGATAACAGCCTCAAATACGCAATGGTCACCTTTCCCTCCTGTGAAACACTGTCATGCTAGACAGGGTGCATCATAAATTCTGAACAGAAATACACTGCCAACTGAACAGAGTCTTTCTTGAAGATGGTGAGTCTGTGGTTTTCTGGGTCAGGCGAATATCCTGAATGATTCTACTTGTTTAGTGCTTGTAGCCTACATCAGGTTTATATCCAACTCTTTCTGCAAGCCTCCTTCCTTAGTCTGCAACCATTCATGACACCTCTTTTTTCACACATTCACTCTAACCATAAGGTTAGACAGATCCTTGTTTGATTCTACATAAAGCTGCCAGTGTGTCACCATAATTTTCTTCAAAAATGTTGTATATGGTATTCCTGGAAATATAACCTCTATTTCCCCAGCCTCCCCCTCTTTTATTCTTCTGTTCTCTTCTCCTATTTTCTGTATTATTTACAGGAGTGGCCCATGGCAGGAAGCAAAGGTGTGTGCTTTGTGTGCGTATTTCACTTTTAGTATATGTATGTGTGTGTGTGTGTGTGTGTGTGTGCGTGTTTGTGATGTATTGCATTAATTTCCATCATGACATCGTCTTTATGAGAGCCACAGACTCAACCAATCACAACCTGCCTAACACACATGCTTGCATGGGAACGCACACACAGGCGCACAAACACCTAGCAGAAGAATGGAGAACAAATTGCTTTGGAGAGAAAATGGGCACAGCGTCAGAACATTCGTACATCACTACTCTTACAAACACGTGCGCGCACACACATGCATACGCACACATACAATATTGTACATCATCACCACAGCACCACACACGTTCTACTCACAACACATTTTTCTTACACACACACAGATACACACAAATCATCCTATTGTGTTAGTTATAACAAGCCTGATGGCTTCACAAAGAGGATTAGACTAAAGTATGTATGTGTGTGTGCAACTTCACTACTGTGTTTGTGATTGCACAATGAGCTTTACTATATGCACTAGCTGTAAAGATCTGAAATGCTAAGATCATACATTTTGTGCTGTATTTTACTTTTAATGTGCGTGTCCCTTGCTGATATTTCAGAAACAAAAGCAAGATAGACAAAAGAACATTAAATCACATCAAATCATCAGCTAAATTAGCTATAACAGACACAGCAGAAGTGGAAAGTATACTATGTAAACTCAAGTTTGCTGTGTGAAGAAGAAATGAGAAATTCTCCCTAGGCTAATTAGCTTGTGGTTGTCTGAATTTGTGACCTAAAGGAAGTGACTCAAATTGACTTGTTCACACTCGAGACATGTGAGGATAGTCTGTTGAATGAAAATGATCTAATCATTACACTTGCTATACTGACAATTTTTCTGCCTCTCACAGGTTTCAAAACAGGCCACTGAAGAGCTTTCGAGGATTCATTTGATAGGAGATGTGTTTTCTGTTCTCATTAAAACACACAATCTCTGCTGGCTCTCATTACATAAAGGGCACAAAATGTTCTTTTATACTCAATGGTGTAACTACCAAATACCTGTAATTGTCTGTAGATTGGACTTCAGGATCATAGATAATAATTGGGCTGTTTTCTTTGATCTGGACACATAACAGTGCAGAAATACATCACTCCAGTCTGCTGTAAAAACTCCTCATCGACAGGCCCAGACTCTGTCTCATGACCTTGTACAATAATAGACGTGCAATTCCAACATAATCAGTGAATTTCAGGATGTGCCTGTCCTCACAAAGATTCCTGCAATCATCTGTGAAGCAAAAGTACAGGTGACAGAACTGGAAACCCACATCTCAGGGGCATTTTTGTTTGCCTCTGCTCTCACCATCTGAAAACAATATGTTAAAATGAATAAACTAAATGAATGCTTCAGTGAAACACCACGGTCTACAATATGTTATAGCAAAATAAATCAAGAGCCAAGACTCTATTTAAGAAAGGTTGAATCAGCATTTACCAGACCTTTCTGCTGCTTGTAGTAAAAACAAAGAGTCTAATGAGCTCTTAACCATCTGGTATTTCTTCTTGATGAGGCTTTCAAACGACCCCATGTCCAATGAGATCCATACCAGCACCTCCTAAATTCTACTAAGTACAACATTGCTTAGTCAATCACTGCCCATTTAATCTATCTTAGTATTTAGGAAATAACAGGAAGTTACTTTTGAGAGTTAAAATGACCAACAGGCAAAACAGAAATCAGAACAATTCTTCAAACAGTCATTCTGTCTGCTCACTTACACAATGTTATGTGATTTGAAATGTATGGAATATTTTATTAAGTACTCATGAGAGAAACAATCGATTTTTTACACACACATTTGAATGAACTAGTTATAGTATTTCCATATCAGTAACACAGGTGGCTACATGAGGACCAAGTAATAGATGAGTCAATAATTCATGAATAGAAAATGAAATGCTGTTTACGGTGCTCTGATTAAGAACGTCCTGCCCTCACATGTTTCTTCTAAAACATGCAAGTATGCATATATATTCACATATAACCAAAAAGTGGATGGATTTCACTACCCCAATATCAAGGTTATTGAGTGTAAAACTGAGCCACATTTCTGGTTATGATGCAAATGAATTTTTCATGAATTCATATTCCATGGTGTTCCAGCTACTGTGAATCAAATGCTGTATAATGCTGCATGATTAAGAGTCCTGCTCAGGACATGTGTTGCAGTGCAGGAAATAGTCACACTAATGCTGGATGAACCAGGTGCCCAGCTTCATTACTGTGGGATAACATTTCAATATGAGATGTTGCTGTTATTACAGGAGGGTTAACAATGCTTATAAATTGTTTGCCATTTGTAAATGATGTTTTGTACCAAATAAAGGTCTGTACCTTCTTCGCCAAGATGCTTTCTTGGCTCCCATGAGGAAAGCCATGTCTCCATATGTAAGTGTGCAGTCAGATATAGGTCCTCACAACATGTGGAATATCTTGTTCACATACACATACACACACACACACACACTATGGACCCATCGAATCAGAGGTCAACTATGCTGTAAAAATCCACCTTGACATCTTTCACTTCTATAAAATACGTCATATATTAAAAATCATAAAAAGCATATGAAAAATCTAAAATAAAATCTCAACAGTAAGAACTGACATTATGATCTAGTGATGGGATCCTGCAGAAGAGAAGAGAAGAGAAGAGAAGAGAAGAGAAGAGAAGAGAAGAGAAGAGAGGAGAGGAGAGGAGAGGAGAGGAG
>JAUYWH010000003.1:8679205-8710157 GCA_034779795.1 Ctenopoma multispine | reverse complement strand
AGAGGAGAGGAGAGGAGAGGAGAGGAGAGGAGAGGAGAGGAGAGGAGAGGAGAGGAGAGGAGAGGAGAGAAGAGAAGAGAAGAGAATGATGCTATAGTAACAGAATGTTCTTGTTGAAAAAGGTTGCAGTGTCATGTGTTTGATGCTTGAGAATCTGCTGCAGAGTAATAGCAGGTAAGCTAAGAACAGGTACGCTAAGATGTGCATACAATGCAACCTTCCTTTACAACTGGCTGTGAAGCAGCTTCTTGATGTTTATGTTGCACTTCACAGTCTCCTCGCACAGCATTACATAACACTGGATGATAGGATAATGTTAGAATGAAGCACTTAAAAAAGAAGGAGCTTGAGGCAATGACTCATTGCCATTCATATGTATTTCACTGAAAATGGATGAGAGGTGAATCGGTATATCACGAAAGGCACCAGAGTCTATCTGACATTTTAGTCAAAATGATGTACAGATGCCTTTATCTGCCTTATTTGTGGTCAGAGCGTGGCTTTAGTGAGTAGCAGGTGTTTGTAAGCATATGAGCACCTGGGCCTTTTTCAATGGACAGGAATCAGCTGCTACCCCTTGCTGGATCAGACGGTTTACTCTATGTGGATTGCTGAATCCTGCATCAATCCAGTTGGCAGCTGCTGTATTAAATTATAGAAAGCAATGGCAGTGCTCTAAAATCCCACTCTGGGCCGTCCCTTAAAATCTGAAATGTAAGATGGGCTGGTGATGGAATTCTGCTGAAGCCCTAGTTTGAACAGACTTTGCACCTAAATCACAGACTACAATGTAAAACAATAGAAGGGGAACTTAAACAGGTGCATTCCATAAATCTCTGACCCATCGTTTCTGCTAGCTACACACCAAGTCTCCTGTCTTAGTGAGACAAAGTTAATAGTGTATAACTTTATAGTATATTAATGTATCTGTAAGCTGTCTGCACCAACAAAATACAGTATATCTGTCTGCATCTGTCTGCTTTTATGAATTGGCATTTCAGACTGAATGATATTCACAATGTGAATATCTGTTATTCCTTCAAAAAAAAAAACATTGAAATACTTTATCTTTGCTGTGTTAAATATTATGTATTCAAAACTGACACAAAACTAAAGTGAATTAGAATTAATACATACTGTAAATTGGGGAATTCTTTGGGAATAACCTACGATATCTGCTATAAATGCATTGCATTATTTAGTTTTTACCATTGCTTTAAGCTTTTGCTATTTCCAAATCAGCCAAAAAACATTTTTATGTAAGCTATCATTTTCAAAACAGACAATAAGAACAAATCTCACAGAGGCATTGTTTTATTATCGCTGCTCTCCAACCATAAAACAAGTTTAAAGCAAATATTTAGCTTTTTTAAAGACGTCATTCAAACAAACACATATATGTACACATGCCAATATAGTATGGGTCTGTTTATGGACTATTTAGACAGAAATGTGTTTCTTATAAATGTATTGCAACTATTCATACAATAAACAAAAACTTCACTGAAACTTTTATGTCAACAATGATTTTGCAAAGCTCCCTTGAATCCCTTGAAGAGTTGACTCAAAGATTGCTTCATTGTTGTGAAAAAGTATTTGCCCTCTTCCTGATTTTTTTCATATTTTTAACACAAATCATTCAGAATATTAAATACATTTTAATAGTGCACAAAGATAACCAGAGTAAATGCATATACAGTTTTTCATTTATTAAGGGAAAAAACTGTGAAAAAGTAGTTGCCCCTAAACCTAATAAATGTTGTTCTACCCTTGGCAGCAACAACTGCAATCAAGCATTTATGATAACTGGCCATGAGTCTATCAATTTGCAATGGAGGAATTTTGGCTCACTCTTCTTTGCAGAATTCTTTCACTTCAGCCATATTGGACAGTTTTTAAGCATGAACAGCCTGGCAATTACACCCATGTCCTGAAGTTGCAAAGCAACCCCAGACCATCACACTACCACCAAAATGTTTGACTGTTGGTATGATGTTCTTTTTATGAAATAGTGTGTTAGTTTTACACCAGTCCACAGATTATTTGCCTAAAAGTCTTTTGGATAATTAAGATGTTTTTGGCAAATGTGAGATGTCCCTTTGTGTTCTTTTTGGTCAGCAGTGGCTTTTGCCCTGGAACTCTCCCGTGGATGCCCATTGTTACCCAGTCTTTTTTTTTATTGTTGAATCATGACCTTAACTGAGGCAAGTGTGGCCTGCAGCTTTTTAGATGTTGTTCTAGATTCTCTAATGCCCTCCTGTTGCTGTGCTCTTGAATTAATTCTTGCAGGCCGATCACTCCTGGGAAGGTTCACCATAGTTCGCTGGCGTCCCAAAGACTTATAAATCAACCCTTTCCAGGTTGATTCATGTAAGCTACTTCGTTTCTTTGTTGATGTCTTACTTTTGGGGATCATTTGGCCTACTTCACATTGTCGGACAGGTTCTATTTAAGTGATCTCTTGATTCAGCAGGTCCGGCAGTAATCAGGCTTAGGTGTGGCAAGTAATAATTGAACTTTAGTTCTCTAATTTAGTTAGTCACAGCTCTTTCATGATTTAGCAAGGGCTCAGTTACTTTTTCACATAGGCCCAGGCAGGTTTGGACAGCTTTTCTCCCCTTAATAAATGAAATCATCAATTAAAAAATGCATTTAGCATTTACTTGGGATATCTTTGTGTAATACTAAAATTTCTTTGATGATCTGAATTATTTAAATGTGACAAATATACAAATACAAAATCAGAATCCTTTTTCACAGCACTGTACTGTATATATTCAACTGCTTAATCTCTCTCTTTCTCTGTGTGTGTCTGTATGTGATTTGTATGCCTTGCAACATACAGTGGAGTCAAAGTGTTGCCAGGTTGACGACCTTGGCTTTAATAATAGATGAATAGTGACAAGAATGAAAGAGGGACACAGAGCGAGTGTAAGAGCATGAGACAGAAAAGAAGAAACAGATGGAGTGTGAATAAGTAAAACAAAAGGGAAACAGAAGCAGGACTGGTCAGCTGATGGAAATGGGTTGAGTTAGAGGACAGTAGAGAAGATACGACACTGCATTAGAGAAAAAAGAAACAGGAAATACTGAATAGCATGATGGCTAATGAGGAAAAGTGTGTGACTTGTTGCTAGAGCTTCACTGATGGAGGACTTGTCTAACACATACATTTTGTAGTGATCCTGCAGCAAAGCTACACTAACTGATTTGGTTTACTATATGTTGCATAGCCTAGGTCTATGGGATGTGACTTATGGGACACATATGCACAAGCACATGCAGTAGTAAAAACGTGGATGATAATGCACTGAATTTAGACAGACAAATGCGGCGGCTCAGAAGGTAGAGCAGTCGGCTGCCAATCGGGTTCGATTTCCGGCTCCTCCAATCATATGTCGAAGTGTCCTTGGGCAAGATACTGAACCCCAAACTGCCCCCGGTTTGTCAGGTCAAGCTGCATAGCAGCTCCACCATTGGTGTGTGTGTGTGAATGGGTGAATGAGAAGCAGTGTAAAACGCTTTGAGTACCAGTCTATAGTACCAGCGCTATATAATTGCTTTATTATTGCATTATTATAAGCATGGATTCTCTTCATTCATTTATCTATTGATTTTTCTATGAGGAACCATTTTCAAACATGCAGTTCTTTATCAAGTTCCTTATCAAGTGTAATTTTTAGCAAGGTTTAATGCAGATTATGACACATACTACCTAAATTAAATTAATGAAACCAGAGACAGTTACACTGGTAGAATAGGCAGTAGATTGTAATAGTTTGTATTTTTTTGGAACACACATTTTGCCTTGATTCAATTCTCAGTATAGAGGAAGACTAAGGCAAAAGAGAGATGTATTTCACGAGGCTACTGTTGTATTTGAAGCTACACTACAATGTAAAACAGCTTCAATTAAATTGGACTGTATGTTCTTCGAATCAGCATTTTGTCACTGTGTCATTTGAACTTCACATTCAAACTCTATGAATATAAAGGGCAAACATATATCAAAACAATGTGTCATTGCCCTTCCACTTTTGGAACTCAGCACACTCAGCACTGTGACCTCATTAGGACAATAAATCCACAGATGATGACACCCAAATGAGGCACACAAAGTTAATTTCTGCAGTAGCTCACCTCTCTGTGTTTCAGGGACTGTAATCACATCCACACTACATCTATCAAAGAGGGAACTTTGCAAAGGTTATATTTTTAGTATTGCAGAAGCTGATTTGTCAGAAATAAAAAAAAAACTTTCTTCTGCATTGATATTAAGATAAAGGTCAGGTGTTGCTAGACAAACATTTATTTTTAAAATGAACCAATGAACTAATAGTTAGAAAAAAATATAAATATTTTCTGCCTGATCACTGATCAAGAAGCTGTTCCAGACACCAAACTCTATAGTGCTGGTCTTTAAAAAAAATAAGTTCCTTTTATTTAAGTTTGACGGTCTTTCTGCATTTTTTTACATGCATACAGTTCACTCTCGCTTTCCCTCTTTTGCTTTTCCCCTCTTGTACACACACATTACTTACCTTTATAATTGATTTTAAATCCTATGGATCCAACACTCTCGTCTGACTGTAGGTGAAGCCACATCTGGTGGGTCATACTAACGATCAGGTCAGGAACAAAGCTACCTGATAGGCTGGAGCACAAAATACATTACTATTAAATCATTGTCATCATAATTGCCATTATATAAAGTATAATTTTCATCACTGCAATCATAGCCATAATCAAGTTCTCAAGTGCTGCTCTGAGTGTGAACAAATTGCTGGATCATACTGTGCTGGAGCTGAAGGTTTCAGTTTGGTATTGAAGAATACTGCACTAAGAAATCAAGTTGCTGAGAGTACATTCATGCTATGTGGTATTTTTGCAGACTGCCATCACCTCTGAGACACAGTCACCATCTGCAAACTAAAGTTACCTGCTCTGTAAATGCTCTGCATTGCTTTCTCTTTTGGGGACTGTGTAGTATTTTATTCAATTCAAAACTCAACAACACTTCATCTTTTTTAAATGGAGCACACATAATGCAGACTGCTGTTTAATGATCTGACTAATTGCAACAAAGAAGACGGGGGATTGTGAGCTGGATGACAGCTGACGTTTTGAATCAAGAACCGGAATGAAAATTCAAAAAGTACAAGGAGGAGTGAAGCATTTGATGACGATAGCGCAGGTATTTCTGAGGGAAGCTGGTCATGGCTGGTTATGCAAACACAGTACGTGTTGTACAGTCTTGAACTCGAAGACAAAAATGTAGTAGGGGCAGCACATTTTCTGAAAGTTATTACATTCAATCCTCAGGAGTTTATATTCTAACATTACTTTGAGAAAGCGGTTTAGTCAGCTTGAGATGACAACAGACATGCTCTGTATGTACAGTGTGTATCTATCTCATCATTACAGCAGAAGAAAACTGAACTTAATACGCAGGATTTTCAAGCAAGGGAAAGGCTTTGGGTTTATTTTAGTTAACTCCTCTTATAAATTGAAGGCTATTATTGTTATTGAATTCTTTTTAATTCCATCTTGTTTATAGTTTAACACAACTCAGTCATACTAAACTGTCTTTGAAAACGTGTTCTTAAAATGTTTTTTTTTACCAGCAGTTACTGCACTATTCTGTGTGAGTACTACTGCTAAGATGCAGTGTGGGAGTTGCTACCTATGATTTGCAGATGAATAATAAAGCAGTCAAGTCAAGTTTATACATTTATAAAACTCCATTAAAGAACTGCAGTGTATGTTATGTTACATTTGACATATTCTATCCTCAGACTATTAACAGGAAATGTTGCAGAAAGTGTTGCAGTGTGTAAGGGTGGTGTAACACTTACACTTGCAGTATAGTTGTAGGATCTCCCACCTCCCCTCCATCTCCTATAGTCAGAGTATCATAAGCTATCTCCAGGTCAAACTCTTCAAAGTTGATTTGGATTACCTATAGTTCACACAGAAAACACAATTCATACACACCACTTCCAACTCAGTGTAGTGATATTTAAATGTATGTTTACAAAAAAGTCAGGGCAACTAAATTAATAAGCACAAGAAGAAGAAACAGATGCTGAAAACAGACAGACAGGTCAAAAGACTACACATATACATATGTTTACTGATTCAAGTAAATGTTAATATTCCTATAACACATCTAACAGAAATATTGAAATATTAAGTTAAAATTATTAAAAAACAGTATGTAAAGTAGAAAATGTATTAACAATGTCACAAATATATGTTTTAGAAAAGCATTGCTCTAATTTGGCCACAATCATAACCAACATTGGCTCCAAAGCTGTTATGTTTCATCTATGACCATATCAAAGTCGTTTCCCGCACATGGAATTATACTCGACCATAGGTGAATCATTACCATTCATTAATGCATCATAGAATGTGGTATGATTTTATTCAGCATAGCGTAAAAAAACAAGGAAGAGATGAGAAACACCTTCTGCACTGCACTTGAAGCAGCACACAGTTCAAAACCCTGATCAGGAATTATTAAACCAACACTTTCAGTTTCATCTAAGACCAGAGAGAAACACATTTGGCTAAGGAGAAGACAGAAAAGGAAATGGAAAGAGGGAAAAAAGAGAAAGAAAGGAGGAGATATAGAAGAAAGGGGAGAATTCATTGAGAAGAAAAAGATTGGGGGAGGAAAAGGGGAGGAGGGAGAAAAATTAGGCAACCGAGAAATGAGGGGGTTATAATGAGCACATGTTTGATGCTAGCAATGCATGGAGTTAGAGTATTTCAAGTTGGAATTCTGATATGACCCTCAGGGGAAGACTGAAACCTCACTGTGTCTACCCTCCCTCCTCTTCTTCTCTCCTTGAGAGGAATTTTCAGATTTCCAGATTTAATATTCTGCTGGAGGACTTCAAAAACGTCCAGAAACATCATACAGTTCTGAGACTCCTGCATGCTGGTGTGTTAATAGTGTTATTAAGCAAGATGGAAAACACCATCATCACCTGATGTGACTGGAAAATAGTTAAACGAGGGCGGTTACAAAGATGAAGAAGTAATATTCCCACTGCTCACAATGCTGACTCAGTCTTATCGACATGTAAGGCAGCATATTGGATTAAAGCATTACCTACAAACCCGCTAAACTCTCTCTGGCAAGGCTCACACATGCCAGCACACACAGAAACACACTCTCTTACAAAGACAGGTACAGCTTTGTTGAGATTAATGTGTCTATTTCTGTGATTACATAGTCACCATTTTCACACTTATCATACTATTCCTATGAGCCTAAAGCAGGCTTTCAATTCCAGAGCAAGTCACACAATAAATAATGTACACCACTATATGTGATGACATGAGATGATGAGATGTACATCATGAAGCACGAACAGATCTTATAGAAAGATGTACCATTACTCTATGTTGAATACTTTCTCTTATTTCTTGTGCCAATAGCAATATGTGTGTTTTGTGAACACACTTATGTACAAAGTTCTCTTTATAAATAATATGGATATAGCAAAAAATTAATGCACACTTCAGAAAGCACATATAATATGTGCTATTTATTATATTATTAATATGTTTAAAATCTCTGGTTTCTACCACTAGAGAGCATTTTTAAATGAACATGTCAAAAATGGTGTGCTACTTGAACCTTTAACATAATTTTGTCTTTTGCGCTATAATTTGAAAAGAAAACGTTGATATGTTTTACATGCTACAAAACAAATCCATTTGAACCAAAAACTAACATAACATAACTCTGGTCTATTAAATGATAAAAAAATAATTTAGAACAGAAACAGGCTTAGGGCAATGAACACATCATCTAATTAAAAATAAATCTGCGGAAGTAAAGAATGAAATGAGGAACGTTTTTAAGTGCTAGGAACAATGTCTGTTCAAGGCTTATTTAGTTAGGTTGGTAATTGAAATCATATAGTCTTCTCTCATTTTGTGGCAGGAAACAGATCAATTTTGCTCTTGAAGTTCATAAAGATAGAGGAGGTCCCGTGTATTTTGCTGATGGAAACTGAGATAAACTGGTCTATCTATCTTATCCCTTACAGAACACCCTAATGCCACATCAGCATAGTTCACACAGCATTAAACACAGATAGGACAGAAGTACATTACTTGGAGCCCATGTGTGTCTATGAATGTGAATGTTGCAGTGATGTCAACTTAACCTCATTACTGACAGTGTGAGGGTTTAGTGTTAATGTGCGCATTCTGTCTCTCTTTTAGCCTACTGTGTGTGCAAAATGTGAAACTAAACACTACAATTTCTCCTCTCCTCTAATTGGTTGGTGTTCATGAAAGCATCCATCTCTCCGTAGCTCCCCCTATATATCTCCTGCCTCTCTCTATCCTTCTCTCTCACTTGCTGTCCCCCTCGCTGGCTTTCTCCTTCTAATTGGCTGCTGCATTCCTTCTTTCCATCCACCTATGGCTTCTAGCCAATGAGGCGACAGAATTGGATTTCTGCTTGATAAAGCACTTCCTTTGGTGGTTGTGGAGACAATGAGGTGTCGGGACGCTCCTCCCTGCCCATACCATAATAGAATCTAGGGATACCTTGAAGATACAGTTACAGTAGAAATATCTGAAACACCTGGCGAGTGACACAGTCAGTGATGTAAAGCAAGCGCAGACAGGGCAGAGGGATAACAGATTGTGTGTGACGGTATTACAGTAAACCCGCTGCCGCCCGCTCCCCTTCAGCGTATTTCTGCCTAGATGATATAAACTGTGCCATTGTGAGAAGAGTCTGGCTTTAGCTGATGAAAACTGATGGCTCAAGCCTGTCACAACCTAGTGTTTCCCTCCTTTATTCTCTTTCACTAAGCTGTATCCACCAGGTGCCTCTTTTTTAGAAACCAACTCTGAACATGTTGAAAAGGCTATGCATGGATTTTACTGTTGCTATGCAACTACTATACTGACAAATGCATTACAGTCACAGTGCTCTTTTGGTAAATGTTTAACATTTTTTAACCGGATCCCTAAAAGTGCTATGCTGTCCTGTCAAAAAAGATGCACCACTTACCATTTTAATGATTAAGAGCAAGCACAAACCAGTGCAGTGATCTTTTCTCTTGTGATTTCTGCCTTGTGACTCCACTGTGAATGTCCAACTTCTGTAGGCCTATAGGCCATTAGTGAAGTCAGTGCCTGTAAACCAGTACAGAGAAAGTCTAATCTCCCTCTTACTGAATGCCATAGTGGTGTTTAATATGAAACATGGCAGCACAGTAGTAGTCTTCTTGTATCCATGTGTGTAAATGTGTGATATGAAGTTGTACTATAAAGATCTGTCAATATAGATAACAGAGCATGATGTAGAATTTTATATGTGCTAGATGTGTACTACAAAAATAGCTGGACACAGAGAGTAGACGGGAAGTTGCCACAAATTTCATCATATCTCACGCACGATGAACCGATAATGTGAAGAAAGCGCTTTGATAATCCCAGGAGACAGAGAAGAGAAAACTTAGAAACTAAATGATGGGAAAGGAAGGTGGAGAAGAGAAGAGAAGAGAAGAGAAGAGAAGAGAAGAGAAGAGAAGAGAAGAGAAGAGAAGAGAAGAGAAGAGAAGAAAAGAAAGAGAAAAATCTAGTAATGGCCATCCTGTCCTGCCATCCCCAAGGTTAAATGAGAACGGGAGAGAATGAATTGGCTCTAAAGGCTCATTCTGCCCAAACTAAATGAAGCAATAACATCAGAGAGCTATAGAACCCCATTAACACTTAACCTAAGAGAGAGGGAGAACAGGTATGGAAATACAGAGACAAAAAGAGGGATGGTGGGAATGGGGTTGACAGAGAGAGAAAGAGAAGACAAGGGGATGCTAAGGAAATCTAATGTCTCTTTACATTCAGAATATGAGAAGGAGAGCGTGAGAAATATAAAATATGTGTGGGAATGGGTGCAATGGAGAGAGTGATACGAGTGAAACAGTGAAAAACAGATTTTCCTCTGAAGTGCCCTCCTCCCTCCCAGTGTTCCTTTTCTCCATAGTAATTTGATGGTTTCAGGCTGAGCTCTTTAATGAAGAATCTGGGTAATTCTGAGGACAGAGCCTTTGGGAGTTAAGAATGAGGAGGGATAGACATTGTAAAAATGGAGAAAAAGGAGGATGAGACAGGGAGAATAAGAGAACGTGAGTGCAGGATGAAATAGGGAGAGACATGTACAAGCAATAAAAAAAAGATCTTCTGCTAGTGGGAGAGGCAGGCACAGTTGGGACTATTTCCTTACTCTGAATGTGTTATGCTGCTCACACCATCACCCACTTCTCCCTCTTAAGCTTCTTCAGACTCTCTCTCTTTTTTTGGTTCCAGTATCCAATTGTGTATCTTGTCGCTTTCTCTCCTCAGGAAATCAACTGACCACTCACCTGCCTGCTAAGATGGGCCTCATTCCCTCATCAGCCTCCTAATTGAGGACAGCTTTTTACTGCCAGTATGCCAGATCGTGAATGCTGCCATTCTGGCCTAGCCATTCTTGTTTGTTACCTGCTGTTTTCCTGCCAATGTCCTACTGTTTGTTTGCCTATGCCACCTGCTCAGCATAAGCTTGCTTTTGAATCTGGTAAATTACTTTTTAGTCTTTTACGCAAGACATGTTTCTGGATCTGCGACTTTCTACTGCCACTAATCACTTGGACAATGATAGAAAATGAATTCATAAACCATTACTAACACTGAAATGTCCACAGCTCTAACCCTGCACTGGAACAATACCAATATCCACACTGTGTTTTTTGTGCAACTTTAAAATGGAACATTTATGAGTTTCTCAAAGATTTACACCAAAGCCATTTGTGTGATTTAGCTTTCCAATTATTTAAAAGCCTTTATCATTTTCAATGTCACTGTTTAATTAAATAAATATCCACTAAAACGTATAGATGGCTTTCCAGTTGACGTCATCGGTGAGACATCTCAGGGGCACCAATGACCCTAAAGCCTTATGTACAGATCACTGTGAAAAGTTGTTTTTGTGGTTAAAACTGAAAAAAATTACAAAAGCAATTTTTGAAAACATGCCTGTTAGATAAAAGTTATCTCCAGTAATTGGGTCAAAAGTATGGATTTTTTTAAGGCTGTGGGCACATTGTAAAACATATTTTTTGCCCCCTGAATGCATGCACATTTTTGACTGTAAATCTTAACACTTATCACTTCAGTGTTTCAAAACTAAATATTTCATATTTTTTGGATAACTATACAAAATTATTATCGGTAGTACCACAGATTCTAATCCAAAAGCAAGATGAAGATTTACATATTATACGTTGTTTAACTATTATGCTCTAACATAAGGCTTTTCACAAGTGTTTCATCACATTGTTTTCATGTATGTTTAAAAATACCGTTATAAATATGTTGATTTCTATAAATGTCTAATGGCTGAACAGTACCACAGCCCTGGGCTTACATCTCTCATCTCTCATTTAGAATGATTGATGAATTACGTGATGACCAGACATGTTTAAAAAAATAATGTAGTGGTCCTCACAAGACCCGACTCTTGAAACCTAAGCTCACTACCTAGCTGACCTCTTTCCAGGTTTCCAGATAGCCAAATCTCAAGAAAATAGTCTGACAGCAACAGTAACACTTAACAGATAAAGATACAACAACATTCATACTAGGGTGTGACTTAATCAAATTAGGTTTTGTGTTTCTTATTTTTAAAGTATTGCATTTTGGCCAGAAGCAATGCATGCTGGATATTTACTGTAGTTCCTCACTGGCTCATATGCTGAACACAAAATTTAATCGTAAATGTTTTTTAGATTATTATATAGGCAATATTTTCATTTTTTTGTAATATAGAGGTAGAATGAGAGACGCATTGTTAAGAGAGACAGAGAAATTACATTAACAGTTCCGAACCTCAGCATCTGTGTCTGTGTTTCTAAATGGATGTCCACACTCTTCAGGAAAGGTACTGTACAAATTTACAGTCCTGTTAGATTCTCTCATATGATGCAGTTTCATGCAAAACATATACTGTATAATGTGCAGTATGGCACATGACATGTGCATTACTTGGCCCTACAACTTATGTAAAGGTACAGTATAATCTATAAATACCTTAATGATAGAGACGACTCATCAAAATGATGATACGGCATCAGGGGATCTGATCTTACGGTTTATAATATATGGGTTATTATGACACATAATAAAGAGACAATCATTTTCAATTTCTTATACACATCACTCATACAGTATACACACACACACACACACACACACACACACACACACACACACACACCTCACAGGATGCAGAAGGGCTTTAGTACTGCAGCCTTCAAGAGTTGAAGATTGTAGCCTTCATTGGAGAATGTATTGCTCTAGGCCATAAACCAGAAGCCTTGGGCAGTGACATAGACAGTTGTGTGTTCAGTGTGTGAGAGCACAGGAGAGTGAGAAACAAAGAATTCTGAGCAAGAGCAAAGCAGAAAGGTGTGTGTGTGTGTGTGTGTGTGTGTGTGTGTTGGTATGTATGTATGTATGTATGTGGCTAAACAAAAAAGTCTGTGTGTTAGTGTGAACAGATCTGTATGTGCATCCCTATGGTGCTGACGCAGGTATTACCACTGACGACAGAGCAGTCACCACAGTGACCCTGAGCAGAATAAGGATGTGTCTCCTGCATACCAAACAGATTTCTCCTGGGATATAAAGCGACCAATTGCAGCTATCTGATAGACCTCCAGCCTATCGTTTGCCCCTTGGCAGGATTAACCAATCACAGAGAATTAGACACTAATATGCTCTGACAAGCATATAATTTACAGTACCGCTTATATGAATAATTATCACATTTCAATTACATATAAATGCAGCTAAACTAACTTTGTCAATTTCCCTGTAAGATCTGCAGTGTTCTATAAATTTATATTAAATAAGTGCGCACAGTTCAAATACAGCAAAATATGCAAACTAGATGCTCATAAATGACAAGCTCTACAATTTCCAACACAACCTTTACCAAGAGTTTATGATGATATTCATTCCCCTCTCTAGCTGTAACAGCAATTTTGCTGCTTTATTTAACATTTCATAAACCATACTTCCACCTGACCTCACACCTGTAGGATAAGATGTTAAGAATGTGAAAAAGAAAACAGAGTCATATTATATTTAGTTTCAAAGCAATGAATAGCAATGTTTGTTCATCAACAAAAAAGTGAAGTTGAGAGTCTGAAAGACTGAAGGGAGAAGGGAAAGAGAAACAAGCTTTACCTTATTGGGATTTGAAGCCGAAATTATCCACACACACTGTGCGTTGCTCTCGTACTGAATTGGGAAGTTTGGTGATGTAAAGGTTCCTGATGGACCTTGAAGATTACTGCCACATGTCTTCACTGTTAACAGAAAAATAAAACAGAATGCCACTGTTATTAGCAGCAACTGTAGAATTAGCTGTGGTATTAGCAACAGCTATTGTACACTGCTGAGTCACTGCTCTACAACAGAAAGACAATTACCTTTGTAATTAAACCATTTAGGTGATGCTGAACCAGAGACTGCCAGAATAAATCCAACAGCAAAAATATAGCACTTAGGGGTCAGACTAGCAGTGCCACAAAGAACATTTATGTGGAATGTGGTGAATTATTAATATTAATATGGTTAATAAATTATTAATATTTTGGAGAGAAGAGGAAAGAAGAGAAGAGAAGAGAAGAGAAGAGGAGAGGAACAGAAGGTCAGATAGATGTTATTGATACTGTCAGCAACATCTCTCTGGATAGCAGTACTTAATTGGAAGCTATTGGCTGTGAAATACCACAGGATTAGCTAGAGTTGCAGTATTGACTGATAGAGACACTCACCAGCAATTTACTCTCAAAATCTATTGAAAGTCAACAACTTCCAACCACTGGCTGGGTAATAATTACATTCCATCTTTAAAAAAAGTGAAACCTTGGGACAACACAAATCTTACACGGGATAATGTTCTGAATACAACGTGTTTCATCTACTTTATCTCTGAGGAATAATCCTTAATTGGGTGACCAGTAGTGTAAAATTGTATATAAAAAATTTAAAATCTATGCGGTTTGAGGGGAGAATATCACTGCATATTGACACGTATGCTGGAAAGTCACATCAACTGATAAACATTAACGCTGAAGCTTCACTCAGCGGGGTGTTGAAATTGACACGTGCTAGTTTTCCGATAAACCAGCTAAGCCTTTATTACGCTGTGTGTTCTGACTGAACGTGATAGAGAACCTGCTTGTCTGTCCTTGGGTCGTCCTGTTAGAGTAGGAAGGTAATTTTCTGGTTGGTTTGAAGCAGCATTTATTCCTTAATTAGTTTGTTCAGCGGTAGGCCGCAGGAACACATACAGTTAACAGCTACACAGCCATACACAAAACAAAAGCACATCGACATGAATCCTTATATGCTTACATTTTACAATCAGGGACATGTCCACATTCAGTCATACATACAATGAAAGATACAGTACTGCCTCGTAAAGAAACGAATACACACTGCCAAAATTATAATAACACTATTAACAGTGTCACAGGAGAAAGGGTGTGCAAATAATAACAGATACAAGGACAGGCTTGCTTCTACTGTGACTTTGTGGTCAGATTGAAGGGAAGGGACAAGTAAAGAATCATACCACAGGATGTTTGTCTGTGTATACAAGACCCCCTTAGAGATACCCTATACTGTATCACTCTGAACTGAACTCAGTTGCGCTTGTTGCTCTAATTTTGAATGCATCTTCAAATGACCTTCTCTTACGTTCAGCTCGCTGCAGTTTATACACTGATAGATATACAGAGATGAAGTCGTGTTTGAGTTCCATGTGAGAAATGATTTATCTGCATGTCCTGAAGAGTGTGTGTGTGTGTTTTAGTTACAGTGTGTGTATGTGTGTACGTTGACAGCTCAATCAGCGTGGTTTGAACGAATGGCCGGCCCACTGCCGTGCCAACAGCAGAATGGGTACAGTGTTGCTATAGCGATAGTGTGAAAAGAGTTATCACCAGAATTACCAGAGGAGCTAACATCCCATAATTTATATTAAACTCCATCCATCTCTCAGCCGCATCTGTCTGTCTCTCTCTGTCTTTCTCTCTGTTTTATATTCATGCTGTCTTGGTATCAGCCATTGTCTGTAGTTCATGATTTATATTACACTATCATTTGCTCTTAGTGTCCATCTCTTTTTATGTTCATTACTCTCGACTCTCCTTGTGTCTTTTCTGGGTTTTACTTAACCATATGATCAATTTATACAATTTGATGTATTGTTATAGATTGCCCTACTCAACAGTAAACTACACATGATGCATAAGGGATACTAATATAATACACTGAATTATAGTGTATACAACTAATAGAGATAATATTTTTGCATAATAAATAATCTTTCTAGCAACAATACTGCTTAAGAGATTTTTTAATTATTATTTTGGTCAGTGGTGGCAGCAAAAATGACTATATATAAACTTAACACTGACATATTATCATACCACAAGGCTGTAATGCTGAAAATGTTGTCAGAAAATAATTGCCTATTTACACATCCAACAGAGACAGATCAATTAGCATTCATTTGGTGTTGTCTGGGTTCCTTCTTCTACTTTTAGCTCTGATTTTGGTCTCTATCAGCACCTTAGGGAAATACCTGGCTGTTTACTTGGCTGTTTAACAGCTGCTTTTTGTCAAAAAAGCCTGTCTGACCTAAAAGAACTACAGAGCTGCAGTTTGGTAGTAATTCTGTATGACACTTGTGTTAGCTACTTGTAATGCAGCATTTTAATAATTGTTGTCTCACTCTTTTGCCTTTTCTCTTTGCCTGTCAGTTTACCTAACTTTGTCTCTGTTTCTCTTTCTCCCCCTCTCTTTTTATTCATTATTTGTACTGGCACACAATATAAAGGGATTCAAGCCAATAGGGCCCACACTATCATTGAAGTGATAATGAATTAAAAATCAAATAAAAAATTTGATCTATATGATACTCAGGTCTATATGGTACCAAATGCACATTGTTGAAATTGAGCAAGACTAACTAAATACTTTAGGGACCGCAGTGAGTTTGCCCCCCCCCCCCACCAGGGTTCTCAGTTTGTAACATTCACACAAACATGTATACCCCCATCAACCACGGGGAGGTGGACCAAAATTAAATTATGTTTCAGGCAAGGAGCCTATTGCCAAACCCTATAGTGTAGCTCCCTGCCCTTGCTCATACTTCTCCAAAGTTTTGCTTTATAGCTTCAGAGCACTACTAACATGCCCCATAGGCACAGTAAAAGGTTGCTCTGAGATTTGTTTTAGTCTGAATTTCAATACTGTTCAGCTTCACAATGTTTTGACTTGGTTCTTCATTCTAGCATAGCAGAAACTCCTCAGTGTTTCCTTCAGTCTGCTCTCTACCTTACACTCAAGGTCTGCTACTCTCTCAGCAGGCCTCTGTGGTTAGTGAGTCTTCCCACCAGGTTCAATCATCCCTACAGGAATACCTGCTGAAGCATATCAAGGACACTTAAACCCTACGTGCTCCAGATTATCTGCTTGACCTTTTACCCCAACAAGACTGAGCCACATTTACCAATATCTTTTTTTAGGATGTGAAAGACAGTGGATCATCAGACTCACTAGAGTTCTGAAGCAGAGACAAAGCTGCACAAACTAAACAGCAAAAAAAAAAAATATATAAAAGTAATATATTTACTATCGTAAGTGATGAATATAAAATAACATACATAAACAAGCTGAAGTAAAAAAAAAAGAAAAGAAAAAAAGTGTGATCAGGTTTGCCCAGAGTTATCTGAGGTGAGCAAGTCTGTTTTCAGTTTATTAAGTTTAAAAGACCATACTGCTTTGTAAAATAATAGATTTTAAAATTATTTTTAAATCTCATTTATTATTTTCATTTTGAATGATAATTTTATTCCTATAATATTACACAACTGTAGAATGGACAAAAATGCAATAACCAGTTACTTTGCACGAAGATATCCAGCAATGAAATGTGAGGGATCTTTGATGTGCACAGATTCAGTACTTACCTAAAAAAACATTTGTGAATGTCAGAATATTTGTAAAAACTGCGTAAGTATGGCTTAAGACGAAATTTGTTTTTAAGCTTGCATTTACCACTACAGGAGCTTATAAGCTCAGAAAGCAACGGTGTGCCCTGGTGACGCTGTATATAATCTACCAGTCCATCACAAAATGCCTACAAGGAAGACTAGGTTGATGTTTGAAAAATAGCTAATTTCCTTATGATAGTAATTTTATCATCAAAGAAAGACCATGATTAAATTAAATTCATTATTAAAGGATTGTTCCCATAAAAAGATATTTCCTAATAAAGTAACCTTTGACAAGGATGATGTGTAACCAACTAGACAGCTAAATGGAATCCTCAAATACTGATTTTGACAAAAAGGGTTAGGGGGTATCTTCTATTTTTCTTCTGATGACAAGGATACAAATATTACTTGTCAAGCTATCATGTTTATTTTTAATTATAAGTGGCCTGGGCTGTATTTGAAAGTACAGTACTGACAGGTACTAGCAAATGTATTGACCTAAATGAATAGTGTGACGTCACAAAGTATATAATTACAACTTCAACTAAATGAGGATGTCTTATTGAAAAAAAAAGTTGTTAAACTTCTCATGGTCACACTGAGGCTCAGATCACAGTGTTGAGTCAGATTAGTGATCAGACATTTCTGCAGCAGCAGGCTGAACTGGCTGTTTTAACAGTCTGCCTACAGGAGCAGATAGATTGACCAATGGACACAGAGGATGATTGATGACATCATTAAGCTGGCACACAGTGCTCCAATGGCCCTCACTCTGGTTAGAGCTTTAATGTGTATACACACACACACACACACACACACACACACACACACACACACACACACACACACACACACACACACACACACACAGTCATTAATGTAGTTGTTGTACACTGTGTATACACATTAATTTATGACCTTCCTTCTTCCTTTCTTTTCTTTGTCAACATATGTACATAGTGTGTCTGTGTGCATGCGTGCATGTATCAGACTGACATACAGCACCTTTCGTTGAGTCAGTATATTCAGGAAGATCAACTGAGCTCCCCTGGAGTTCACACACACACACACACGCACACACAGACAGAGAGAGAACTGGCTCAGTGGCTTTGCCATCTGTCCATTAATCAAGGTGCCACATGGACTCTCTCTCTCACTTTCTCTCATAAAGTGTTGTAGGAATGGACAGAAGGACATTGGAGTTTGATGGCTGTTTTAGTAGTTTATTTTTATTTAGTTTTGTAATAGTTTTACTGTGTCTAACAAAGTAATTACTGCCCTGTGCCTCTCTGTCTTTTACATTTTTCTGTCTCTTTGTATTGCTTCACTGTTGTGATGTAAAGGGCAAATTTTCAACATACATTCACTTTATTTTCCCTCTAATGTTCCAAAATACACATTTAGCTGTATTTAAGTGTTTTGACAGAAGTGACCCTTTAATAAATCAGCTGGCTTGATGCTTTTTGACAGATTGCTTCTCTTTCAATGTTATTCATGAGTTTCCACTTTAGCTATTGGCTGGTCTAGATATAAAGGTCAAATTGGAGCTGTGTTCAGTTAGACACAGATTTTCTTTCATTCCATTTTTGTTCAGCAGAATGAAACAAAGCAGGCTAAATAAGGACACCGTACTTTAGAGAACACAAAGTTTTCTCACTAAAGATCAGCTGTACCTGTAATGAAACACAGTCATGGCTGCTCTGCTGTCCTAGACTAGCTTACCAGTTGAACTTATTCAACAGTCTTATTCATATTCATGTGGCTGCAAAGCTAGTGGAGGTGCAAACAGAAGCACACAGCCAAGTTCACTGGGATCACGGGGCTGAAGTACATAATTTTGCACTTGCTTCTACCTTAATATACCTGTGCCACAGTAAATCAAGTGGTGCATATCAGGTTGGGCTAATGCAAATTTATTTTTTCCTAACCTAGAGCTCAATCCATCTTTCATACATTGTTACTTTAACTAGTTGAATATTTCAACAATAGTGTTGCCCACCAATCAGTAAGCCACATCGGTTTGCTGTTTATGTAGGGCAAGCCATTTGAAAAAAAATTTGTGAAAAGAAATATAGTCAACAGGTAATAATAAAGAAGACATTTTATTGTACTGGAACGTACTGTAATTGTAGCCTGAGTGGATATGTCTGTCATAATTATGAATGGTCTGGAATTTCAGTGTCTCTATCTGTTAAACTTTAAAAAACAACATAATAATAAAATGGATGTGCTGTATAATCATTAGTATCCTCTCTCTTAGAGGCCAGAACCTGCAGCTTGTGTAGAGGATACAATGTGTTGACGTGTCTAAAGCCCACCATCACCCCACCTGCTAATACTACAGTACACCTACTAACAATATAGGTGTGCTGCAGCTGACTCGTGCACTTGCATTCAGTGCAAATTAGCTTTGTGAGTCAGATGTCTAGGAATTCCTCACATTTATTTTGTTCTATGATTTTTGTTTTGAGGCTTGTTTTTACTTTTATCTGATAGACTCTATTGAGGAAGTAGACAGGAAACATGGATGAAGAAGGGGGTTTGGCATTCAGGTCCCTAACTACAGCGTCCTTTGAACCTGGGACGTTGCAGTTATGTGCCATGCACTGTAACTATTCGGGCTATCAGGGGGTTCCAAAAGTCCTTGCACTTCTTGACTGAAGTGATGATAATATTAAATATTGGTTTGGTAAAAAGACTATGTAATAAAACACATGATATGAATGATTAGAGCTACAGAACTACTCTAGACAACAGAAAAGGTAATTATACACTAGTCTGTTAGCTTTAGACTAGCCTTTCTTTCTTGCCTCTGAGGCATTTTTGTTTTCAGAATTTCAATATTGGATTTTTGTCCCTAAGGGGAAATAGATTTTTGTGAATAGATTTAAAAATAGAGCATAAGTCTCAATATTCTTCTGTATGCTTTTCAGCTAAGCCACCTCCACCAAGCACCCTATTGCCAGCTTTAAATGTATATCTGCAATGTTTATGGCTGCGTTGTATATGGCTTCACTGTTCTGTTTTCTCTTTTGAGTGATCTTGGCATATAGCTCAAATAAAGCCCCAGCATTGCTGTGAAAAAGATATGATTCCAGTGTTACATGTTCTGTATCTTGTCCTTCAAGCAACCTCAATGTGATTATTCTGGGATTTACGGGATTTTAAAGATGGAGGCCTTTCTGTTTCACCAAAGTAGGACATAGATATACTGCATAACAATGACACACAGCAGTGCTTGCAAGGGCTGTAAACAAAAATATACAGTAATATCTTTTGTTTGAAAAATATTATTGTCTCAACAAGCATGGATTGTGGATCACTGAATAGCTTTCATGGTTACAGGTAGATTTGTCAGAGATATAAATAAAAATGAATAAATAAACATGAATAGTTGCTGGTGTCAGTTGTCTTTTAGCTCTAAATTGAGTTTATGCAACTTGTTTTAGAGGATCATGCTGGAGTAACAGTGCCCTCCATTGTGAGATTCTTTAAATAACAAAGATCAACTAACACGGAATCACTAGTTACTTAGCAACAGCCATTGAGCAGGACGATGCACTTTGTCATGCCTTTGTCAAAAAGTTGTACATGGAACATTTGCTTGTGCTGGGAATATAAGTGCTGTGTTTTAAATTTAGTAGATCTCTACCATTGCACACCTGCCATTTAGAAGTTTCCCTGCCCACAATACTATTCCTTAAAACAACACTGCTGAGTGGGGATGCCCGAGGTCATTCTTTTCAACCATTCAGTGACTTTTATTGGTATTGGCAGGCTCCCTTTGGGGCGGCTTATCCCATCATCTCATGCAGGTAAGTGTAGAACTTAATTGGCTTAATGTCAGTAGCCATTTTAATTGGTCCTTATAAAGTATTTAGTGGTGATGAATCCATAACAGTCATTAACAATCTTAAAGAGTCAATCAAAAGGATATCAGCACTATACTATTTATGATATTGAGTTGGATAATAAGGTTGACAGGCGACAGACAAAGTCAACGGCATCGGACGGCGTTACAAGATCCTGTGCTGTCATGGTAACAAAACATTTACTGAAGGTCAGTCCCCCTGTGTGTCTGGTTCACAGGAGAAACCCATGGCAGCAGTCGAGACTAGTAGTAAGACTGTGTCCTTTAACCAGAGGGCAGGAGAGCAGGCCCAACAATAGCATCTGCCCTCTACATATGCCCCAGGTGCTTCCCTGTAACTGACTTTGCACTTTGGCCTCCCAAGGGAATATGGCAGATACTGTAGCAATATCCAGTGATCAGCCACAACTTTAAAACCCCCTTGTGTTTCTAGTGTTGTGGTTGAGCAGTGTAATTCCTTTTAGTAGACAATATAGTATCACATCACCACATCGTCATCATCCAGGTCTGCATTGAGTGCGTTCTTAAGGGTTATCCTACACTAGAACTAAAATGGAGAAGCTGAAATTGTGAAATTTACAAGTTTGAATTATGTTTCAAATACTGTAAATCTGTTTTTGCTAAGATGTTGTTTTGCTCGGTTTATCTGGTGTTCATATGCTAATTTCTTCTGATGGATTTTACTTTGACAAAAGATATACTTCAAGCAGAAAGAGTAGGTGTACAATTTTTCAGCTTTTCCTTATTCCTCTCCCCGCTTCCTCTGTTCTCGGCCCTAAAATTCTCTTTTTCTACTTCTTTCTCCCTTTCTGTTCTATATTTCAGTGATTATTAGTTAGGTGTTAAAGTACTTCTTCATCATCCTCCCTCTTTCTGCTACTCACACACGTAGACCCAGAATGAGTGAATATTGGTTTTTATGTTAAAGTATGTGTCTCCAGCCACAGTCTGAAGCCTAGTGAAGGGAGACATGACAAACGACTTTGGCATTTAACATGACAGATGCCCTCTCTCTCTCTCTCTGTCCCACTACCTCTGCGTGTGTGTGTGGCTGAGACAAATAAGTGGCAGATGTGAAACTAGAACTAGTAATGAAAGCTGAAGAATGAGTGTCTGAAACGTGTTAATTATCAAAGCACTTAGAAAAATGATGAAAAATGCACACTTGTCACTATGCAAATCAAATGCTGAAATCTGTATCCACTTCTTTTGGCTGTCTTGCACATATGAGCAGATTACGTACTGTATTTTCACTCACTTTAGAAGTTTGATTACGAATTGCAGTTTGATTTACATGGCATTTTAATCAACAATGATCAGACTCAGTGCTTGTTCACAGTAGCATTTACCTACAGTATAGCATGTTTACAATAAAGGCTGATTTTCTAGGTTCTAAACAATCACTATCATAGCTCTCCTTTGATGGAAGCACACAACCGCAGCATGTTATTGAGGCACTACACTGCAAACATTGGCTTATGGAGTGTTTTGTTTCATAATTTCATAGCCAGAGGCTTGACACAGAATTGGGATTTTTTCCACTATAAACTCATCCCTGTTCAACACAAACCCATGCTGGGGAGAAGCCAAGGCAACACACTGACAACATTTTGAGGCAATGTACATGGGCAGTTGTGCTTGACTGATTTCTTAAATTCTGTAATTAGAGCCTTTCCTGTTTTCTGTGTCTGTTACTGTGGTGTCACACTGTGTGTAATTTGTGTAATTGTGCACATGCATGCTGGGTAATACTTCTTACCTTTACAGACTGGTCTGTGGTCACTCCAGGCTGCGAAGACTTCGGCCACCCTCTGACAGCTGATAGTTTTACTGCCCTGAAGAACATAGTCTTCCCCACAACTGAACTGCACCACACTGCCAATACTAAATACGTGTGCACACACACATAATCACATACAGAGAGAAAATAGGGAGTCAGGAAAAGCAAAACAAACAAACATACAAACCAAAAACAGGAACAAAAATATGCTGTAAATGGATGTCCAGCATCTCAGTGGAGGCGATATGTGTAAACTGTACCTGAAGTCGTTGCCATGGCGTTTCCCATTCTCTGGCTCTCCTGGGTCAGGGCAAGAGTTGGACGCCTGTCTCACACCCCCTTCATTTACTACACAAAGAGACAGACAAGTGGAAAGCCAGGCACAGCCTGGTTAGACTAAGGCACAGACAAGGCTGGCAGTGAAGCTTACTGTCCCTTTAAAGATAATTCAGTACACCTACATACAGGTGAATGCATGGCTGATGCTAGCACTGACTTATTAATTATAACCCTTTCTGTTTATGACTCAGGTGTTAAGAATATTCAAGCCCGTTTTCGTCCCACAGCATCAAATAATGTTGCTTCTCACCTGCCATCTCAACTTCAAAACAATGGAGCCAAGAAGTGATGCAAACAGTATTACAAACAGTGCATGAAATAGTGACGCCAAAGGGTACCTTAAGTGTCGGTACTGAGACGCCAAATGGGAAGCGTCATAATGTGACGCTGTGGGACGAGAATGTGTTGAATATTGATACGCTGTATATACACTGACGTTCCTAAATGTACATAGTGATTTCCACTGTACAGTTAAAAACACACTGCCAAATCAACACTACTTCAGTGCCCCCTGGCTCAAAGCTCACATGTTGTGTCTATCATTTTATTGAGTCTACCCGAAGAAATTTCAAACTCTCCAATTTTAGTTTTCGTTTTGCTTCAATTCCTCAATTGTCACTTATTCACTTTAGAGGCAACAGGAAACAGGTAAAAGGAGAAACAGGTTAGACACACCAGGAGATAGAGAGACAGACAGGTTAAACGGTTAGTAGGCAGACAGGGACGACAGAGCACTCTAGATACAATCTTAATTCTCTCAGTAACACAAGAGCTAATCTTGACAGTAGCACTCCAAACATCACAAAGGTAGAACACAGACAACAAAACTGTACCAATACTAAGACTGCAGCATTTTCCCTCCAATTATTGCACTGCTGTTGACAGTAAATGTAAATAGTCTTTTTTTATTCTTTCTTTCTTTGACTATTTTTGTTTTACTATTTTGCTGTATTTCTTATTTTTGCTTACTTGTTTCTTAATAGTTTTATGTCACTCAGTCTCGAAACGACTCTTGGCTGTGTTTTCATTAGCTCATTTTAATTGACTTTAACGAAACATGACTGCTAGGTTAACTTCAAGCCATGGACAGTGAACACAAGAGAAATTCAAAATCTCCTGTGTCTTCTCAGCAAAATCCAAAGCATAAAGTTTATTCCCATTAATTTGAAAGCTTTTCCAATTGAAACTAATTGAACCTTAAAGCTCTTTCTCTTTCAGATCTTTTACTAGTAAGTCGGCATGCAACTCATGTATTACTACTAATACACTATAATGAGAGCAGTCCATTAATGCATGAATGATCTGTTTTTAGGACCCCATGTGACAGGATCCCTCACATTCCCCAATGAGATCAGAGTAAAAGTAAAACTTTTTAGGTAATCTTTGACTTCCCCTCATCTTTCATTCACACCAATGAATATAAAATAAGGCCACTCTAAGGATTTTTAAGTGTGCTTTTTCAGTCATTCATCCTTTCCTAATGTCTGGTGTCAGCAGAATATTACTTCAGCTGTACAGCAAGCATAATATATCATAATATATTCTGATATTCAAATTCATGGATTGGTATTCTAATAAGAGGGAAACACAACTAATCGAGTACTTTGGTGTACTATAATATTCAGCTTATTTTCTAGGTAGAAATTAGACAATGGACAATTATTTTCCAGTCTGGAAAAACTTAATTCAGTTCGTGTTATTATCATTATTTTCGTTGTCTCCATATTTTCACCACCTAACTTCAATGTTACCTTTTATGTCTAAAGGTTATTTTTAATAGACAAGGTGTTTTTACACTGAATACTGCTTAAACATAGTTTTACTAATAAAAGTAAAATAAAAAAATGTCAACAAAAAAGTTATGCTGCAAATTAAACTTTTTGATTTCTATTCAAATTTGTATTTATCTACAACAATGAAAATCGACTTACATTTATTTAATGTACTGTTTCTGCTTGTTTTTAATTTTCAGGCACTGGCCGCAAAACATTTATTGTTTAAAAACTGATAATAAAATTGAATTTGATCTATGCCAAACAAAAATACTCAAGATACACAAGACTTAATTAGGTGGTCAAAACTCACACTGAGCGATAATGCTGCCCATTTCTCCCTTCACACAAACAGCCTCCCACCCAGGCTGTCTCGCGATCTGACTAACATGTATATGTTTAGTCTGTATCTCAACAAGCAAACTCACCAGGTGGTTGGTGTGTATGTGTGTGTATTTGTTAGAGTAGATAGTTTGTTGCTTTGTTGGAGCATCTAATTTGACCATCTGGACAATTAACACCATAACAGAGGGATTGGTTACAGTATCAGTACTGTGTGCAAACACTCACACACATAAAACCCACAGAAGTCATCCGCTTATACACACATACACATACATGAACAAATACAAAAACATATGTACAGAAACTTAAACATGTGTATGGACAAACACACAAACAGAGGTTGTGGGTTTCACTGAGGAGTTAAAGCAGTCAGAGTAGTGTCTGTAGAGTCAAACCTCCATCCATGACCATGACTCTCCAACCTGTCAGAAAACCTGAATTTGCAATGCACTGTCTCTTAGTGGTGTGGTGAGACCATCACTTCTTTTCATCAAGTCACACAGTATTTAAGAGATTCACATATACACAAATGCTCATGCAAACACAAAGTAGGCAAGATAAGAAGAAAAACAAGCAAATTAGTTAGAAACATTCAAATTTCCATTATTAGCTAGCATGCAAACCAACTACTGACATGGACAAGCATGGTCTACGTATAAGTGTGTGTACAGCTTTGCATTTTGACATCTGTGAATGCCCTTGTATCAATGGATACATTCTTAGCATGTGTTTACACATTCCATTGGTAAGTGTGAAAATATGTGCATGTTAAGTATTTATGAGTATGTACTGATGTAGGAACTAGTACAAGTGTAATACATCGAATTGTGTTTGTGATTAATCTATGCAGAAAACATAAAAGAACATAAGTATGATCTGTTATACACAAACACCTAACCTTGCATAAGCACAATGTGTAAAGTGTGTAAGAGACAAAAAGAGCAGAAGAGGCATAATAAAGAGACAAAGAAGTGAGAAAGTTATTAAGAAGGAATTGGATGTAAAATAAATCTAAAACATGTTAAGGTGATGTGTGTGCTGACAGCTTCAATAAGTGAAAGTAAAACAGGTACTATTTTTTCATGCACATTCTCCCACTGCCAGAATGTTGAAAAAGCTTTAAATGGAAATATTCATGCGGGCATTTTTTATATTAGAGGGGACGTCAAATGACTTATGAACCATTAGCACCCATACATTTGATAACTTCACTTCATGGTACCTAATTAAAGAGTTGGTTTCCAGAGTGACTTCACTTTTACAACTTGGAATTTCTCAATGTTAATAAATGTGGTAGTTCAAAAATATGAGCAGTGAATTATTAGGTTGATCACATTGTGTGTCTAAAGATTGCACCTGTGTTTACAAGTCTATTAAGTATTAATATTAATATTATTCATTAATTATTCATTAATTGTTAATATGGTTGAGAAGAGAAGAGAAGAGAAGAGAAGAGAAGAGAAGAGAAGAGAAGAGAAGAGAAGAGAAGAGAAGAGAAGAGAAGAAAAGAGGACTAATAAAAAAACAGGAAGGAGGGGGTGGTAAAGAATACTACAATAGCTTATTCACATTCCCTGAATAGGCCCAAAGCAAGCCGTGATTAAGGTTATCAGAACAAGCCATGACTAAATATGTCAAAGCAAGCCATGAATAAGCATGCATAAATACATATACATGACATCAAACAACAAAAACACACGAGTCATGCAAAAACATGCTCTTATGAAGGCTGTGGTGTTTTCAACACATTTATGTTCGGAAAAAATGTGTTTTTGCAGAATCAAATTTTAAAACGTTTTTAAATGTTTTGATGAAATAATATTACCAGTCGTCTACAAAGATGCAGACAGAATGTGGATGTTTGTTAGTTGTCAGTAATCAGAGGCACAAAAGCGTTGAAGCCTTTTTACAGCCTTTTTAAGAGACTAAATGAATAAAAGCAAAACCAAAAATGAAGCCAAACCTAAAAATAAAAGCAGCCCGAGCCAAACCAAGCCATCACATGTTTATTCATTAGCCAAAGTGACATTAAGATGTGAACTCACATATTGAAAACTTGTTGCTGGAGTCTTTGCCAGGGAACAATTTAACGCCCCGCGATTTAAAATCTACTGATCGCTTCACTGCAGAGAAGAACAGGATACAGAAAAGAGAGGAAAAATCAGAAAACAGATTGGATAAAGTAGAAAAAAATGAGACCTAGCGAAAAATTTTGAAAAATGGCAAATTCTTCTCCCCCACAATGCTGAGAGAGAGAAGAGTACAGCGGAAAAGAAAGTTACAAAGGCAAAGTAAATTTAAAAATGGTTTAAAAACAACAACAAGAGGGGCAGAGACAGACAAAATGGAAAAGGCAAAAGCAGAAAGAGGAAAAATAATTTCAACAATAGCACTGCTCAGGGCTTTTGTTCATAAAGAAGCTTAAGCTTTCTCTCTCTCTCTCTCTCTCTCTCTCTCTCTCTCTCTCTCTGTCACTCAGACACATATATCAGATGTCGATGTTTTGCTGGAAGCCCCATCATATTCTGAACAAAAGCTTGTAAAAGGGATTGCAGCTTTAATCAAAATGACAATGATTCAGCGCAGTAATCAAAGCATTCAGATAATGGTATGTTAGAAAATAAATGGTTCCTTTAATCAAAGTAAATCAAAGACAAAATGACAGAAAGTGACAGAGGGATCACTGTCAGCATGAGCTCTGTTTTCTAACATAGGAGATATCATTTCATTAAAAGGTTAGAAATGTTGTACTGAATGTCACTGTAGCTGATCAAGTATGTTTGTAGAGACAGAGTATAGTATGAAAAGTGAGTGGGAGCGACGGGAGTGACTTGAGAGCTGTATTTGACTCCATGCAGCAATAATAAAAATAAAACACCCTGGGGTAATCTCAACATGACTCCTTCCACATTTGATTTTTTTTTTGCTCTATTCTGTCAAAATAAGTTGATATGATTTCAATGCAAAAAAAGAAAACATAAAACAAATATATCTTATTCTGAATGACAATGTATAGTTACAAAGCACTTTAATGGAAGTTTGACAGGCGTCATTTTCATAATGACCTGACTAATCCACATAAAGCTGGCAATGACTGATGAGGTAATGTTCAGCAATTATCCTAATGCTATATGCTGTAGACATATTCAGTAGACAAATAAAGCTGTGGTAATAAATTTGACAATTAACACCATGTGTATTTCATGTTAAATAATTATTCTAATGTTATAATGTGGCTACATAAATGCACATGTTCTTACTTACCATACTGATATAAATCGATTAATGTTCTAATGGTTTATCAAATATAAAGTGGCTAAACCTTAGCTCCATTTGTGTATTACTGTGTATTACTATGAACTATAATGTAATTCCAACTCTATGAAAGTGAGCATGTTGTGTGCATGTGCAAGCTACTAGCCACCACTTCCATAATAGATAATTTAATTGGAAAATATGCTACAGGGTACTTAATTAATTTTATCAAATTAATGTTGAAACAAAGTCTAAGATTAACGCGTTTGCTAAGCAGGGTAATTTGTTTTATTCAAATACACTCTAAAACTAAATTCAGGCACTATGTATTAAGATAATGCAGCTGATATTCTGTATTATTTAACACTCTCTATTGAACATACACATCTTCCATTAGTACTCATAAACCTGTATATTGTCTTATAGTGAACTACATTGGATCAGCTTTTTCAGGGCTAACATCTTCTTTCATAAATAAACTGAAAGTAATTACTTTACCCCTTTAATTCACCCACACCATTATTCTCCTTATCTTGCTTAACACAGTTACTACTGTAACACAGCAAACAACATTCTAACACACAAGGGTTTTTCTAATTACAACTGAAACTGAAAAGATGTTACATTTTTACTGTAATTCAGATTGTTTTGCTTTTTACTAAGCTGACAATGTACCTTTGTGCGAGTTGGGAAATTGTATCCATTTATTGTGATAAATGAAAAGAAACAGAAATTTATACTTTTAAAGGGTTCACTGTAAATATTCATTATCACAAAAACCTTTAATATAGTCATTTATATGAAATCCTGTTAAAATTAACATTACTTTTAGACCTTGATGTTGATTTACATTTATAAATGTGTCATCAACTTACTGTTTTTCAATCAGGGAAGGGCTATGATTTATTATCAAGTCAAACTCCTACTGGATAAATGCTGCATGAACTTCTGTATATAATTTCCCACCTAATGAATTAGCTCCAACCAATTCATGTATTACACCTGTTTATAGCAGCCTATGATACCATACACATAATGCCACAATATTTTTTACCTTTTTATTAATAATTTTTATTTTTATGAGGTAAAGTAATACATCTTTAAGAATCCAGGCTTGAGAAAAGTTTGAAGCAGTTGGAATTGGACTGTTTACGTCAACATGATGGAGTAGGTATGATCTAATTACCAACTACTACTGAATCATAAATTGAGTATCTTATGCAAGAATTTTAGTTTAACATTTTGGTCAGACAGCCATTTGCTTTCTTGACGAAGATGAGAAGATCAATGCTTATCTGAATGGCAAATATAAGTGGTAAGAACTAGCTTAAATTGGCCATAAATGTGATCTGATTTTCACCACAACCCACAAACACAAAATTTCTAAGCTGATAAAACTGTGCTTATTGAATACACTCATTAAACATACAGAGTGATGAAGTAAAAAGTAATGGCAACAGTGTTTTAATAACCCTCATTGCCACTTCCTGTATCTGTTTTTTAGTCATTGTCCTGCTGCATCACCCAGTTTTTACAGTTTCAGCTTGCTGACAGAAACTCCAACAATATCCTGTGGATACCTTGATAACATTCATTCTCCCTTCTACGATGTCCACATTCAAAAGCAGCAAAAGAACCACAAGATCAGATCACATTGCATTACCAATTCACACAAAAAAAACAGCAAATTGCAAAAAGTGCCATTACTTTTTCTTTACACTGTATCAGTATTAATTCAACCAATACATTCTAGGCACCATCCTGCTAACAGCCCTTTTTGATACCGCAACAACAGCTAGTAATGATGAAATGCAAGCTCCCAAAATAATATAAAAGATGATAAAAGGGTAGTTCATAGATTTATGAGCTCATATGAAGCCCCTGAGGCCTGCTGTGTTGCTGTACTCAGTCTGACTAATGGTTCTTAAGCCATGGCTGACAAGGAAAAGGAGTTAGGGATTTATTTACACAAAAAGCTAATGGTATCGTCCAAATGTGCTAAATGTTCTCTTTTTCCTTCGATGTAATTATCCATGGCAATTAGCATTTCAAGATGTGTGCACTTGATCACAAGTAGATTTGAGACATATCAAAGGTACTATGCAGTCAACAATATCCAATATGTCAAGCTCCCTGAGGGGTATACTGTCTTTCTGCTCTAGTTGAATAATGTTTCCATACCAGTGGTTGACTGGTGTTGTTTTTGCACTGATTGACTTATTTTGTTGCCATAGCACTGGCTGACTGATAATGTCGTCAGTTGTTCATTAAGAGCCAATCACAGCCCTGCAGACACAGAAATTCATGAATACGTAATGAAGAGAGATGATGGAGGGGAGTGATTGGTGGGTTGTACCAGGGGGAAGGAAATAGATTGTTCATACCTGACAAATGCGTAGACAACAGACAAACAGGCACAAGCACACGCACACACACACACACACACACACACACACACACACACACACACACACACACACACACACACACACACACA
>JAUYWH010000003.1:8661697-8679105 GCA_034779795.1 Ctenopoma multispine | reverse complement strand
CACACACACACACACACACACACACACACACACACACACACACACACACACACACACACACACACACACACATACATGACATTCTAAATGCACAGCCACATATACAGAAGTAAAAATACCAGCATTCTGGTGGGTTAGTTCATACAGCATGAGCCCTTTTAAAAAAACAGGACATGTATCATTGCTGGCATGATCAGTTTGTTAAAGTTATTGCTTTCACATTTGTGTGACTGTAACATGTGATTATATGATTGTGTGACAGATGAACATATTTTTCTCATGTACAGTAACTGCTATTTAGGTTTTTTCATTGTCCTAAACATTTTTTTTAACTGTGCATCTAAATAATATTTGTGGTTAGATTTGTAAGTTAGCTAAGTGTCACTTTGTAGACTGGCCCACTATATGTAACAACATCCTATGTCAGTATGTTGTAATCTTGTGCATTATTGTGCATCTGTTAATGTGTCTGCATGCAGTTCAGACATCTGGCCTGTTGAAAGCAATACTTCAATGTTATAGGCTTGATCTATTAAGGTTGACCAGGATGCTCATTCAAACATGAGCAGCACCTTCAGATGCCATTAAATGAATAGAAAAGAGCGCAGGTCTTAAAGGATCTATACCTTTACATGGATATACAATCCTGTACATACACAAATGGCCAGACACACATGTAAGGACACAGATAAAGTGTAATCAGACAGACACATATGAAGACACACACAGCAACATAATCCACAAAACAAACACTCACAGCCAGGTGTCAAGGGAGTAGAGTTGGTGATTGCAAAGAAGATTGTGGACATAACATCTTATCAGTGTAACCTTCAGCATTTGCTTAACCTCATCCTTGTTTAAAATTCAGTTTTCTTGTTACATGAGTGTAGTCCAGCTCTAGAAGGGGCACTATTCTTTATACTATTTATAATTTATAAAGTTAAAGGCTTCCAATATGTACACATTGTGCCCAGCAAGTGGCTGCTTACAATGTATAGTAACTATGGCAGCACAGAGTGTCTGAGCAATGAGGACAGTATCAGACATATGAAAGCATCCAACAATCTGCAATACCCATGATAGGGAGGAAAGTGACTTTAAATCTTAGTTCTTGATTCACCCATAGCCAAAACAGGGCCAAAAAGGCTGTTTTAGAGGTGAATTATCACAGATTTGCAGCAGAGCAGTTAAAGCAACGCATTGTTACTATTTGTCCTGCATGGGTCATTGTAAAAAATCAAAGGTGAGGATCAAGATCACACTAAAATTCCGCAATTAGAACATCGGAGTGACATTTCATTATGCTTATGTTGAAGAAAAAAAGCTTGCTAAATATTTCTGATTTTAGATGCTTAAAGAGCCCATTCAGAGGTGCTATATGCAGAATTCAAGCCACCATATATATACAGTATATAAACAAGCCAATTAGGGCATCTTAATCAAGCTGAGCTTTTTACAGGCTGAACAGTTGTCTCCAAGTGCGGTACTTACAAGCTGAAACATACAATACGTTTCAGGAGTGATAATATTACAGCTGAAATTGTGAAATCATTAAGAAAGGTTCTGTGGAGCGGAAACCTGCCTTTTATTTGGAAACTGCCATTGCAACACCTTGAAAATGCACCTGCTATCACAGTGTGATACTCCTGGACGTCTGCTCGATTGCAAAGTGTGAAAACACAAAATATGCTGTGAAATGCAGTAATACATCGCCTTAGCAGTAGTCTGCTCAGGAAGTACTGTCAGGAGAGGTGCAGGCATGTCAAGTCAAAATATGAAAAGGGGTTATATGCAAATGGACAATGATATTTTTAGTCAAAACATAATTAATTGTTATTATTTTGCATATAAAGTGCATTGTGAAATTGATGAAAGACTGCTAGCACTGGGGTAGTTTTAATACATGTAAAAGATGAGGCCATCCACTACCTACAATAAATAAGGCCTACAAATGTCAATATTTATGGTACAGGCATTACAATAAAATAGTTTTCCTTTAAATGCTCAGCAATATTTCTTAAACCAGCACTATGCATTTTAGTTATTCAGTTATAGAAACAGTCTATTATCAACCACTGATGTTTGAAAGAGAATATTGTATGATGCAGTGACAGCTAACCCTGTACATTTCTCTTTGAATCACATCCTCTCAGCCATTAATGCTTAGCCTCCTTTATTGTGTTGCTGCTGTGTATGCTCCAATTACTGATGCCATTTTTATTTTTTCGTTTTAAGTTTATTTAACAGATTTTGCCAGACTATAGGCCATGGGGATTCTAGTCAGGTTAAAAGTTCATTTTCATTTGCTTGTTTTCAGGTAGACTGTGATATACTTACTGTAGCATTACCAGGATCATTCTTATTTTACAACCCCCCGCACTTTATGTAATATTAATGTTCATTAATAACAGTCACGCTGTTCAGACACAGCAAATGGAGCCCCTGGCAACCAGTCTACAGCCTGGCACACTGGGCACACTGGACATAGAGTGTCATAAAGTGAAGGGATGATCTAATTAATTGATTATTATTAGAATAAAATGCAACAATAGCAATGTAAAATTAAAGAGAAAAAATAATAGGCATATTTTTACTCATAGCATACATATATGAAATGATCATAGAGTCAGCAGTAATTTCATAATACAGTTAGCTCTGTTAAGCACCCTTAATTAATTACACAGGCATTTCCCTCTTGATCACTTGACATTTAACTTTCTACTTTTGCAGTTTACAAGGGTAACGGAAGCAGATTTACTACTCGAACTTTTAAAACAATGAGTCACACAGACCCGCCTCCTTTAGGAAGATGTAGCCATGAGACGTGAAGGGACAGGGGTATAGTTACTCTACAGAACAAACTACCATTCTGGAGGAAGCCCCATATTTGCCGCTTTGCCATGCCTAGATATCCTGACCTTGCCTCTTGTGCTTAGTTATTGTGGATAATCTAGTGGATATTGTGGATAATCTAGATAATTTTTAGCAGGTTTATTTACTGTAACGTATCAGCTGAATTAATATGTGACTCAGTGAGAGTATACTACTAGACACATCTGGAAGGTGGTTCTAACCTTTGGGTTACTACCAGCCCATCAAAATATGGGGATGTTACATGCAAAAAAGATCTAACTAAAAAGAAGTAGTGATTTGCAGTGTAAATACCTATATGCGGCAGGCTGTAATGAAGTATCTAGGAAAAGTTCATGCACAGAGGAAATTATCCTTCTAATTTGTTCATCACATTGGGGATCAGTTATTACTTCAGTAATGACTTCACTGAGAATTATGTGCTGGTTTTCCTTTTCAACAAACAATCATCATAGCTAAAATACTTTGCTTGTTGTGTTGCTCTGTTGTCATTGCGGTCTGTGTCACTTCACCACTGCATCATCCAACCTCTACTATTGCCAAGCACCCTCTATGCCTTTCAAGGGTGATGTTAAGTCGTTTTTAGACATGCACTGGAATCCTGGACTTCTCTAGACATTACCCAGAGGAGCTGTATGTGAAAGCACAAATGCCCAAGTCAGTCGGCCCAGACATTAAACAGACATTACCCTACCAGCCCATGGGTAAATACAGCAAGTAATTGTCCGGAGAATTCACAGTGAATGAGTGGGTGTTTCTTTTTAGTTGATCTAAAATGTGAGAAATATTTAACCATTGTTTCCATTGTTGTATCACGCTTCTTTCCTGCACAAAATTGGGGTTATATACATAATGCATTGTTTTTTAATCATGTGACTGACTGTGCTTCAATGTACTGTAAAAAACACTGATTTCCGCAGTGTACTGTCACGTTGTGCCCCCTGCATGCTTCATCCAAGACCCCCCCCTTGCCAAAGTCAAACAGACTACTTCCCCAAGTGAGAATGCGTCTGGCACAGAGGATCTCCTGTTGTGTGCTGCATGTGTGAAAAAGCAACTCCATTGTCCATGAAAATGGCTTTTAAATTGACTTTGATTTGTAGGGTGTTATCCCATTTTAACTACTCTATTTGATAGGGTCCAGAAAAATAATTATAAAAAAATAAATCATTTTATTTATGTGTCCTTCTCAATAAATTGCCTGAAAACTATAATTGCACTGGAACTGACAATACTGTGCTTAACAGTCCAAAATGATAAATGTATTAATATTACAACACAAATTAAGAAGAAAATTCAAATGAAATACTGTCTGTAATCCTTTGTGAATCACTCTGCTTTGCCTTTAATATTTTTAAACCTAAATACTAAGCCTACAGCATGTTTTAAACTGTTGCCATTGTAAAGCATCTTGAAGCATCAATTAAACATTCAAGACAACACACACACACACCTTCTCTCCCACTCAAGTTATCCATAGCTTTTTTCACATACAGCATGAGTTGCTCTTTCACACATGCAGCACACAACAGGAGATTGTCAGTGTCAGACACCTTCTCCCTTGGGGTTTAGTTTCTAGTGCAGTGAATAGATTTCAGTGCATGTCTGAAAACGGTTTAAATTAGCCATTTATGACAATGGGACATTAAAACTCTTAATCTCAGTAATTTGTATATATTTACCCAAACTTCACTGCCAAATAATTCGTCACTATGACCTCCCCCCCACTCTGCTGGTTTTCATCTCTCTTTCTCATTTAATCTCTTCACTCTTCTTTGACAACCTCTCTTTTCTCGTTCTCTGTTGTTTCATTTTGATGTTCATTGTTTTTGCTTCCTCTCTGCCCCCGCCTTGTCTGTAAACTTGGAAATAAATCATTATGAGATTATTATTAATTCAGAACTTCATAATTTGGCCAGCAGCAGAAGGCGGAGGTTTTAATGAACCAAGTGGGTGACCTTATGCGCGCACACACACACACACACACACACACACACACGCACGCACGCTCGCAAACACACACACACATACACACACACACACACACACACACACACACACACACAGTCTGTCCAGCTAGCTGGCAGCACCTAGAGCCAAATGTCTCCCTCTGAGGTTTCATAGCAGTGTCTTATAAACCACACTAACCCTGCCAAAGCAGATTTGTTCATTTAGTCTCTCAGAGACAAATTTGGAATTGTTTTCATACAGTGTTTGCCACTAAACTAAACTATCTCTGCCCAAGAGGTTTGCCATGGTGATTTACTCACCTAGAGACGAGTAGAATTTAGTAAACCAGAACAACATATGGTTTTCATAGTAGTGTTAGATTCTAAGTAAGAAAATAGTAGAATGCCATTAAATGGAACTGTTAAAGCAGAGTTGATAAACACCCTAACTATGCTAATTAAAGAGTAAATCTGTAGGGGATAGACTTTTATAAGTGCAGTAGAACAGAACACAATCCTCACTTTACACTGACACATAGTTACAACATAGTGTATACAGTAAATACTACATAAATTAAATAGATAATGCACTAATTTACCCAGTGGAACTGGGTATCCCTATGTGACCCGTTTGACATTATGCCAACTAATGATTGCTTTGAGGATAGTTGATTGAGAGATGTTGATGTATGAAGTACGTATTTCAGCCACTTATCCTGCCTTTCTGCTGATGTGTAAGAACCAGTTATGTAATGGAGCTGACTGACAGCTGACAGGAAGTAGCCAATCAATCACAAACCTGTTAAGAACTCTACTAATTAATCAACTAACCTATCAAACTGACACCCCTCATTAACATGTTGATTAACCTTTTATACTAATTAAGATCAATTTAAATCAATTAAACAGATTAAAAGCAAATCTCCAGAGGAGTGGTCAGGCTGTCAGTCAATCCATTAACAGAAATATCTGAGAGAGCCAGAAAGAGAGATGTGAGGAGGGGATGGATAGGAAAAAGGGGAAAAAAACTAGGAGAAGGAAGGCAGGAGGGGAAGGAAAGAAAGTTTAGGAGAAATGGATAAAGGAGAGTGAAGTAAATGGCTGGCAGAGAAAAGAAACAAGTAAAGTAAAGTAAAAAAGAAATGATATTTTTAATAATTTGAACTTGCTTATCTCTAAGCCTCACTATAACAATGTGTTGGCTATTTAAATATCTGATTTAGTTGGTTTAACATATTGTCTTCGGTATAATGCTTTGACTTCAAATCGATAGGTGGTCATTCCTCTTGATTTTTGGCATTTTGCCTTGACTGGGCAGTTTGCAGTGGAGACGTTGTTTGAAAATCAAACTCAAGCAATTTTTACTATGAGGTGTCAAATATATTCACGTCCAATCTAATAACCTCATCACACACACAGATTGGAAAATTATGTTGGATTAATATAAAATCACCACTGAATTAATGCAGTTTCAATTACTTAGTTGGCTTAATGTCTGTGAAGATTCTCAGTCATCCAGGTCATGGTTAAGGCTTCAAGGAACTAAAACAAAGTCCAGTTGCCACTGAATAACCTTTTTTGAGATTAGATGGCTTAACTGACCAACCTGCAAGTGACACATGCAACCTAAAGTAAAGAATTTATGTGGTTATAAATACATTTATTTCAAATATTTATGTCTGGAATCCTAATGGGGTCTAAAACTTCTTTGAAAAGGAAAACATCTGGAATCAATTTGCTAAACAAGTAAAACATTAATTGGACTATTTAATTAGTGGTAATTTCCACAGCAAAACAATATTTCTTAATATTTATCAATGCCCACATTTGCTGAAGGCAATAACATATATTTCTACCTCAACAACCAGTTTCCCAGATGTTATATTTTTATGCAGGGCAATCTATGTCTCCAAACCTCAATTTACCTAAATAAGCAAAAAAACAGGATTCCTGTGGAAAGGACCCATCACAGTGATGTGTATGAAGAATGTCGGGCTACGTGACAAAGACAGAATGGAAGAAAGAGATCTGAGTTAAAAGAGAAGATGAAGTTGAACGTATATAACTGGTGAGAGAGAAACAAGAAGTAGTTTTGTCAAACACACCGAGTGTATCATGTATGCCACATAAGGCGCCACCATAACTGGAAATTTTTGATTGACAAATTAAAAACAGGGTCAATAACAGTCGAGTTTTTAAGACAGCACATGGCATTGACTTGGCATTCTTGGATTCTTATTCTTCTTGAATTAGTCTGCTTGGTATTTTGGTGGCTTGCTGTGAACTTGACTGTGTGCGTAGAGGCACAGTGTGTCAGTGAAAATCAAGAGGCACAGTGCAATTTTGATGTCAAGCTCAACCACAATTTATGCCCACACCAGCTCAATGATGCATGGAGGAAGGCTCACTGAAATGTGTGATAATAAAATATATACACTCACAATATAGACACTCACACACTATGTTCCCAGTATTCTAATTGAAGTAGATTTTATCTGACCTGTTGACAATGATTGTTGCCAGCTCTTAAAACACCTACTGATGGCATATGTCAATCACCCCATGTTTTCAACTGTCCTGCAAGTGTGCCACATGTCTCTGACCATGAAAATACCAAACACAGCCCCATGCCCTGTGTATTTTTTATGCAGACTTTATGCACACTGCACTAGTGACTCACAAAAATGGGAGTCAACAGTGTTTTAGAGTACACAAAGTTGTTGTAGTATGACAAAGTATGACAAATAAGAAAAAAGGAGAATATAAATGCCAGCAGTTCCAGGATGTTTGTGCATGCATTCAAAACATTTAGCTCTCATTTTCACTGTTGGGAGACATGGACATTGCCAAGTGTTTTCCACCATTTAGGGTTTGTGTCAAAGAAATCTAACTGTACACTTATGAGCAGTTATCCAAGAGAAAAGAAAGAGTAAGAGTGAAAATAAACTACACAGTACAGAGTTGCAGAATCATGGAGACAATGAGAGAATCTGTAGTCGAGAAGAGACACAAAGATTGAAGTCAACAAGTGTAATTAAAGGGAGTTAGAGGCAAGATGATGGGGAAAACTGCCAGTTGAAAAGGAGAAAAAAAATCAGAAGAGAGAGAAAATAAAATAAGAAAAAATAATAAAGCAACAAAGAAAATGACAAAGCAGCAATAACAGAACCCTGGAACCACCGCCATAGACAAAGAAAAAAATCTGTAGATAGTGTACCTATAGAAGAATGAGTTTAAACTAAATACGGACCTTCTATGCATATACTGTATGTGTGTGCGTTTGTGTTTTTAGGTGTGTAAATTAAGATGCCAGGCTCCGGGAATGTAATCACATCTTACCCATCTTACCTTGATAATGTGCACTGAAACCACGGTAACGATGGTTGCTATCAGTCACAAAATGCAGTCGGAGCCAGTTCTTGTTGCTAACGATGGGAGAGGGGACATTACTCCCTGACAACCTAAAAGGACAACAGAAAAAATGTTAGAAGAAGAAATAGAATAAACACACACACATATTACTACATAGCTGCTACCAACTGTTCAACTAATCCTACCGAACAAGAGGCAAGAAGTGTTGCAAAAGGGTGGCTACTCTGAGGGTCTTAAACCTAAACTGGCTATTTTAAAGACAGAAGTACAGATGCTTTCTGTATGCATGGAAAAAAAAGACTTGTCTTAGAAGTAGCAAACAAAACACATTGAGTCAGTCTGTAAAATAACAAATTTACAGACTGTAGCCACACTGTAAAAATGTCACTGCAATAACAGACAAAGGAAATCAGCCTATAGTTTATTTTCTTATAATTTTTGTTCCCTTTTTTTTCCATCTTTACTGTGTTTCACAGTGTGTATGTGTGTAAGAGTTGTGTTGTTCGCGAGCGAGCCAGCACTAAGAGATGATTCTTCATAGCAAATGAGAAGAGCTGATTCTCTTTGGGAAGAGCCAAATAGGGGTACACGCCAGGTACACAGACTGACAGAGAGACAGGGAGACATATTCTTTCTTCTAAAGTGTAATAATTTGTTTGCTGTGGTTTTGTGTCCAGTTGTTCATTTAAAGGTTTAAATAAGATGTTAAATAGGAACTGTATTTTTTTTAATGAAAAATAAAGAATAAAAATTAGGCTTTAATGAATGGCTCACTAACACACAAACCACTCATAATTGCTAGATGAGGCTAAAATAGAAGACTCAGTGTGATACTAAATGAAGACCCATTTGGAAACCATAAGTGCCAGCTCGTCTAAAGGAGCCGAGCCAAAAGACCCAAATCTTTGAAAAGAGCTGGACCTCCCACCACTAGTAAGAGAGAGCATGTTCAAAAAGCATCTCATTGTATGTTTTTGCAACTGTAGCTTTTAGAATTGTACAATAAAGAATATTGTGACCATAATGGCACAAACTGAATTGCACACAGTGTTGCAACTTCACCCAATATAACCAGTCTGTTTTTGCAGCTCCCATGGCAATTAGGGATTATGCTGCATGCTCAAGGATGGGATGCCTCAACTGCTTTTAATGAAGTAGAAAATGGTACTTCTTATTCATTGTTTTTGCCAGATTTACTCCGGCTGGTTAGGGGATTTGACCCAGTAGCTCTTATCACAAACTAAATTGTCAGGGTAGTTTCTGAGGCTGTACTTAGTAGCTGGTGTTGCACTGAACTATAGTCATAATAATTATTTCTCATATTTTTCCACTACAATTTATAGTACCTACATTGCACTTAATAGTCTGGTACATGCAAACATGACAAGGTTTCAAACAACTACCTAAGTGTCAGGCTGCAATTACCACTTTTAACAATATTAGCTTTTTTGCATTGAACTAGGCTAATACACTGAGGCTTTGATGGCACACAGCACTAGTAGATGGAACCCAATTTGCAACTCTTTCATCAAGTACGGACAATAATTGGCTGAGAAGATGAACAAGGCTCTTGTGGTTGGCAAAGTGTTGGGATGACTGCTGGCCTTAGAGGAGGTGACTACTTTGCATTTGACACTTGGAGAGAAAAAAAAAAACTCTTGGTCTTGTATAACTTCAAATATGTGCAGTTCAAATGCAATCTCTTCTGGCAATAATCCTCTTCTATACATCTGTCCTTTGATGTATGGTGCTTTCATCTTGTAGTGTCAACCAACAGGTGGTGCTTCTCTCCTATTACATTTTCCTTTTTTTTGTTCTTTTTTTTTTTAGTAATGCCACCTGAAACACAAGTACACTTACACATAAACAGTGGAAACTATGTGGATGTCCTCTCAAGTTTGCCTATCTGCTTCTGCTTCTACAAAACCCTGCTGTTAACCTCTGCAGTCCTTTAATATAAACACACAAAAACACAAATGCATGCCCACACACTCATGGATAGTGGCATTATAGTGTACTGTATGCACTGTACCCTCTAATAACAGCAATAAAAAATAGAGCACAAGAATGCTGAGTGAGTGTTTTGGAAAGTGTGTCTTTGTGTGTATTGGTTTGAGTATATACTGTATATGTGAGTGTGTGAGACACCTAGTGCCCTGCATCAATAGAATTCTTTACACACACACAGCATGTATTTGGGCCTGTGAAACCACCAATCACATCTTTACATAAAATAATGCCAACACAACAATGTAATAACACAACTGTGAACATCAAATCAAGAAAACAGCCTTAGTAGGCACTTACATGATGATTTATTTTATTTTTAATCCCCTCTAGTGAAATAATATTGTATAAAACCATTTTATGAGGTAATTTGTTGGTGGTATCAGCAATTGCTCTGTTAGCTGCACTGAGAAAACAAAAACCATTAAACCAGAGAGCAGGCATTTACTATATCCCTATTTATGGTTAGATAGTTATCTTATTCAATCAGCAAATTACATATTAAATATGTAATGCTAACAGCGGCGACAACCTGGTATTGACAAAACATTTTTGATTGAATACAAAAATTTAATACACTATGGCAAATCAATACTGAATTAGCCTATTAACTGGATTAGAAACTAGACAGTAGGTTACATGGAAGAGGTCCAGTTAATAGAACTGCTGGACAATAATCAGTGACTTGTCAGTTTCTGCTGTGCACAGACTCTAAAAGATATGATGCATTCCTAATAATTGTAATGTGGACCATGAGGACCAACTCTTGAGGGACCTACAAGTAGTGAAAATAGATTAACCTCTTGAAGAAGGAAAACAAAAGAACTCTGTAGAATATATTTGGCTTAGAAAAAAAGTGTAATAAATGTCTAGTCCTTGAGAGAATGTGCATCATATCCTAAGATCACAGATGCCCCTTGGGACAGATTTTGCTCCTATACTCTGCATAATCTTTTTATACTTTTCTGTTCTATCCCGTGCTTGCAATTTCAAACAGGACAATCACATGGTTAGAATCTGCATTTTAAGAATGGATGTCCTATGAACAAACTGAACAAACTGACAGCTAGATTGGTTAGGTTACTGATTTGGTAAAACACCCAAATCACTGAGACTAACCCTATCCCTAAAAAGACACATTACTCTAGTGGTGAAGTGAGCGGCAGTGGTTCAGTTGCCTACAAACCCCAGGGATGGTAACTCAACTCTCGGTTCCTCCAATCCCTGGCCACTAAGCCTCAATCCTAGGCGCCTTAAGGACTGACCACAAGAATTCTCCCAGTGGGATTGATGAAGTATTCATTATTATTATTAGTAGTAGTATTATTAGTAATTATTAGTATAATTAGTAGCTATTCAACACAGTGCAATTAAATGCAATACCCAGTCACATTGTATTGCATTTAATTGCACTGTGTTGAATCAGTTAGTGTTGAATCGCATCGCACCAAAAGTTGCTGCATATGTATCTTTAATGCGCCGAATCACAGACAGTGTATCACGATACGTGTCAGCCTCACACAAGAGATGCCCAACCTTAATGTACAGGCAATTCTAAGGGAATTTCAATTAAAAAATTGACCTTTATGTTAGGAAATAATGAATTGAATTGTATCATAATAATACAGAAAGCATTCAGGGACATGTCTCCGTTATGCACTCTATCACGCATACATAGAAAGTTTTCATGCTTATAACACTTAATTCCATGATGCATCATTAAGGTTAGAGTGTGTGCATCTTAAACCTGTTCCAACATCAACATATGAATCATATCATAAATCTACACAAAGATCTTGTGGGTGTGAGACATTAAGATATTAAATTGCATGCTCTGGGAGCACTTACTTGCAAGCTGTAAGATGAAGGGATAATTAGAAAAATCTGTCTTGCAGCACTAGCTGGAAGGTTAGATAAGCAGGCGACTAAAAGGGTCACCAGTCTGGATCCCCACTAGTTTTATTGATTGATCAGTTGATTGATTTTGAAATACTGTGGTAAACTGAAATTATTTACTTGAGGAAAAGAAAATGATAATGGTTTCTAAGAAAAGTAAAACTAAAATTATAAAAGAGAAAAAAACAAACCCATTCAATTAAAGATGAGGTAGCTATTACCTAAAAGCTTTAAATTGCAATAGCACTCCAGCATCTACACATAGGCCTTATCAAGTCAAGAAGTGAGGTCAGGATCAATAGTCAAATTAACAATTAAACTAACAGAATCCAATAAAATTAATGGTTGGAACCGTACTCTGTTTGTGGGGAACATAACCAACATTTTATAGAATGTGTCATAAGAGACTTTGCCAATCTGAGACAGATGTACTGTAGCCTGTGTGTTAACATATTTTAGAGTAAAAATGTCATCTCTATGATTATTGGATTATTTTTCACATCACACTGGTCCTTTTTCTAATAAATCTGAACTTGAAAAAAATAAAAATAAAATAGAAAGTCCTTGACATAAAAATTGAACTGAAACCAGTAAAGCCACTGGTGGAACTAACTAAACTAACAGATATTCAGAGTGAATCTATAAATGTTATTAACATTAAAACAAATTTGAAAATGTAAAACTACTGTAACCTTGATCCTCCCAGCAGCTGGGACGCCCCATCCTAGAATTCTTTGTCTACTTACATGGGTAATTAAAGCAAAAAACATAAAATTTCAACAGAAAACTTACTTCCAAAAACATCAGCTTCTGAGCTGCTGGGAAGGTAGTTGATTTTCCCCATGTGGACAATTTGTGATGCATTATTAAATCATTCATCTATGCTGATGGCTTCTGTGTGTGACTGTTAAGTATTCTCCCAAGATACCTGCTATAAAAACACTTTAGAGCAGCCATGAGATATTATAGATGTGGAGATGAGATCCAATGATTTTTTTAATAACATGGACATATATATTTTAGTTTTACATTTAGTTAAATAGTTAGGCTTGCTATACTTAAAGAAGTCTAAAAACCTATAGATAAGGGAGGGGGGGTAGTACTTTGTTCCAAATATACTTAAAGAATTACAAACAAACTCTTTGCTCCAACTGCAACTAGGTAACATGGAAATAATAATTACTAAGATGGAGAGTGAATGTGTGGCCATTTGTGTGTGTGTGTGTGTGTGTGTCTGCAGCAGAAGAGAGAATATCAAGTGGAGAGTTGCCAGTGGGAGCAAGAGAACATAATTGATTAAATACACTAGACCAAAAGAGCATCTCTCCCTCTCTCCATCTCTCTGTCTACCATCCTCCCATCCATCCTCTCTGCCTCTCTTCCTCCATGGAAATACAAACCAGCTATTCCACTGTCAGTATGGGGATAAAAGAGAGGGAGCAAATAAAGAAGATTGATGAAGGCGTGGTGAGACATGGAGGGTGAGAGCAGGGGAAGCAGAGAGGGGAGGGAAGAAGACACACATAAGCTGACAGAGTTACATCAGTTTCATCTGTTGTCTTGCTAATTATTTATTTAAGCAGAATGTAGTGGCAAAACAAAAAAGGCTGTATTACTGAAAACTAATTTTAGAATGAAAAATAAATTCTGAATAAACCAATTTTTTTTTGTATTGTTCCGAATAATAGTATAAATCAACAAACACAGATTGATAAAATGATACATAATGATAAAATATGGGTATTGCTATAGCGCCTCTTGCACATTTAAGAATTTACTGGACAATCACAGGTGTACGTAGGTGTACTAGAACCTATGAAAATGTTTAACATAACATTTTCTGAAATTTACAGATACAATTTTGTGATTTTTTCTTTCTTTCTCCTTTTGTCAGATAAATAATAGTTTAAGTAAATTAACATATTTTAGTTTTTGCATTTCAGTAAAAGTACCCTGAATTGAGGTTTGTAATAAAACAAAAAGACACACTAATTAGTGTGTTTCTAAAAAGAAAAATATTTGATTACAGTCACGAAGTATAAGTAATAAGACTGAAGAAAGTCTCCAATGACAGTTACTCAAAATGCTTACAACACAAAGAAATATGTTCTTTCTACTTTTGTCAGATAAGTAAAGTTCAACCAAATAATCAAATCACAGTAGTATTTATAGTAAGTATTTATTGCATTTTAGAAAAAGTGACAACTTTCTGGAAATGGGCTTTGTGGCCTTATGCTGTTGTTCTAAGTTCAAACTCCTGCATAAAAAGTATTTCAGATAAAATTTATAAAAAGGTTTTGGTGGAAAATGTAACAACACTGTCATCCGAGTCTGAGGTTAAAGTGATGTTCTGCTGGACGACTTTTATTGTCACAAGTGACATCACAAGTGAGAGAAAATAAAGATGGACACGAGATACATGGGTGACTTCATATCTGGCTGAAGAGAGATATGAAGAGGTTAGGAGTTTCTTCTCGGTGTGTAATGAATGGCTCTACATTTGCATTTGCAGAACCAGTCAGGTACACTACTCTAACTTTTGTGTGTTCATTTATGTCTGTATGTTACTGTATCTGTATGTGGTTATTCTTTAGATGGTAGGGGGACGCTACTTATGCAGGCAATGCGTCTTAATAGCCTCCACTAATGAAGACAGGTGGGAACTGCCACACACATACACCCACATACACCCATGGACATGCAGAGAGAGAAAATGCTCATTCTCACACTTGCATGCACACACGCACTGCATGAGTATTAGGTTGAGGGTTGTCTAGGTGGAGTCATCATCAATCAGTATACAGAGATCCAGAAGTCCTCTATGTGTGTGTCTGTGTGCACGTGGTTATTTGGATACGTTCTTTGTGTGTGTGTGTGTGTGTGTGTGTGTGTGTGTGTGTGTGTGTGTGTGTGTGTGTGTGTGTGTGTGTGTGTGTGTACTTGTGTGATCGTGCGCTGTGCCTGCTGTGACACTCTCCATCAATTTCAAATGGGCAGAGAGTAATCAGTGTTCACAACAGGACCGTGCTCTGTCTCTTCCTCCCCCTCCCTTTATCTCATCTAAATATCTCTCCTCCTACCTGTTCCTCCTTGCCTGTTCCTAGAGCATCAAGATGTTTTTAAACTGGCTTGTTCACATGGACAGCTGAGAGCTGCAATACATCATGAGTGTGTGGTTGTGGACCTTATTTGGAAAAAAGATATTGGCATTTATAGTCTATAAATTAAGTAAGTAGGCCTTAACCTTTGAGACCACAGAAATGTCAAACTCACGTCTTGCGTACACTAAAAATAATACCCTGTCATTAAGGTGTGCCATACCATAACTTGCACAATAACCCCAGTATAAATATATACATATAGATTATATATATAAATTATAGATTATTAATAATATAGTGACACAATGATATATATTGCATTTACATTCCCTGGTGACCACAATAATTACACTGGTCAACAAATTTTAAAAAAATTTGGTAGACTGAATAAAACTGAGTTGCCTTTAGTTAAAATTTACACGCTGAACATAATGGTGAAATCAGAATTTGTCTGTCACACAAGGTTTTAGAAAGACGACAGCATTTTGTTTCTATCTATCCTATTGATGGAGTATATTGATAGGCAACAAAACCAACCAACAGACTCTACAAATACAGAAAACTACATCTAATTCATTAAAACTGTATGTGATACAACAAAATGGATGTCATGTCATTTTTGTGATCAGCAGGTCGAATTCCATAAGAATAATATAATTTTGCCCAGGTATAAAATATTATGTTGACCAGTGTTACACAAGTGCAAGTAAGAGAGTGAATGTCCATAACAAAAGGTTGCAGATTGGCATCCAAAATGAGCCCAAGATGGAAGAGAAATCAGATTGCATGTACACACAGAAGTGCATGTAAGGTCCATTTCCTGATTACTAGAGAAACTTGCTTTCTCGAAGTAACCTGGTTATTTAAATGCAACAGAAGGATGGAAAATGTCCTTCATTTTGTTAGCATCCTGCTGGCTGCAAGGTGCAATCACTGATAAAACCTTGTTCAGTATATTTTATTTAGTATATATCACTATCACAATTTTCCTTGAAATATTATGAAACAGTTTTACGGTTATATTGCCCACCCCTAACCTGGAGTGATGCAGCATACAGACATACATTTGATGTGGAAAGATCTGACATCAACTCTATGGGGCACCTTGGCAATGAACTGTGACTGAACAATGAACCGTATGCCTGACTGTGAGTCTTATAACCCAACATGGGGCGAACATGACTTCACTAATGGTCTTGTGGCTGAATGGAAGCAAATACCTACATGCAGATTTCAAAATCCTGGGTGTTCACATATGATTTACCACATATTGTATTTAATGACTGTATCTGACTGTATCTACCACTTAAAATCATGTGGGTGGCCCAGATTATTGACTGTGATTAAAAAGGTTCAGATGGGGATGAGAGTAACGTAAGCCCCTAAAAAACAGCTTTAAAGAGTTGATGCCATTTTTACTGCTAAATAAATAAAATCTAAACTAAACAAAATTGTTTCCCAGGCCGAGACAGCTGAGTTTTGTTGTTTTATTAGGGAGGAATATACCCTGTTTAAAACACTTACCATCTGTTATGTAATTTATGCTTGTGGTGGCAGAGCCAGCAGGTTGCTTCTTTTTATAATGTGACGGAAAACACTGTGTCGGTCGAACACTGAGATACTGTAAATTAAACTTAAGAAAAATCCCAGCTTTATCTTGCAACATCACACAAGACAAACTCAACATTAACATCATACAATATAAAATATGTTCTACTGTACTGATGTACACTGTCTTAATGAGTAAATTTAAGACAAGGTCTGGACCCACATTGGCACATAAAGGCTTTGGTCGCAATAAAGCAATTATCTATATTTATATTATTTTAATATTCCTAAAATTAGAGTTGTTTTCACTTGTTACTACATAAAACTACAATACTACAAAAAACAGCTTCTTTTGAATGATAATGTTCCTTTGCCAGAAGAGAGAGGAAGTTGGTAAATATTCCATAACAGAGTTAAAAACTACGACTTATCTGTAATACTTCTCCCAACTCTTTCTCCCTCACTCTTGTCTCCTTCCACTCTCTCCTTTCCTCCTCCAGTCTGTTCACTCTTTCATTTAGCCCAGTCTCTTCTCAGAAGCCATTGCAATTCTAGGTGGCTCCTTGCTTCATGTCAAAACACCTTTCCTCAGTGTGTGTGTGTGTGTGTGTGTGTGTGTGTGTGTGTGTGTGTGTGTGTGTGTGTGTGTGTGTGTGTGTGTGTG
>JAUYWH010000003.1:8625852-8648887 GCA_034779795.1 Ctenopoma multispine | reverse complement strand
TTTTTTTAGTTGTATTTTATAAATAGATGCAATTTATTTTGCCTGCAACCTCAAATGAGTTGGGATGGAGGCTAAAATAGTTTATAAAATATTGAACCTACACCATTCTGAATAATATTAAAATAAGTAGGTTATTGGTAATGATAAGACGTTTGAGTGTATGATGGGATAAAATGTAACCAGCCAGTTGTCAGTTGCTGAGTAGCAATGTGTATCCTAGGTATCCTGTGCTTTTTTAACATGACTGCATGGACACACCCACACATTCACACATATACAGTACTCAAATGAGTAATAATGGCCAGGATAAAAGCAGATGCCTGGCCATTATTACTTCCAAATCCATTACACATGCACACACAACAAAATTCCCACAGTAATTAGATTAAAAATGGTTAGAGCAACAGCAGCGGCTGATCAATAGCACAATTTACTAACAATCAATAAGCAGCCAGGACTATAAAATACTCTTTTGAGTGAACCAACTCAAATATGTGAGAAAATAAAAGAAAACCATATATTGTGCTGTAATCTCTAACAAGCACAGATCAGTTACTTACTCTGTAAAAAAATAATCCTCTGCAGAGAGACTGTAAATAAGCAACTTTTACTTATGAAGCTAACTTGTAGAACTGTTTGCTATTGACAAGAAACATCTGCTCATGTGAACCATGCCATGCACAAACAGATCTCAAAAACTAAGAATTAGTTATGTGCATGAAGCTGGAAAGGATCACAAAGTAATCTCCAAGAGTTTATATATTCATCAGTCCACAGTCAAACTATAAATGGCAATAATTTAGTACTGTGGTAACTCTCCCTAGATGTGGTATCCAGCTAAGGTGACTCCAGAAAGAAGCTAAAGGCTTAAGGGAATCATTAAAATCATTCACGTCATCTGCTGAAGTGGTGCAAATCTGACCTTTCTACCTCAAAGTGACTCACACAAGGAAGTTCGAACAAACAAAATCGGATTTTTGCAAATCAGATGCATTAAATCAAAGGCCTGTACCATGCTCACACCCTCAGCTCCTTACCACTGCTTTTCTTGCCACTGAGTAAATAAATAAATAAATGAATAAAGGGACTCACCAAATGGTTGGTGGTTCAGATCCCTCTACTTCCAGGTAGTCATACTTCTCCTCCGTCTGGAAGTCTGTAAAGATGACAGAGATGGTGTCTCCAGGTTCGGCCAACAGGATCCAAGTACAGTCGGCCAGGTTACCATAGTTGCCGGGGTAACCGGGACTGGTCACCACCCCACTGCCGCCCCTCACAGTGCCCCCACATGTGTCCTCAGCTGTCAATCAAATCAGAGTGACAAATAGAAAACCTGGGTTAGGGAGAGGAGGAGTGACCGAGGGGCGGACTTTTTTTTTTCTCTTGATTTTGGGATTATTATTTTTAGATTTTCACATATTTTATATCAAATGGGGTGGGTCAATAAGGTCAAATGTATTAATTCAGTTTATTTACCAAATTGGCAATTTTATTTAACTCTCAAATGACCTAACATTATTTCTCAACCAACCAAATAGACTACTGGTCAGCCAGCCCAACTCCCCACCTCTCTCCCTCTATGAGGTGATATGTATCAATTACCTTAATTTTATTATTCTACTTTTACATTCTGTGGCTTGAATGTTAGAAATGGATGGGTTTCACATTAGCAAACCACATTAAAAAATACAATGCTCTGACATCATACTTCTAATATGAAGTAGATAGAAATAGAATATACTTGTTAATATATGAGCATTTGTTTTTTTGAGAAATTAAGGATTTTGTAGAATGACGCTGTTACTTTTGGCCAGTTAGAATCAGGAATGGGATATAGGGTTAGGCTGCAGTTCCTGTCACACTCAGAGCTGCTGTCCTCTCTTCCAATAGAAAATCACATTTTCTTTTTCTCCAATCATAGAGCTCCGCTCTCGTCTCCTCCAATCACTACCAAGGCACTTCAGATTAAACTATTTTCCAATTGGCTGTCAGTCTATCTATTAATCCTCAATTAGTTTCAACATATATAGGACAGATGTGATGATAGATTTGCCTATTTTCTTTAATTCTTGATCACATCTGATTCATAATGTTATTCATAGTAGTGCTGATTTCCGTATAACAGATAAAGACACATGGATTGCGCTGTGCACACGGCATAAATTATACACATATAATTTATACAGATACACCCACAGAGAAAAAACATACTACATTGAACCTTGTTGTGTCAATGGGACATTGGATGCATACCACTTATTCAAGAGGTCTGTGCTCAGTTTACCTTTTCAAACAGTGTTTTATACTTGTACTTATAGCTTGTAAAAAAAATGAAATGGATGTTATAAAACTGTGAAAAGCATTTAGCAAAAGCAAACTGAGCCCATCCACTGCCTCAGTGACAAAAGATACAATGCTGATCCTTTTTTTCTGAGAGCATACAAGTCCAACTGTAAACATGGTATAAATTATACCTGCATAATTTATAGTTATACATAAAAGAGGTGATACTGTATGTAACACACTCTTACAGCAGACACATACTTTCCTACAAACCAGTGAGTGCAATTCAGGATGGTGTAATTGATATTGTTTTAGAAAACATCGCGTTGATATCATCAGTATTTAGAGATGATAGAGAAACACCAGATGTGTTGTCCTTAAACTGCACTCACTGATAAGCTGAAAATAACATATCCTTCTTAAGAGTGTAGACAAGCACTGTCAGGTATACATGTACATCCTTCAGGCTCAGCCAGGAGCTGCCTTAAGAGATACATGTACAGATGACAGAGATAAGATAGGGACCAAGCTAGACTCCACCCACAGGAGGAGTAAAGAGAATAGCTGTGGTCCAAGACTCACATTGATCAATAAAAATGAATAGAAACATTGGCAAAAAATATTAGAAATCGGACAGAACAGAGTTCACTGAGTAGAGACAGGAAATTCACACAGGCTGGTAGGGGAACATAAATAATAGGGACAAACAGAGACAAATAAAACTGGAGTAAAACAAACAAACGTGTTTAAAAAAAAAAAAGTGTTTTAAATAGGCAAACAGTTAGTACAAACTATCTCAGATCTCAACAGAATGAAACAAAATAACTGGTCTTTTTTCAGTACATCAAAGTGTGAGATAAAAAACAATACATGCTTTTCAGGTGTTCCTGTCTTATTAAAAATGCTGTTTGTGTCAAAATGTGTCAACACTTTTTGAGATGGAAAATAAGGCATGCACAGTCCCAAACTACAGGTGCTGATGTACTGAAAATAAAGCACAGAAAGACATTATTTATTCATTAATGACTCATACAGTCTAACAGATTCATATAGGTCACTGAGTCATTCATTCAGTTAGTCAGACAGACAGGCAAGGCAGGCACTGACAGACAGACCATTCACTCATCCAGACAGACATTTATTCCACAGCTAGCCAGTTAAGGAGATTTGTGTAAATGACCCAATACCCAACCAAGGCCTGCTGAGACCCCATCACATTTTCAGCAGAGCAATGATGCAGTAGTCTGTGTGTGTGTGTGTGACTGCACCTAGACAGTGCTGCCTGCAGGATGGCAGCTGTCACAGGTTTATCATGACAACAAGATGTCAGTAAGCACTGATGGACACACACCCACATGCACACACACGTATACACGCATGCATGCACGTATGTGCGAACATACACACACCTCTTTCAGCCCTGCAGCTTATTGATGTGACAGTGACAGTTGACAGACAGGTGGAAAAGCCTCAAGGTGCACTGATATGTGACTCATATTACAGAGAAAATGAACTTGTAAAATAAAGGATTACAAAACAAGTAAGCAGCTCTTATGTGCAGTGTACCTTAGGTACATGTAGCATGTCTCAAATCTGTTATCATGACTTATGGCATAAAATTATATATTACTTCTAAAACGTTTTAGAAGTCAGCAGTGATCTACAGCAGTGTTCAAATTTGAACACTGCTGTAGATCTGGAGAAAACCTAAAGGCCACGTAAGGATTTCACATGAAACTTTTACCTGTATAAAGCAATTATGATCCACAGTGGAGCTGTGCAGAGGCCTCTTCAAAAGATGCGCTGATAAAAAGTGACTTTTGTTGCATGCTAACAGAGGGGGGTATGAGAAGTACAGACACCAGTAGCCAGTACTGATTACCTTCTGGTAAATGTGCACATCAGACATGACATGGGTATGACACCGGTTATAGTGCATGGAATTAATCAGTTTTCCATGTTGCACCTGCTAATACTGCTTGTTCCATCAAGCATGAGGGGACATCTGTGCTTCCCCTTTTCTACAGCTGCAGGATAAAGTGAAATATGCCAATTAAGTCTTTGAAGTTTATTTCATACTGGTATTTATATGCAGCAAATCATATCTTGCTATTTACCATAGTTTATTGAATAAATAATTTTCTCATTTTGGAATCTTACACATCTAAACTGAGTAGTAGAAAATAATTTCATTACATATGAGTGTGATCAGCTTATAGCAAAAGCCTTTAAATCTAATAAGCAATTAATTTAATCTGTGCCTGACAACTATGCAACAATGCAGCCACATCCAATGTATGAATGGAGCTCAATTGAAAATAAGAAGTAATTAATTATGATACAAAAAAATATCTTGATATGTGGTGGTCGAAGCCTGTTAAGATTCAACCTAAGACTGTGTGAACTGTGTGTTAGTTTAAAGCAACTGTACTAAAGATTATGGCTATCCTAAAATCTCACAGTTAGAAGTTACCAGTTACATGAACATGAAACTATGAGCATTTTACACTTTATTCTTAACATGCATCTAAAATTCTCAACTATTAAGATTCATTAGGAAGGTATGGAAGCTAATAGCGGACTCAGTCAGGTTGCGTTTGCAAAGTTTGAAATTGGTATTACCATATCTATATAATCGATATTAATTCGATATAATCTATACAAGCTAAATATTTAAATTACCATGTAGATCTATGAGTAAAAAAGAGATAAAAACTTACTGTATGTCATATTCTACTCTGGTTCATCATGGGGGCCTACTGAGTTAGTTTATAGGTATTTCAGGGCTGTGCTCTCTGGCTACACTGTTCTCCTGTATTCTGATCTCTGTTTTTACTTTAGACAGCAACCTGGAGAGGCTGAGCTCATGCCCCAACATACTGACCCACAGGGGGAAAGAAAGTGTTTGTGGAGGAGGGCGCTGTACATGTTAGCTTGAGTGCGACTTTATGTGAAAGGAAGAGAGAGGGGAAGAGAGATGTAGCGTTGGCCATGCTGCCTTCATTTCCTATCACATCAGTGTGCTAGTGTTGCCCTTTTCTTTGCCTCTCTGTCCCTTGTCTGTCTCTCGTTGTGTAGCACCACCTCTCTTTATCTCCCTACTGGTCTCTACTTGTTACACCCTGCCTCTTCCCATTTCTGCATCAAAATTATTTTTATAGTACAACATTACATCTCGACCGCTACCCTCATGTTTTCTTCCTTATCCTCCTACTCCCTCCCTCCCTCTGTTCCTCCCTCCATGCTTTCTTCTCTCCTCCTTATTCTTCCTCATCTCTCACCCTCCCACTTTCCTTCCTCAACATCCCCTTTCCAAACTCGCCCCATCTCACACTCCCTCACTCCTTCTCTCTCATGGCCTGGGGTGCTTTGATCACTTGTTCTTAGCCTCCTTATCCTTCCTCCCTCTCTCCTATCCATTCTTCCCCTCTTCCCCACTGTGCTGTCATCAATATCACAGTCATCTGAGGATTCCTTCTTTATCCTTCTCTGACTCGCTGTGTCTTTCTTTAAGATCTTACTCACTCTGCATTGCACTCTGAGTCTCTCTGTTTCTCTCTCTCTCTCTCTCTCTCTCTCTCATTCTGCTGATTGATTTTATGTTTAATGGCTTTTCTGGCCTCATCTCCTTCGTTCTCCTCTTTTCTACTTGCTGTCTCTTCCTCTTCTTCCTCTATCCTTGTGTCCCATAGCTCCATCCCTTTCTTGCATGGGTTTGATAGGCAGATCACTATCAGATTTGTGTGTACGTACACACACACACACACACACACACACACACACACACACACACACACTTCAATCATCCTTTCCTCTCCTCTGTCTTCAGGCTGTTGCCATCCATCTCTTGTGCTCCCTTATGTACATCTGACCACACATCAACCTTTTGGCCCTCATATGCTGTAAAGCTGACAATGTATAGGTACCACTCCTCTCTCTTATCACTCCCTTCATATGTTCATACATTGACTTTACCTGCTGTGAATATCCAAACAGACAAGAGAAAGCCTGTTGCCTGTACACAAAATGATCCATCATTTAATTTTAATCAAGTTCCTCCTGGTCTGAAGAGCTGGTGAACACTCATCAAGCTTCCTCTGCATCCACACTGTGTGTCATGCTGCCTGAATGCACAGAGGATACAATTTCCCTTGTAGTTTCAATGTCACTTTCACCATCCAGTCACGCCAGGATGCATTAAGTCACAGATGCATGAGATGGATTCCTAAGAATCGCAGAGAGTGTGATCAGACCTGCAAAACTAGTTATGGAATTGCTAGCATTGTGAACATCATGCAGCTTAGTTCTTGGATGCAGTTGAGCAACAATGCACATACATTAGGTGGAAAAGAATGTCACATAGCATTGACATTTTCACAAACATTTGCATTTTTTTTCTCAGGGGGGCTGTCTCCATTGGAGGTATGCACAGTGTTCTATTAAACATTACAGTGCTGAGCATCTTAATGTGTCATTTGGTTAGAAAACATGTTTAGAACCACTACTTATGTTTTGACTTTCACTGTATGATGGTCTGTTTTAGTCAGCCTTAATTAGTCCTCCCATTTGCTCTTTACATTTTTATTCCTTTACTTTCAACAAAAAGTAGTCCACCATTTGCTTTTGTCAGTGTATCTATCCTACACAGTGTGTAACACAAAACTGAACAGAAAAGAAAAGAGTGTATAATCTTGTTTTTGGTCTTATATTCTTTGGCTGCCATTCAACCACGCAGCAAACATGTGCAGCAAAGGCAGCCTTCTTTTTGCCAAATGTAAACCCATCAGGATGTGGAAGAAATTTTAATATCACATTACTTTTTCACATGTCCAGGTTTCATCCTCTTCACACCTAGAATGGGCCATTGTGTCATCGTAACCCTGTTATAAACACCAGATTTCTGAATCTCAGGATGCAGAATTGTTTTGAGCCGGTTGCTCACGTTGATTCAATTCTGTGGTTACTTATAAAGCTAAGGTTTTTGGGGTTTACATCTATCCTGTTTGGATTTTATGTCCCTGTTGGCAAATTTCAACTTATGACCACAGTGCGCTGATGCAGTAGCTTGTCATGACTGGAGACACGCTCCCCGAAAGGTGAGGTATCAAATGTTGTGCCTTCTGAGCTCTGCTGCTTTGAAAACTCATAAAAGTGATGACTGTCAGACCACTTTTAAAGCAGACAAATACCCACATTCAACTTTCTGTGACTCATCTGTGTTGCTTTGCAACTGTGACTTAGGGAACTTCAAATCTTGCCATTTTTATGTGGTGCTGCAATTATTCTTTCACGCTCTTGAATATTGCTGTCACGTTTTTCTACTACTTTAAACATGCACTGTAGGTTTCTGTCCTCTGCTTGCCAGCATTACATTTTAGGCTAACAACCATACTTTTTAGGGCACACACACACACACACACACACACACACACACACACACGAGCAACCATGCTGACCTTCAGCTCCTCCCACCATCTGTCCACAAATCAAAGAACAGATGCTGTCTGCCAGTCAACTAACAGCCTGACATTTAGACCAATTAGGGCAGAAGAGTGATTTAATGGTAGATCACCAGAAGGAGGCATAAAGAGTAAATGCACTGATTGATAGATAGATTGCTATCATCATTATTATTCTTACCGTAGCCTTATAACCCCAACTAACTGAATCATATTTAGACTGCTGGTAAGAGATATACTAAGATAAAAATCTGACTTTCAATAGGCAGTAATTATTCTTCGCCCCTCACTACTGACCCCACTAAACCTACATCAGTGACTGACAACATCATTTCAAACCTCAAATCATCCTACTGAGGAACTACACACTTTGCAGTTGTCAGATGACAAGATCTCTGAATCTCACAAGGATTCAGGAACACTTCAGCAGTACAGGGTCTGTGGCTGTAGAGTGGTTGTTCCATCCACAATAACCCCAAATAAAAGAAAAGAACTAAAATGCTATTAGATGAAGGTTGAAGAATAAGGTTAGAGATACTAACTAAATGACATATAATAGGGAAAAGAAGAAAATATTGTACTTACATATATCCAGTTCAACGTAAACAAAAAATGGGTAGAATGAAAAAAGAAAGACTCTCTGTCTGACTCACTGTCTGACTCCAAAGTATTGAGATGGATGAGTGCAGTGTCCCTGTTTCCTCATTTGGTCACTCAGCAGAGTTTCAAAATCATCAACAAACTCCTGAAGTTGTGATTTATAAGCATTACCTCATTTATTCACCTTTTGCTCTCTCCTTGTCTTTTATTCTCTGAAAGTAGTTGTGTCTGTTTATGTGCATTGTGTTTACCTATGTTTGTCCTCAGTTTTGTGTATGTGTCTGTGAATTTGAATGTTTCATCTTCCCATCTGTGTGGGAGAGAGCGACCCTAGATGTTAAATGTCATCCCTGACATCTTAAACAAGTAGCTGCATACTGAGAGTTTAACGCATCACAGCCCTGATGAAATAGATTCTACTCTCTCCTCTCCAGCCAGATTCACTTCTCCTCTCCAGCCCTTCTTTGCCACTCCATAATCTTTCCCTTTTCTATACAGTGTGTAGTGTAGTGTATAGTCAAATGTGTTATTCTGTTACAGTCACTTAAGTCAAACCTATCTAATCTGCTCAACATATAATAGTACTGAATCAAAGACAGTTGAAAACTGATGAGTGTGTGGAAGGCATCAACATCTACGTTTGCCTGTACGATTGGCACATGTAGCAATGAGCATGAACCCATGCATGTAAAGACAGTATTTGGTTGCTGCGTCTTTGAAACTCAATCATGATACCCTCACAGTTGCTGACTAACCTGCTAAATTTGAAATCATCCTGAATACTACCTATTCTGCCTTTGTCACACCTTTTATGGAGTTTTTGACACAGGCAGTGACTCTAAATTAGGTTATATTTACAAAATACAAGTAAGTTGGTTAAGACTTTGCACTTTTTTCAGAAAAATGAAAATTCATGTGAAATGAATTTGAAATTTGACTTGTTTTTATAGTCTTGAATAAGGATGCTCTAAGGATGATGTACATACAGGATTTACCATCTAACTGTGTTTAACTAAACTGCACCTATTCATGCTGAACCTTACTTTGCTTAATCTATTGTCTTAAAAACATCAAACATAATAAATCTCTGAACCTTCTATGCAAGAGAGAAATATCTCTGTGAGGTACATAAAAACGAACAGATGAGGAGAAACAGAAGCATAAGACGCCAAAGTGATAAAGAGAACAGATAAAAAGATGAGATAGAAAGGAAAAACAAGGAACAGAGAGAAGGTGGAGGACAGCAGAAACTTTGACAAATTGATGACAATGATTACTGTCTCTCTGCTTTAATCTGCATTTATGTTTTTTGTTGCTGTGAAAATCAATATTCCTTTAGATCTTTAAAAATATGTTTAATTTAACATGTACTGCGGGATAGTGAGTGCAGCCAAAAAACATATGCATATAAAGTAATGCTTAGGTTTTTTACTTTGTAATTTGAATATATAAAATAGTTAAAATTCATTGCAGAACAGCACATGTGCTACTCTGCCTGTAAGTTATAAAAGACTTTTGCAATAACAGAAATAAAATCAGAAGCCGACATCTTAAAGGAACAATATGTAGGGAGTGACACTGAGCATTAAAAGTGGTGCTGCAGTCTATATTTAAACACTGGTCAGCGTTGTTTCACCTCACCCCTCCTCCCCAGACTTGAAGCTCACACAGGTTGCCAGGTGAAGGACACTAAACTTAAACAATGGAGATCCACGATGAGTCCTACACTGTATGTTAAGTTGCTCAGCTAAAGTGTTTCACAAGTATAAATTAGCTCATGTGGATGGTATATTATTCTGTCAGTGTTATAACTGGTTATAATTAGTGCAGCCACAGCTAAACCTGTTATCCTGAAGACAAACACCCACTGCTTTGAAAATAACTCTGGCGTTATAGTGACTACTTTCTAAGGTCCCGATAACATTGTTCAATGCAACAGATAACACAAATCAATTTACATTTCTTAGACGATGCGGATGTCAGTTATGAAGTAATGATGTGTACTCACTGGTTTGAAGAGAGGAACATGAAGAAAGAGAGGAGGAGGAGGAGAAGAGAGAGTGCAGGTCCAACTGCTCCGTGTGACTGAAAGCATTTAGCGTCACAATGCTAACCAGCACTAGTCGGGTTAATTTAATCTTTTTGATTAGTTTCTGATCCATTAATATCAGTGATATTAATAAATTGCTACCCTTAGCTGGAGCTCAGTGCTAACTTGTTCAGAAGACCATTTGTTTACTCAGTGGTTTTATGTCTGGCACCACGTGACTGGACCCATGTTGCTGGTCAAATGTGCAGTGGGAATCACACAGGTCCAAACAGAAGTTAATAGTTTCCATGTTTGTCTGATGACCTATAATTGTCATTTTATTATTTAACATATATTAGGGGCATTAAGGAACAGTTTTTAATGAATGGTTATGGAGAAGAAGTAAAGATAGTAACAATATACTCATCTATACCTGTCACACAACAGCATTAGCAGCAGAAACTATTGAACATTTTCAGGACAGACCTATCTATACAGATGTATTAAGTTACAATTTAAGATCTGGTATCTATCATCTAGCTGTCATAAAATTCTGATGACAACTGATAAAGACGTGAAAAAAAAGGTGAGTGAGAGAGAGAGAGAATGAAAGAGAGAGACGTTAACTGACAGAAAGAGAGATGGCAGACCAGCTTGAGATGATGACAGATGATTTAATGAAAAACTAACTGACTGAAAGGGAAAGAAAACCAATTAGAACACATCAGAAACAAGAAGAGGTGGAGAGATGAAAAGAAAGGACTTAGAAAAAAGACAGATGAATATTGGATAGAGATAGATCAAGACAGCGATTGAGAGGATTAGAGAGAGCAATGACAAGATGAAGAGAGAGAGGAAAATATGAATATGGATACAAAAACAGCACCAAATGCAGAGGTAAAGACATGCAAATAAAATGTGATACGGAGAGAGAGACAGGAAAGGACAAGCAAAGATAAAGAATTTCAGATAACATGATAGAAATGGGGAGATTTGAGTATCATGATACGTGCATGTGCGTGTGTGTGTTTGGAGGTAAGAAGGAGCTAATAAGGAGTGAATGATGAGGAAAATGTATTTCAAGGATAAAGGAGAGCTGAAAGAAACCGTCCAACCTGAGGACATTTTGCCAGTTGCCAAGATGATAGTTTTTAGTTTAAGTCTTGTGGTTGAGAATACTGACTATAATTTAGCAAATGTATTATGGTCACTGGCATATATACAAAATATCTTATGAAGTGGAACAATAATGTTACCAAAAATAGAAAGAAATTGGAGATGTGTCACTCTGTGCATGTGTCTGCACATTGTGTATCTTGCTGATACCCAAACAGTGACTGAGTATTTTTAAGTCTTCTTCACTTGTGGTTTTGTCTTATTCTGTCTCTCTTGAATGTTTAATGGAAGAAGTGAGAACAAAGGCCTATAAACATTTTTTTTCTACAGCTGCCTGAAGAACCTTGTTTTCCCATTTTCCATCACTTTTCAAGATTTTGTTTTTCCTCCCACTCCTCACTTTTCTGGCTTCTGAACATGAATTCAGCCCTAATTTAATATGGTTACTCACATGAATATTGCATGCAAAATACTACTGAAGGATCGAACACAAGCAAAGCCATCTTCTTCTGTCTGTTTCTTTCTCATTACATTCCCTTCTGCCATTCTATGTCTCTTTTATTTTACCAGTAAATGTTCACTCTTCCAGGCATTCTGCCGTCTTCTAGGAAAGGTCCAGTTTTATATATTCAGAAATCAATGCAGAAATCGCCTTGTACTAGGATGTGCGTCTGGGTGCACGTAAGCCCTGCATTAACATGTGCATGTCTGTTGGTGGGTAGAATGTATCTGTGAGTGTTTGTGAGCTAGTGTGTGTGCTTGAATTATTTATGAGAGAAAAGTGCTCCTCTGAGAGAAATTTAAGGTAACATGGTTCTAATATCTTATTCACGGCATGTCTATATTTAAAACATGCATCGCCTAAGGATATTTAGGTCTTGAACACTAAAACTGGACATTGTGCAACCCATTTCATTTACATATTTAATACTAGTTAATACTGCATGTTCAGACAATCTTTACAGCCCATAAGGTTGACATGCTGTTGTACAGCTTACTGAACAATATAAAGCCATGGAAACTACTGGGGGCAACTGTCTGTTCAGCATTCTAGGACATTCTATAACTACCTGCATGAACTGTCAATGCATGTCATTGTTTAACATTATGTAACCTACAAGCACAAAAACCCAAGTGATGAACAATGTAAACTCTACCAGAGGGCATGGATAAAAGGTACTTAATATAACTGTGTGTAAACATATGGCTTTGGTTATACAATTTCTCCTGGTACAGAATGAAATTTAATTGTAACATGTGCACTGGTCACTTTATCGACTATAATGATTTTTTCGGCTGCTCGTGGTTTTTCGGGGTCGCCACAGCGGATCATTACCGCATATTAGTTTGGCAGGGATTTTTCCTGAAGCAAACTTCCCCACTGGGCTTCAAATCGGCCATTGCCTCTGATATATATATATATATTTATATATATATATATATATATCATATACATCATACTGTATATGTTCAATGAAAAATGAAAAGGTTAGTGAATAAACAGAGACAAACTGTATAGCCTGACAACTTGTATTAAATCAGGAGTGCATTCTCAGCTGTTACTCATGCTGGAAATGTTTCCATATTGGCTGATGTAGACATTTAGACATGAATATTGCATTTGCGTGCATTTGATATAATGTGCTTTTCATTAACATGGCCTATCATGTGTATCAGTGTGTACTTGTGTGCAGTAAACAGTGCAATTTCTGTGATCATGAGTGTAATTGTAATTATGTGTGATAGTGTCTGTTTTATAAACACAGATAGTTGGATTTCTATGTCAAGTAATGTGTGTGTGATAAAGGGCGTGTATCTCTAAGTCATGCATAGGTGAACAGCCTGATTGCCTGCCACACTGTGAATGAGCCAGTCATGCGTGTTGACTATTGATACACACACCAGCACACCCAGTGGAGAATGTGTATTTGTTGAAGTGTGTGATACATCTGTATCAGTTTATATGCCAGTGTGTGAACACACATGGTTTTGTGAAAAAGATATATGTTCATATGTACAGATGTAGTTTTTCTATCCATACTATATCTATGTATGTGCATGTATGTGTGTGTGTGTGTGCATGTGTATGTGTATGTTTTAAATAGCATGCCTAGTTTACATAAATGACTGTCCCAAAGCCCCACTAAACAAGCAAATCATGCATGTGTACTGGCATCTCCTCAGGGAGTGCGTCCGCATGTTTGTGTAAATGTAAATGGGTGTGTTAGCTATGAAATATGTGTGATGTTGGTGCATTGAAATGAATATGAATGACTAAATTCCTGTCGGTATGGTGAAGAGTGGCATTTAATTTATTTTCATTCAGCAGTGGAAAGTAACCACAGTGAGAATACTGTCTGCGCTGCTTTAGATGATACAAGGTCTGGATGTTGTTGTAGTTGTAGTATGGAGCACAGCAGGATGGTTTAATTACATGTAGCACTGGAAGCAAAAATAAAATAAGGGGCAAAATTTAATTTGGCAAAACACATTTGAAACTGTACAAGTCAGCATTACAATAAAAAGGGTGGCAACTAGTGGTCAACTGGATGCACTTTATTAGCTCCCAATGAGCTTGATGGCTAATTGCTAAATGCTATTAACATACTACAGCAAAAGCTGACTGTACATAGACATGTGTACAGTAACTAATCCGAATTTGCTACATAGCTTAAAACTGAACAAGTTCTTGTGGAGTGTTTCTGTGACTGTAAAGTATAGTTCTCACCTTCCAAAACAACAACATATCAACATTGCATACAGGCCTCCCTCGTCTTCAAAGATTGCCATCCCCCCATGCCCCCACCCCTTAAAATAGGAAAAATAAATTGCCGTCATTAAGTCATAACAACTGTAGTCCTGAGAAATGCTCGTAACTTTTTTCGAAACAACATTTCAACATATCGCACATCTTTGAACCCACTTCAGGTCGGATCTTTTCCTATGGCTTTGTTTCAAAAAGGACTTTTAGATAACTCTGCAGGTAAAGATATAACAAATTCAATATTACAGGTAGAGGATAGTTACAATTCTATAATTCCACAGCACTGACTCTTCTTTATCAGATGACATGCACAGTTGTTAACACATGCCTGCCTGTCTCTCTGTCTGTCCATCTGTCATTTTTCTATCTGTAAGTACGCTTAATCTTGACCAAAGAATATTACCTATCACATATATGTATCCCTTATGTCTAATCTTCAGGTAACATAATGCTTAATGTTTAGAGCATACGCTAACTCCATACTGTTACAGCTGTGATGAAACAGCCTGTAAAGTTGTGTCTGTTTTCTGTTCTGCATGTCTCCTTTTCTCTATTTTCTGTCAGCTACAGAATCTCTTTATGCTAAAACTATATTATGCATGCAGATAAAGCGTCTAAACAGTGGTTTCCGGGGCAACCCAAAACACATCCATCATCATCACCATGACAACCAGGAATAGAGTGTCAATCAGCAGTGTCCCAAGGGAGCCTAGGATAAGCCTATACACCCACATCTGCACAGACAAATACAGAGGAACGAGCATGCCTGCATACCTGCACAAGCACACAAAATTATATGCATATAAACCCACACAGTCATACACGGAGAGAAGACAGTTGGATACACAAACACACACACTGCTGTATGTTGTCTAGGGCATTTACCATCAGAGTTGATCAGCTCTGAGATTATACAGAACTTTCTGCATATGCAGCAACACACAGACACACACACATATATTAAAACATTAACTATGGTTAGATCCATCATAAACTGACACACAGCAGGTTGGTGCACAAGGGGCCCTGTACCACCAGAGGGCCCCTGTGCAGATGGCTCAAAAAACAAATACAATCAGTGTCTAGTGTGCAGACACTACATTAAAGGCAGACACATGATATTAAACCTGAAGTACTTCTCTTTCTAGTTAACCTCGAGTAGCAGCAGCATACTGCAGTTTTTTGATGTACTCAAAATAAAAGTTAAAGTTTTGCTCTAAATCTCCACAACTCACTTCCTCTCACCTGCATGCTCTCTGGAGTGGAAAAGTAATAAAGTTTTCTCCTTTTTGCTGCTTCCTCTGTTTCCCACAGACATGTCCTGGCCATAACCTTTCACCCCTTCTGTCTCTCTTCTATCTCTGTTATCTCCCTCTCCCCTCCACTTTCTCACCATCCCTCTTCTCTTTCAGATTAAACTGTCTATCCTGCTGTCCCTCTTGAAATCCCCTGTTACACTCCACCTCCGGCTGGGTGTGTGTATATGTGTATAAGCCAGACACGCTAGCTGAGCATTAACCTGTCAAAGTATCGAGAGGAAGGTGGAAAGGGGAGCAAAGAAGAGAAATAGAGGAGAGGGGGTGTTCCAGAGAGAGAGAGAGAGAAGAGAAGAGGGAGCCGGGTCAGCAGATCCAGAACTCTACATGTTGCCAGGTAGTGGAGGTGGTTCTGTTCCCATGGTAACTTTTTCTCTATCGGATCTATAACACAGACATACTGTTATAAACACACACACACACACACACACACACACAAACTGCATGCGTATGTTTGTCATCATGCTTATCCTTCCTAACATCATCAGTCTTATAATGGCAACAGACATAGTCAATTTATGGAAATGCTGCTGACATCTTTATACTCATTACAAACAATACATTACTTTCAAGTGTCTAATTAAAAAAAAAATTGCTTAATATCCACATATATTATGACTTCTCCCTGAGTGAAACATTTCTCGTTCAAATAAAGTAATTATAGAATAATGTTTAAAAAACTACTAAAACCCCTACTAATACTTTATATTTCAAAAATACATTAAATTAATTTAAAGAAATAAATGGCTTTGACAAATCTCTCCCTCTGTGACGATGTAATTACTGAAATTGTCTATATATGCAGCAGGTTCTTTGTGTTGTCATTGCAGCCATGGTTATTGTCAGTTTAAAAGACTGCTTTGCTTGTCACAGCATCCATGTGTATCTTACAGATGTGACTAAGCAACCGTGACTAATCTTCAATCTTTAATTCCCTCCAACCAACAATGAACTACATAAACACAGGTTACACATAAACATACAGTACATACTCAGATACACACATAAAGAGTGCACACTTAAATATGAAAATACCTCAACCGGGACTCTTTATTAGTGCGTGCCTGTTATGCAGTGTGAGCAAACTACTCTATAACAATTGACAAAAAAATCTGAAATATACTTAAAAATTGAACACGTTCATCTCTCACGTTTCCAGTTTTGTAAAGCCACTGCTCTCATGCAATTGTCTTTAACTAATAATAAGAATTTATTTTTTATGTTAATACGGAAATATGCTCAAATTGTATCTTATTGTGGACAGATGCTGGAGACACCTCTGAAGTCAGACTTACAGAACAGCACGTATCACTGCAGGCAGCGAGATTAGCTTCTCAAAGTTTTTGAGAGAGGCTTGCACTTCTTGACAATAAGTAAGTTTTGCAGCATTCTTATTTATTGTGATTTTAGAATGACTAATACCTAAAGGGTGTGCAGAGTGTGCAGAGTGTGTCACAGCAAAGCAGAGGGTAGAAAAGTATGACAGGAAAGGAAGCTGGAGGGCTGGGACGAGCAAAATGGACTGATTTAGAGTGGCCATGTTAAAACTAACTTAAGTTTAACTTAACTTAAGGACACTGTGTGCACATCTGTAGCGGCACACGACAAAGAACTAAATAAAACGGATAAATAAAAATGCAGTGACAGATTCTGCAGGCAGAAGCACTTTCAATTTTAGCAAATTATTTCCACTTGTGCTTCCTCTTCCTCAGACACACAGTCGCATATCTCCAAGTGTGTGTGCAATATTACACACAGCTGGCACAGAGTGGACACTTTCATTAATTATTTAAATCTCCTGATGTGTCACTGGGATTTCACTGTTATCGGACTTTGTGTGCGTTTCTGACAATGCAGAGCTGTGGATGATACACAGTGTATACAGTGAAAACATTACATAGAACACCAACAGACTAGCAAAACTTAAGGTAGATAAAAGAAAACATAGAACATGAATTATGCTTTTCAAATAAGGAGGGGGCAGAGCTATGTAATGTACTGGATTACTTCATCTGTATGACTGCACTGTTTGCAGAATTAAAACTGTTGGTTAACAGAGTCGGTTTCTATTTAGCTCACACTGGCCACTAAAACAATATTTTGGCATTTCTGATCCCATATTTCATATCTCATAAACCTGCAGAATCATATCCCATAAGACCGACCATGGCTCAGTTGCTAGGGCAGTCATCTCTGACTCTTGGTTCCCCTTGATTCCTGGCCACATGTCCAAGTGCCCATGAACAAGACTTAAATGCAGCTCCCTGGTCCCAAGAATTTCCCAAGGAGATTCATAAAGTCTCAATAATGATAATAATAAGAAGAGGAATTATTATTATTATTTGACGTACTCCTGCTAAACAATAACAGTTCTTCAAAGATTTCTTCCACAAAAAAAAACTTAACAGCAAGAACAGCTGCACACAAACACACACTGCAGAACCTCATATAATAACAGGGAAGAGAACAACAACAATGCATGCATTAGGAAGCAGATTATGCATGCATGCAACATTCAAATAACAATAGCCATGTGTGGCCATTATAGAGAACAGTGCAGCTGCAGCTCAAGAGCATATTAAGGATGTGACCAACACTCCAGTGGTTAAGTGCGACATGAAGGGCTTATTGAATCAAATGAGCTTTACTGTATGAAATGAACTGTTGAAAAGTGCAGATACTGTGGCTCTGTGCAGCACAAAACAAATGTTACCATCACAGAGCCAACTAACTGTGCCGTGATTTGTGTGTGGTGACTGTAGAACTAAAAAGTTTCATACAGGGTAGTTCTGATGCTAGAGAGGGTCATGGTGAGCATCTTTCACATCCTGCTGAGATAAGATTGCTTGGCGACGGATAACGAAGAGCTAATGATCCTGTCTAATCAGACACCTCCTTCACAAAATCAGTAAGTAAGCTGTGTCCCAGGAGATTCTGTAGGTGGCCTGCAAATGTTGCAGGTCAGTTACCAACATCAGTATGGAAAGACAAATTGCACTTGCCTGTTCCAAGGTTTAAGATATAATAAGTCAGTTACAATTAAGTTGATACTGCAAGAAATGCTCTGAAGGATTGTAAAGACAAAGAGAAACCTGCTGTCCTGAAAATCCATGGCACTGTTGGCCACAAGCCTTCGCGCGCGCACACACACACACACGCACGCACACACACACAGACACAAACACACACACACACACACACACACATCCCGAATTGTGAACATCCCGAATCGTTTAGTGGCTAAATGAGCCCCTGCTGACTACAGTACTGCCACAGTGTTGTGAATGTGTGTGTCTGTGTGTCCGCATGTGTCTATGTGAGTTAGAGCGTATGTATGCGTGTGCGCGAGTGTGTTATGCCTTAGCTGTGTATGAATGCATATGAGTGTCTGGATTTTGTGGTGTGCACTGCATTGTGTACCTGTGTGTTGCAGCGTCAGCAGACTAACAAAGGAAAAAAGCCATCATGGTAAACACATTCTTAAAGCAATCCCACTGCATTTAACTGAAGTACACCTGACACAAACCTTCTGCTGGCTGACAGGAATCTCATTCTGTGCTGCAAAAATCAGGACTGTGACTAAATCAACCATGATAATTTGACTAAATTAAATGTTCAGTAATTTGAAAAGATAACTTAATAATAATTCAATAATTTAATTATCATCTTGTGACACAATGTGGAAAAAACACAATTATTTATAGTAGTAACAACAGATCATTTTGAATTTGAGAGTAAAAAGAAATTCACTGAGTTTCAACAAAGCTCAGTGGGGGTGTGTGGCTATCCCTGTGAGACAACATATGTATTTAGATGTCTTTGATGTCAGCTATTTTATAGAGGCTGCAGAAAATGCACCATAAAATATGCGTTGAATAACTGAAACTCTAAAATACAGATAAATGAGTACTTCCAAGATGTATCCACAGGACAGTATTTTTCACTGTTTTTGCAAAGTTATTGATATCAGTTAATAGGCATGATGATATACTTTTATATATATAGACATACTATTGATTCTCTTGGGGAAATTGTTGTTTGGACAGATGCCACACAGTACATGTTGCCACTACTATGGGGTGTCAATGTCTTGTTCAAGGGTACTTTGACATGTAGCCTGGCGGGAAGGGAAATCAAACTCCTCACCCTCGGGTTCGTAGATGACTGCTCTACCCACTGAGCTACTCTAGACATATGATTTGGGGATACCGTTAGTTACTAATACTATAGTAGTATTGTAACCTGCCTCAGGTTGACTCTCCTGACAGGCAACAATAATATTCTCATCAAAAGGTACAGTGATAGGATAATAATATAGTTTAATATTATTGTCTTGTCACATACGTTTTATACTATAACTGTTCTCATTGCACACTTTGTCATACACGGTGAAGGTTGTCCTTTTCTTCCTCGTAGGATTCTGTTCAGGAGGTGGATATCTCTAACTAGGTACAATCACTAGAGAATTTAGAAAGAAGGTAGCTGTCACACTAAAACAATTTAAAGAAACAGTGACACTACTTATTTGAAATCTGTCACAAAATATTCCCTTTTAACTAATTTCAAAATTAACTTAGCTGAAATCTGTAGTTTTGAATGAAGTAATACAGCTTATTCATACCCACAAAGTAAGAGATGTTAATTAATCTCTGTAGCAACCATTTGTTGTAATGGTTTATCTTAAAAGGTGTTTTATTCAATGTGAGTAAGATCAATAACGTAAGTCGAGTGAGAAATATAATTGTTGTGGCTAGACTTGACCTCACATGACTATTTACAGTATTATTCTATTTATTAGGAGAAAGCGCTAGGGCATACTTGATCATGCTTATGTAGATGATGTTTCCCTAATGTGACAGTACAAAAATAACTGCATGCAATATCATATCACCCTCTTTGATATACCCAGACAGATGAGCTACTGTGTAGCTTTTGAAGACTGACACGAGTTTCCTCCAGGAATGAATGAATGCTTTCACAATTCACAGGTGTGTTACTGCTGTACCAGCATCTGTGGTCGCTTATGGTTAAATAAATAACCATAAATCTGCTGATCACACAACATGGTGTAAGTCTGCAGCAATGATGCATACATGAGTTAGCAGTTGCATCTTTATAAATTAACTACTAGGTTATATTCATAAATTAATACTGTCTTACTAGAATCCTTTTGGTACCATGGGTTATGTTGAAGCATATGATGTCAGCCTGGTGATCCAATGTCTGAATAAGTTAGTGCAGTTAAGCTTCAGTAGGATATGCCTCTTAACTTACTGTCATAGTCATAATCTGCAATACTATGCTATTCTGTTACCTTGTTAAGAGGCACTTTAGTCCATTACAACTACAGCCTTAAAACATGGAAAGTATAAATCTGCACCAATTATGCAGGGTTTTGCTTTAAATATAAATATATAAAATACTTACTAACTTTAGGTTACAGAAAACATGTGCAGAAAAGAGTCATCATCAGCCAGAGTTCTGACTGGAATTGACAAGAGACATCATATTTGTCCCACATTAGCTTCTCTCCATTGGCTCTCTTTAAAATCTAGAACAGAGTTTAAAATCCTTCTCCTCACTTATAAAGCACTAAATGATCAGTCTCCTTCATATCTTAAATTATAGAACCTTATTATCCCAGCACAGCATTAGGCTCTCAGAGTGCTGGTTTACTTGTGGTTCCGAGAGTTTCCAAATGTGGACTGGAAGGTCGAGCCTTTAGCTATCAAGCTCCACTCCTGTTTAACCAGCTCCCAATCCATGTTCAGGAGGCAGACACCCTCTCTACCTTTAAGACTAGACTTAAAACATTCCTTTTTGATAAAGCTTATAGTTAGAGATGGCTCAGGTGACTTTGAACCATGTCTTAGTTATGCTGCTATAGGTTTAGTCTGCTGGGGACCTCCCTGATCCTTTCTCTCCCTCTAACCACTCTTATGCCATCATTGCATTTTGTTAACTTTGTGTCTTCTCTCTCGCCTAGTTGTGCGTTGTCCTCTCTCTGTATCTTTCTGCAGGTATCCTCAACCCTGGAGCTGTAGTTACTGGTCCTGCAAACCTGCCCAGTACCTTGTCTGCTGCTACTAGTTGTTGTTTTGATCTCTGTCAAGGCAGATGATCATGTACCCTGAGCCAGAATTTATATTCTGTGTAAGGTCTTAAACCTTACACTGTAAAGTGCCTTGATATAACTTATGTTGTGATTTACTATATAAATAAAGTTGAATTGAATTGAGGTCACCATGAGCATGAATAAGGACAAAGAAGGGAAAAAACTGCATATGTCACTGCTGACAAATTTTAGACAACACCCATCATCAGCGTTAATGTAATTAGTGGAGAAGAGAGGAGAGATGCAAGATGTGCAGAGCTAGAAAAAAGTGACAGGACAGGGTAGGGGGGATCTGGGGAGTGAGAAGTGGAAAAGAGGAGAGGTAGCAAAAATTGAGGAGGTCTGCAGAGAAGAGATAAGCGTACTTCAAGTGTCACTACAAGACTGGTACATTGATCTGAGAGCGTGAGAGAGAGACAGAGGTGTGGAGAGAGAGTGTCATTACTGTGGATAGTGTTTTGAATATAATTTTAAACGCTGCACTACACTGTAAATAAAAGTTAACAGTTATGCAAATAAAGTGAGCTGCATAAAGTTCAGTTAGTTTTTGGCAAAATTATAACAAGAAGCTCTCATCAGGAGTGATTATGTGGGTTTTCAAAAATATCAATAGTATTATTGTAATCAAATGCTGAAGCAGTTTGAAAAAAGGACAACTTCAAAAAAACTAGTTCACCTATCAAATCTAAATTATCTACTGGCAACTGTATAAAAGATGCATATTTCAAACATACTGCAGAATGAGAACATACAATTTTTCATCTGTCTGAACATTTTAACTATGTCAGCCAGAATTGTTTGTAAGTACAAACTATGTCTGTGACAGCACACTGATTACCTTAGTTCTGAAATTAAGAGCCTAATACACAGTTGTATGACTCTGGTATCATATAATTTGGTGTTTCAGTAATTGCACTCTAGGATATCAAAACATGGGGGCATATTACAGAAATAAATCCCCATACTGAATTCTGCAGAGAGGGATTAGCAGTATAGTGTGTATGTGTGTGGCAGGAGGTAGGGCAGGGTATTACATTATTAAATGTGTCCATGTTTTTTTGCTCTGGTGGGAACATATGGTCCTGGATTACCTTACTCTACCTGGGCATCTACAGTACTGTATACAGTGTCTGTGTGTATGCGTGTGTGTGTGTGTGTGTGTGTCTCCAGCTGCTTAAATCAGCAGAGCTTTACATCCACAGGGAACCATTAGCAAGATAATAATTAGACCATGGAGAAGGTGGAAGAGGTGTGTGTGTGTGTGTGTGTGTGTGTGTGTGAAAGGGAGGGAGGGAGGGAGGGAGGGAGAGAGAGAGAGAGAGAGAGAGAGAGAGAGAGAGAGAGAGAGAGAGA